>JAFIRS010000884.1:142500-512652 GCA_018342105.1 Gonioctena quinquepunctata | reverse complement strand
TCCTGTCATCCTGTTATCCCGTTATTCCCGTTATCCCGTTATCCCGTTTTCCTGTTATCCCGTTTTTTCTTTATCTCGTTATCCCGTTCTCAATTTATCGTACTACAATTATCATATTCGATTGTCATCTTGCAACCCTATTGCGGATCTGTGAATAAAATAAAATAAAATAAAAATCGCGATGGAAAAATAGCGGTTGATCGTAGAAGGGTGAAAATTTGGGGTGGTATGTATTTCTGAATGCTGTATCATAGAAAAATAGAAATGAAAAATTTTATCTAAAAAATAAAATAAAAATCAAGGGGTGGACCACCCTTAACATTTAGGGAGATGAAAAATAGATGTTGTCCGATTCGCAGACCTAACCGATATGCACACAGAATTTCATGAGAATCGGTCGAGCCATTTCGGAGGAGTTTAATTACAAACACCGTTTCACGAGAATTTTATATATTAGATAGATTAAAGAGCATTGAGGAAGATTTGAATTCTTCACCAACTATTGATTGAAACGTTTGAGTATTTTACAAAAATAGAAATGGGGTTTTTGTTTCCGAAGGAAATTATCCATTTCTTATGACATATGATTCGTTGGCTTGATTGACCGCAATTTCAGAATCAATAAATAAATTCCAAAATGTACATTTCCGACTGATCGCATTTTCAGGTTTTCGAATGAAATTTCGTGAATTCTCATTAGATGTCATCAAATGGAAACTCCTACCTCTTTCCAGATTTGATTTCCAAAGTTATTCACATTCACTCAATACCCTTAAAGTATTTTCAGTCTCATGGGGATTTCTCTATTTATCGTTCTCCTACTCGTTGAGTAGAGGCAGACTGGAATTTCAGGGTGTTTCAATCGAAAAAGATAATTTCAGAACGTCACCCTAGGAGAGTGTAGATGACTATAATTCCTTCATTAAAATGCTCCCTCAATTTTGTATCTACATTTTATAACTCTAATTTTTCATAATTCCCCAAAATATCACAAGATGGTCGTAACAATAGTTGCATTTTGTTGATCCCATCCTGCCCTTTTGTCGACATGTTATATTGACCACCTTTCTAGAGAGCAACAATAATTATCATTACAAGCTTTTATTCAACTTCACATTTGTATGTTTAGTCCGAAGTTCAAATCTTGGAAGTGAACTTTGACCCACTTCTAGTTGTCCGCTTAACGTGAAATTTGGCAGGTGTTCCTAATTGCAGTGACAACGCATTATAATAATTTTCTCTAAATTCGTCACTGGCTTGGTTTTCTAACACAATTTTTCATCTCCTCAAGCTTGTTACATTTCCTCTTGGCAACACACACATTTTGTATATTTTCACAAATTTTAAAATATATTGCCACTATCTATCTGATTATTAGTTACTCTAACTCATTCTGATCATTTTATTTACAATATCTAATTCTGAACCTCATATAATATGTACAAATTTGGATAAAATTCATAAGTTTTAGACATCTCGCTGTTGGGTTTCCTCCCGATATGATTTACCATACTTTTTTATGTTCAAGTCGGCGGCTAGATAAATTCTTTTGGATTTTTTTCTATTATAGTGACTTTCTATACCTTGTAGTTTGCCAATAAACTCTCTAACTTGATTTTTTTGTCAGAAGATTTGATAGATACATTATTGCCACCTCGTTTTTCTTCCGGAATGTTTCCTACAGATAATGCCTTAGCAATAGAATTTATTCGATCTTTTTTCATGTTCACACATTTCAAGAAAAACGCCTGACAAAATTGCGGCTCCTAGACTGTCCCCTCTCTGTTGGCCTTTTTCTCTTAATTGGCACTACGGATATGTAGTGGCATAATTTGGTTTCCTGTTTTCAAAAACTCAATTTCGAATGGCTCGTACGTCACTTACTGCAATTCTGTCGCAACAATATGTAGGACCATTGTGATTGCAAACTTTCTCAAAGTTATCCAAATCAGCATTGCTACAATGATATATAAAAACAAACAGATACTGTAAAAAAATTGATCCCAAAGCATTATCTCGATGTTTTACCTTTGCTTTTGTGCCTTCTGTCGTTTCGTCTCATTTTTCTTTCCCTTCCTACTGCTTGTACTAATTTCTAATACACTAGTTTCTCCTTCTTCCATTAAAAAAACTTCAAACGATGCAAACTTAATAAAAATACAAAATAATCTGCAAAACTTATTTCACTCTACAAACAAAATGTCGGATCCAAGGTGGCGGACGAGATTTGTGTTTATGCTTTGATTCGATTCAAAATTGGTATGTGGAAATTTTCGGAGTCCAAGATCATGAATTTCTTGACAAAATTCACGAGAACAAAATGGTGGCTACAAGATGGTGGACGATCTCTGTAATTATAATCCAATTCTATTCAAAATTGGTGTGGGTATTTTCGGGGTCAAACGTTATGAATATTGTCAAAATTCATGAATTCAACATAGCGGCTCCAAGATGGTGGAAGAATTTTGTGACTATGGACCGTTTCTATTCAAAATTGGTATGTCGGGGTTTTTGTGGTCGGAGATTATGAATTTACTCGAAGAGTATTGATTTTCTGTCAAAGTTGATAAATTAAAGATGGCAGTTCCAAAATAACGAACGTGTTAATCTCCAGATTGTCTTCGCATTGAAGGACTAGATAGCTCGAAACACAGAAAAATGGCCCCATAATAACGATTCTTCAACAAAAATGCATAGATAGAGGCGTACTAACTAAAAAGCACAAAATGAAATCAAAAATGAAAAGCCTTTTTGAAGACAAGCTTCTATTCGAATGTCCTAAAAATAAAAACTAATTGCTTTGTATGTGTGACGTAGGTTATTCCGTGAGCTACAGATTCAGAAGCTTGTCGTCTATGTATTCGAACTGAAAACTTTGCGCGACAAGCTCTTGAATCTGTTACTAATGAAGAAACCTACGTCACATATCAAAAGCAATTATTGTTACTCTTTATAGCATTTTGATAAAAGATTGTTTTCAAGGTATCTCTGTATGTTCACGTATCAGCTAAAAGTTTCGGCCGCGGCGTACAGTAAAATCCAATGCTTATATGATGCTGCCGGTTTTGAACTCTTGCCAGAGACTGTACACTCTGAATCACATATCATGCATTGAATAGATGCGCTACACGTATAGAGAAGCGTGCTGTTACCGGGGCAACACCGCACATTCAGCGTATATCTCCATCCTTCCAAACCTATTGATATTGATGTTTCCGTTTCATATTCCCAGACTCTGGTACGCCTCCATTAGATCGCTGCATAGTACACTGTTGCCAATTTGTCACAGTTGGTCGTGCTTTCGTTCTGTGTTGAGAAAAATAAATATTTTTCGTCAGTCGATATCATCGAAACTAAACGGTAAAAAAGTCTCGCTATTTTTTTAATTAATCCCACAATTGTATTGCACACAAGGGCGGTTTGGAAAAAAAACTTGAGGTACGTTTAGCGTCTATAATAAAACATGTGAACAGAGTCATATCCGTTCACGTGTTAGGTATAGGTATCGCGAACCAAAATAACCCATCGATTTAAAAATTTGTGAGTAGCTTCATGGAGGTTAGGTTTACACCATATTGAAATCTGATGCGATTCCTTAGATTCAACCAGAAGTAGAGAAAGTTTCCTTCAATTAGTTTTTTCCATATATTAATGCGACTTTTCGAAGATCGAAATTAACTCACCATTGAAAACTGTACAACGTCCAGTTGAATACTAAGGTCAGGAGAAATGAGACTCGTTTCCATTGTTCAATATGAGTTTGTCCCTCTCTTCGGGTGTCAGAATCACTTACATGAGTATAGTTTTGAAACCGCACCGAGGAAAGTGTCTCCCATTTTGAATTTCCAATAGATAGCATACACAAGTTTATTGTTATATTATACACAAGTTTATTGTTATATTATGTAGAAATTGTGTCCTCCAAGTTAATTGGAGATTTGATCTAGCGGAAACAAGGACGATAAAAGAGGTCCAAATTTTATAAAAATGCCGACGTTTCGACGTTAATATATCGTCTTCTTCAGGGCTGAAAATACATATGGGTTTACAAAACATATTGAAATTCATTATAAAGATAACAATTATATGACACACAATAATGAATAAAACAGATTCACGATCGGTAATGTGTTAAAAACAATATAATTCAGTAGAACTATAATAAACTATGCTTTATAAATGAAACAAATAGAGATTAACTTTTTCCGTTATTCAGACTTATATTATTCATCTGGTGTTGAGTATCATTGATAATAAGCATTGTTGTTGCTGTTCACTGTAGACAGGTACCCTACAGTGAACAGCAACAACAATGCTCATTATCAATGATACTCAACACCAGATAAATAATATATGTCTGATTAACGGAAAAAAAGTGGACCACTTTTATTCTTCTTGTTCCCGCTGAACTTAATCTCCAATTTACTGTTATAGTTATAGAAAAATACGATCTCATAGTCTTGAATAAATGGTTCGTTGCTTTTTGGGGTGTGTTGTCTCACTTTCGAGAATAGGATATGCTCTAGCCCTTCTCATTTGAGTTACGTCAGGAGAGAAATATTTTTTTCTGTAGACCGAAACGGAACGAAACTCACCTGTAGTCTGGTCTACAGGAAAATAAACACAGTCAATTCGTAATATCGAAGAAGTGAACACAACATAATCTAACATGGCTATGATATCTGAACGCAAGCCATTTTTTCCATTTTTAGAATGTTTTTCCATCTTTCAGTATATAAAAGACTAGGCACAGAAATAAGGGGTTTTCTAGGCATCGATAGAATTGTATGAAATTTCAGTATGTTAAACCTTAGGTACATAAGATAAATTCTACTCGACCACGATAGCAATTGCATTAGTTGATAGAGGGTGTAATCGAAACTTTGTATTTCTTGTCATGTAATGGGCGATTTTAGTATAATAACATGTAAGGTGATTATCGTGATTATAATGCATTATTGACATCTATGAAGGAATGTCTTTATGCCAACATATTGAAAATTCCAACCCACCCCCATTTAGAGGTAGTTCGTATTTATGATGTTTCTAATAACTCTGGTGATGGATGGATATTCTATTGAATAGCTGAAATGTGGATTGCAAAAAATATATTATTTTGTGTCATAATATTTTTTTTTAAATCAGTGTCCTCATAAGGGCAGTAAAACCTGTGTTTTCGGTGTTTTTCAAAAATGGGAATTTGCAACTATAAAAAAGTTTCAAAACCAAGAAACGATTTTTTTCACAAAAACATATTTTTTCATGTTTTTAACTGCCACAATGCAGCTAATTTTCAAATTTTGAATGTGGTCAATGGAAAATTCTGCAAATGCAAAACGTGTTTAAGACTTAAAAGTGAACATTTTTTGTTAAATAATATTTTCCATATTTTCATTATTTCAACTGCCACAAGGGCACCGAAATTTCAAGGTCGAAATTCAAATATTCGCATATGAAAACAATATTTAAGAAAAAATGCCAAAACATTTTGGTAAAATAGTTTTTTCTATATCTTCATGTTTTAAACTACCACATCAAGGAAGTTCACAAATCCGCTACAATTCATTACAACTACCTGTGCCAGCGAGAACACTTGATTGTTATGCTATTTCTGATAAAGCTGAGGCTGCAGTAGCTTCAGCCGTTCTACAGGACGTTGGTATTATACATGAAGAGGACAATAAAAGTATCATAGATAAAAACAAGATACGTCGAGCTAGAAGAAACGTGAAGATATACTATATAATACACAAAATTCATTATGACGTGGCTTGTTTTTCGATGGACGTAAAGATGAAACGCTGAAGATGGAAAACAATCGTCAGCAAAAAATTCGAGAAGAGCACATTACTATCATAAGAATGCCAGAGTCAGTATACTTGGCGCATATTTGTCCTGAATCAGGAACTTCGCCAAACATCATGAAATGTATTTTGAAGTACTTGGACGAATCTCATATTGCAACAGATGAGCTGAAAGTAATAGGATGCGACGGAACAAATGTCAGTGTTGGAAAACATTCGGAAATAATTGTACAATTGGAGAAACATTTGAATAGACCGTTGCAATGGTTTGTTTGCCAGTTGCATGCTAATGAACTGCCATAGTGACATCTCATAAATTTCCTTGATGGCGGCCCAACTAGGCCTAAGGGCGTCTGTGGACCTATTGGACAGGCATTGAAGTGATGTGAGAGTCTTTCCATTGGTAATCTATTCATTTCTATTTTATTTTCTATTGTAATTATTTATTTTTCCATTACATTTAACTCAACATAATTGAGTCAAATGTTCCGGCATTGAATGATTCTGTTAAGACTGATCTAAGCACAGATCGAAAATACATTATTGATATATGTGATGCGATTTCAAAGGGATGAAAAATTATCTAAACGAAGCCCTGGTAAAATTGTGCATTCCCGATGGCTAAGAACAGCTAATCGTATACTGCGGCTATACGTTTCAACCACTGAACCATCAGAAAACTTTGTTGTCTTGGTTACTTCTATTTCAAAGGAGTATGGTCCTATATGGTTCATTATTGAAACAAAAACCATCATGCCTGCAGGGAGCCTTTAATGTCTGGAAATCAATTCAAGTATCTAAGTATATCCGAAAAATATGGAGGATGTGATTGATCCAGTGATATAGCGATATTTCGCACATCGTGAAAATATCCTGCTTGGAATGCTGTGGGACACCAGACTGCATATTCGGGAGTTTGCTGTGCGTCGAATTTTCAAAGTTCGAAGCTCTAACCTACAGCAATCACTACGACAATTTGAAGTTCCGAATTCGCTGAATATAAACGCCTCAAGCTATATGGACTTGATTGATTGGAGTACTCTTGTCATTACTGAACCACCTTCAACAATGGGGTTACCTGTAGAAGTTTTGATCGATATTGTGAAGAATCCAGATACATCAATGGTGTTCTCTGAAATTAAATCATATCCATCTCACACGATAGTGGTGGAACGAGCTGTTAAAATTGTGAAGGGAGCTTCAGCTACAGTTTCTGGTAGTGAAAACAGAGATGATGTAATAAGGGCAAAATTGGAATAACGTGGAATTATACCGTCTTTTGGTTCAAAACAAGATTATAAATCAAATTAAGTTTTATTTGTTCAAAGAATGTTTGATAATATACCTATTTTTACGTTATATATCTAAACCTATATAAAACTCACCATTATGTTAGATACTGAAATATTTCCATTTTGCATTCTGTAATACTTGTGAATTCGTTTTATAATAAATATTACCTCTATCTTGAACCACTCCATCTGGCTCAATATCAAATAACTAATTCAAAATTAAAAAAATGCTGTTGTGGCAGTTTAAATTGCAAAAATAAGGAAAAAATTATATAAGAAAATAAGTTTTTTTTCAAGTAGTGCAACTTTCAAGAATTTGAAGATTTTGAAAATATGAAATTATTAAAATGGAAACTTCAGTGTCTTTGTGGCAGTTCAAAAAAAAAATAAAAAATAATAAGAAATATTTGTCTTTTCGTATTTCTTCATATATATATATATATATATATATATATATATATATATATATATATATATAAAGAGAGGAATATGAGGGGACTGTTAGAAAAAAAATGGAAGGAATTTAATGGACATAGCCCTCAGAGAGGAGTGTTAACCGTAGACACGTGTTTCGGGCTCTTGGTTAATATATAATATAAATATATATATATATATATATATATATATATATATATATATATATATAATGTTCTATGCGGATTATGCCAAATTTTTTTGATTGGATTTATATATTGGAATTCCATTTTTATTTTATTTCTAAAGTTTATTAACAATCATGAGACTGAATTGTTTATTACAAGGTTTATTTTCTTATATTTGATTCCTCGGTCAGCAGTTTTTCGAAAAAGTGTTAAGTACCGTTACAAGGTATATGATATGAATTTCCCCAATAGTTGCAGAAATAATATGTTTTGTGCCATCATATTCCACTGATTTCAATTTTTCTAGGGTGGCACAAATAATATATTTTATGCAATCATTTTTCACCGTTCCAATAAAATATATTAACCGGAAACCCTTGGTCAACAAAGTTTCTCGAAAAATCGCAGTTATAAACTAACCTTGTGAGGGGACTGATTTAATTTTTTTTATGGTGACACATAAAATATGTTTTGTGTAATCTACATTTCAGCGTTTCAATCGAATATCTCAGCTGAAAATCCCTGGTCAGAGTTATAAGAAAAATCACAAGTACAAACTACCCCTGAATGGGGGTGGATTGGAATTTTTAATATGGTCGCACGAATACATTTCTTCATAGATGTCAATTTTGCATTGAGATCTTGATAAGCACATCACAAGTTATTATATTGAAATCGCTTACATGACAAATCATATGAAGTTTCGATCAAACCCTGTATCAACTAGAGCAATTACTATCGTGGTCGCTTAGAATTGATCTAATATACCTCAGGTGTAACATACTAAAATTTCAGCGAATTGTATCTGTGCCTAGTGCTTTCATGGTAATCCATTTATTCATATATGGTCTGTTTTATGTGAGGTTTAAGTGTTTTATTCGTGTGGAGTAGAATGAATCGTGAAGGGGTGTTTTGGTAGTTTTTGGAGTTCGAAAATAGGTTGTTTTTGAGATTTTTGTTTCGGTTGACAATACATTTTTTATAACTTGTAGGTATATCGGAATGAAAACGATTTCTTGAACTCTGAGGGAATCTAATTATGGACTTGAAAGTCCGAAGCTTCAAACTTCATTCTTGGAACCTGAATTCTCCCATGGGCTCAGCTATAATACAATATTCAGAAAGTTAAAAAGTAAGGTAGATCACAAAAAGTCCAAATATTGGAAAAATTCTTAAGGGATGGAACAAGTGACGAAACATCTGACAATTCAACATCAGAAAAGATGCATCACTCTGGGCAAAAAGAAACTCTGAATACTGACAGGAACCCCAACAAGCCACTGTCGATAGAATGGATACCTGAAGCAATTGGGGTAAAGCCTCCATCCACATTCTACGAAACTGTATATCATTGCACAACTTCCTAAGAAAAACAGGACTGAAAGATCAGCTATGTAAATTGAGAAATCCTCAACCGCATAGGGACAGGATATTATAGGTCGCAGTGTACTTATCACCCTCAACCACTTACAAACATTCATACATTTTGAAAAGGGAAACATTCTCAATTGAATATTGATAGAAATATTTTTCTGTGAATTGAAAAATCCACGATTAAAATGAAGTTATTATTATTATAACTACTTGCTTTCTCCCTGTCGGATAATTTTCCAAAATATTTTTTAAGATTTAACTCCCTTGCAGCTGCTTATGACTAATAGTATCAAATACTTTGGCAACATCCAGAAAAACACAAAGTACGGGTTGGCTGTTTTCCAAAGTTTGAGTTATTTCGTTTGCTAGGAATCCAATGACATCGTTAGACGACATTGATTCCCTGAACCCGAATTGTTTGTTTGATATCAACCTGGGCGATACGCGATAGTTCGCTGCAAGGAAATACGATCGCGTTTTCTTTACAGAGGAAATTTGCGCCCTCCTCTTTGTTCACTTGCACTGCATTTTATATTCCACATATTTTTCAATATTGTACAAGTTTTCACTAAACTTCACATTTGTATTTGTGTTTAGTTCAAATCTTGCAAGTGAATTTTGACCCACTTCTAGTTGTCAGATTTACGTGAAATTAGGCAGGTGTTCATAATTTTGGTCACAATACATTATGGAATTTTTGCTAGAGGAAAAACGAAATGGCGGCTTCAATATGGCGGACGAGTTTTGGGTTTATGGTTCGATTGGTATGTGGGAGTTTTCGAGAATAGAGATCACAAATTTTCCGTTAAAATTTATGAGTTCAAGATTGCGGCTCTAATATGGCGACGGGTTTGGTCGTTATAGCCCGATTTCAATGAAAAATTATATAAAGGGGTTTTTGAGGTCGGAAGATCGCGATTTTTTGTCAAAATCCACGAATTCAAGATGGCGGGTTTGAGATAGTGACGAAATTTGTGATTATAACTCGATTCCATTCAAAATTGGTGTGTGGGTGTTTTGGGGTCGGATATCATAATATTTTTGACGAAATTCCCAAATTCAAGATAGCGGCTCCAAGATGATGACGAGTTCGTTATTATGGCCCGATTTCATTGAAAATTGATATGTTGTTTTTTTTGGGGTCGGACGGGCGGATTTCATGAATGACTAAAAATGATTGAAATAAAATGAGTTTCAAAAGCCTGCTTCGAATATAAGAAAGATATTCTTGTGCGGCAAGATTTGGAATCTGTCTCTCACAGTATAACGTAGGTCAAAAAAATAATGGAATATTTTATTTTCTTTTTAGTGTATTTGTATAAAAGTTTGTCATTATTTTTTCTATCATCTTGTTTCAGTTCATTTTTCATTGTGAATCACTTGGGTAAAACATCTTTCACAATAACATATCGTGGCAAGCTTCTCAATTTGTCGTTTCAGAATAGACAATACCTAATTATTTCCACTTTCAGGAAAAATATGTCTTCAGAAATGTCAAGGAATGTACTGCTATCTACTCAAAAAACATTGAGGCAGTATATACAGTTCTGATTTCAACATACTGGTGATTTATCAATGGTATACAATGGATTCTCATGAAAAAAAAAATATCAAATTGCCGGCTGGCCAGAAAAAGCAGAGATAAATCCACATTTTCTGTCGAACATACTTATCAAAAAATATTTAAAGAATTGTGAAATATCCACATATTTCATTGCTTATTTGCAAATTCAATAACTGGCGTTATAAACTCCATATGATTTGTCGTTCACATCGAAGAGAAATGGTGATATTTCACTTTACGAAAGGCTCCCACTATGAAAAATTAATATCGCAACTACGAGGTCGCCAAAACGCCCGTCAAAGTGGAATTTAATCAGCAGTGTTTGGCTGGGGTCGCCTGACTTTGAGTGTGATGAATTTTTTATTTCATCCCTTTTCATTGTTTGATGAAAGCTCCATGCTGCAGTTCATGAAATGTCAGAACCAGGAGAAATAATCCACAATAGATATATGTATTGGAATGTGTCTTACCATTATTCAGGAATGAAATTTTTCCAACAGCTAGAATTCAGTAGCAATCTTACACTCTCAGTAGGTAGCTAAATAACTACGTTGGAAGTTTTCTATCATTATATTTTTCAGGTAGGAATCATAGAAATACTACCTATTGCGGATGACACGACGTTCAAGAAAAATTGCTATATCTTCACCGATCATGGTCCCCAGTACTCAAAAATACCACCAGTTTGAAAGTTATAACGAAATTTGTAGGGGAACTGAAATATACAGGAATTTGTAGACGAACTGGTAGACACATTTCACAACAAAATGTCAAAATCGAGAAAAAAATTTGATTAGTTCTTCAACGTATTATAATGATCTTCGTTAATTGTTTGTTTGGCGCCGACTCAAAATTAGTTACTCACATTAGTGTAGGAGCTCAATTATCGTTAAGACTAAGAGGTTTTATTAAAATTTTTGGTTTTCAGATGATTCTTTCGTCGGTTTAATTTTTTGTTAAAAAGTTTTTAATTTTTACTTTTTTGTGGCTAAAATCAACTGATAACTATCTACTCCATTGACTCTAGGTATCCATTATGGTGTAGTGTCATCAGAAATACCTATACAGTGCTCGTCTAGAGTCCGTTCCCCCCCTACTAATTTTTGAACCATCTGGTATATCGCAACGAAATTTGACGGGCTCACATAGGAGATGAAATCCTACTTTTCAGTGAGAAAATTCCAGCTGAAAGTTCCAAAATGGCGGCTGAGCACCATCTTGAATAATTTATTAAATAGAACACCCCGTATATTATTCCATTTTCGAAATCTGCTCATAATTCTCAACAGTTTTCTTTGATACACTTTACTCCTTGATTTGATTGTTTACGAAATATTAACGTTTGAAAGGTGACATTCCGGTTTAAAATGAAGTATGGATTTTGGTCACTTCCGGTAAAACAGTTTGCTAACTGAACGTTGTTATTAATTCGTAGTTGAATATCTCAATGAATTCGACTGATAAGAGGCGTAAGAAGAGTTCATTGAGGATAAACGTACCTCTTACCAGAAAATCTCCAAGCCTGTGTTCTGTAAATTCACAATCAAAACAAATTAGTTAGCTAAAAAAATTTTTATTTTTTTATTAACACTTTTATTCAACCCCAACAATTATTTCATCAAGTGTTCAATGTGGCTCCCTCCTAAATTTCGACCATAAAGTGCCCTATTATAAATAGCTTCTCTCACGTTGATGAAAGTCTGTTCATCTGATTCTTCAAATGTCTCTATTATCCTGCGTTGAAACCCTTCTATTGTTTGGCATTCAGTGGTGTGGATTTTTGACTTCAGATACCCCCGAAGGCAGAAGATGTAAGATACGGAGATCTTGGTGGCCATTCTGTATTTCCCCTGCGACCTATCTATCGCCCAGGAAAGTTTGTATCGAGGAACTCTCTAGCCATGCGCTCGAAATGGGGAGGTGCCCCATCCTGCTAAAATATGATTTCACGATTTTCGAACTCTTCCTGATTGTTTAATACAATTCGTCTTATTCGAAGTTCAATTTCAGTTTCTGAAAGATTTTTGTAAAGAACTCCTGTAAGATTGCCTCTGATGAAAATCGGCCCAACAACGCGATTGTCAAAAAACCCCGCCCAAACATTCATCTTTTTAGGAAACTGGGTATGTCCCTCTCTAAAAATATGCGGATTAGTATCGCTCCAGTATCGTACATTCTGTTTGTTGACTTTTCCATTAAGAAAAAACGTGTATTCGTCTGCGAAATATACACGTTTTGATAAGCCCCGTTCTCCTTCATTTGTTCTTGTTATCCACTCACAAAATTTAACCCTTCGGTCTGGATCATCCTCCGTGAGAGCATGCAGGAGTTTCATTTTCTAATGATGGAAGTTTTTTTTTTTAGGACTCTTTGAACACTTTTTGAACTTACTCCACATGATTCAGCAACTGCAGACGACGACTAAGCCGGATTGATTACCATTTCAGCAACAATTCCTACCTTTTTTTCTTCTGAAAGAGGCGGTCTTCCTGATCTTCAGCGTACCAGTTGCTTGAAGCTCATTCGAAAGTTTGCGCAAATATGACCTCGAGATAGGATTCTCGGGAATTCTATCATTAAACACACGGACTGCTAGATGATAATTTCTTCCAGCTTCTCCAAATATCAAAACTGCTTCAAATTTATCGTCTAAACTACGAGCCATGATCACACTTTTCATAAAAAGATGTGGGCGCTCAACGGACCATTTGACAGTTAGTAGTTCAGTTTGACAGTAGACAGTGTTACCGCAACAACGATTTTCTCCAATGCAAACTTGATTGAAAGCAACATTAGTGTTTTTGGTTGGGTTTGAAAAGACCAAAATATCACATTTCAAACGTTAATATTTCGGAAACAATAGAGAAAACTGTTGAGAATTATGAGCAGATTTTGGCAAAATGGAATGATATACTATTTAAAAAAAATATTGAAGATGGCGCTCAGCCGCCATTTTGAATTTTTCCGCTGTAATTTTTCCATGAGAAAGTAAAGCCCTCCAAATTTTGTTGCGATATACCAGGTGGTTCAAAAATTAGTAGGGGGAAAACGGACTTTAGACGAGCACTGTATGTGTGACAAGTTCCAACAGAATCGGGTCACAGATGAAAAATTAGTAATCCCCTATTTCACTACCCTTAGGCGTGAATTAGTTTTTTCCTTATCCAAAAATGACTAACCCTAAAGTATACCCTGTCCATTGAAAAAGAATCATTTAAATCGGATAACCCAGTACAAAGTAATGAGTGGAAGAATTGGTTAACGGGTTAAAATTCAGTGGACGAACTGCCCTGTAAAAAGTAATATGCGTGATCATACATAAAAAAAATATACATGTCGACTAGAAAACCTCATCTTTTTTCAATTCGTCGGTTAGAAATAGCTGTAAATTTCTATTGCTGTGTTTTTTCAACAAATTCATCATTTTAATTTGCCCTATATGCTCCCTTGAAAGGCGGTTCTCTGGTTCGTGTTGAGTAGATGCAATTTTTAACAATATTATACTTTCTTTTGACACACATAACTCATCAGTCTTTCTTTCTTGAATATAATAGAACAACTGATCTGTGAAAAACGAAAAATCTATGTATGAACGTCAGTAATACTTCAGATTGTACGTGCCATCATATTATACAGGGTATAGTCCAATCAGCAGGTTTTTTTTTGCCTGAGGTACAGTACAGTAGCGATTTTTTCTCGATATGACAGGGGGGGGGGTATAATTCTGAATTGGCTTGGCATGGGGCTGCTTGAGCGGCCATCTTGGAGAACGCGTTTGGTCATATATCTCCTAAACGGTTTGTCGGACGCGAAAAATACAGATCTGTTTTCTAGATAATCAAATGTTGTTTTATTATGTTTGACTAATTTTCTCTGTTTAATCAATATTAATGCGTGTTTCTGTGTCAAAGTTGGAACGCATGCTTTTACTGCGAATAACTCAAAAACAAAGCAATTGATCCCACTCGGAAAATAGTTGGGAAGTAAGTTGTAGGGCGGAAAATTGTCCAAAAATTTTATCTGAAACTATGTTTTCTATATACACTAGTTTTCGCACAGTACCTACACAGCTGAACGAAAATTATTTACTTACAATGAGGAGGGTAAGGAACAAGAACAGTGGAAAGGTAAACGAGGAGCAGAGAGATGATTTCCGGAGGCATTTGTTGTAAAATGAAAGGTCATCGGGAGGGATAAAAAATTGAGGCAAGATGAACGAGGGCCAGGAGAGGGTTGAAGATGGGCAAAGGTAATAAAGGGATGAAGGATAATTATTGTGGAGTGATTTACAGACAGAGGACAAATGTTCAAGAAAGGCTGGGGAGTTTGGAGCCCGAAGGAAGGCTGGAAATGATTTGGAAAAACATGTAATATTTTTTTTAAAGAATAATGAATGATATCAATATCTTTATTTTGATTTTTTTTGCACAATCGATAATAATTACTTCAATTTCTTTATATAATGTACATTGTAATAGGTTAAAATACATTATTAATTCACATTATTCTATTATTTTTCTCACAATCCATTGTTTCGCTCTCACATTCAATTTCTTTTCTTTCATGTTGTAAAAAGATGTCATCAGTTCTGATATCATCATCATCAATATTGTCTATTTGCCGTTATGGAACATTTGAGTCCAGCTTTTCGACAACCACATGATGCCCCGCATTTTTCATTGCATTAACATTAAATGAAACTCGATGCAGTTTCATTGAATTAGGTGCAGCGGGTGGCATGGTGTTGGAAATTGGTTCTAGACCCTGTGTTGTACGTTTCCAACCTCATTCTTCGGGGTCTGGGCTCATTTCAAGCCATGTTTGAACTTGATGATGAGTTCGGAGAGTGTGTAGTCTGGCTGGCTGCGGCGTACGTTGGTGGTAGATATGATGAATTCACTATAGTTTCCGTTGCTGATTTTGCGAATTTTGAACGTACGGAAATGACTTGTTGACACCAAGCGTCAAATTAGAATGATGTCAGCAAATGGCGGTTCAAGCGCTTCCGTGAGGCCTTTTGCAGCTGCTACAATATGACATCACTACCCCCCACAACGTCAATTTCCCTGTTCCGTGCATCTGTCTCATTATAGCCATGTACTGGGCGAAAACTATCGTAGATAGGCAAAAGTTCAGAACAGAATTTGTAGAAAAATTTTCGTTCTACAACTTTTAATATAACAATTTCTCACGTAGGATCAATTGTTTTTGAGTTATTCGCAGAAAAGGCATGCGTTCCAAGTTTGACTCGAAAACTTACCTACATGCATATCGATTTTACAGAAAAAAATATCAAAAAATAATGAAAAAACATCTAATTATCTGAAAAAAAGATATCTTGTATTCTCAATAGGACACCCTGTATTTGAGGAATTTATTTTGATTCCTCTCATAATTCTGATTCAAATTTATCAATCATATCCTATATCCAGAACCCTTCTTTTAACTTCTCCTTCTGCAGGTGCCATCTCCATTTAATGAAGGTTGGCGACAATTTCGGCATACTCATTGCGGTCCTGAGTGGTACGAATTAAAGATGATGTGTTCATACCGGTCCAGTCGCGTATGTTTCTTAACCATGAATGTTGTCTGCGTCCAGGACCACGTTTTCCTTCGATTTTTCCTTCTATTATTAATTTAAGTATATTATACTTGTTATGACGGTATATGTGGCCCAGATAAGCGGTCTTTCTTCACTTTATTGTTGTAATTAACTCTCTCTCCCTTCCCATACGTCTAAGCACTTCATCGTTAGCACCCGTGTGTATCTGTGTATGTGTGTGTCTGTCTCTGGCATAGTAGCTCCTAAAGGGATGAACCGATTTTGAATCAGTTTTCTTTGTTTCAAAGGTGACTCGATCGAGAGTATCGCTATGGAATCTGTCCAGCCGTTTGAAGTTCATCAGCTCTTTTCTAGTTGATGAGGGGATATGAGCAACTTCCACAGGTCTGATCGATTCGAAATTTGATATCCTGTTACTTCAATGATATTGCAGAAACATGGTAACCTTGACCTGATGCTGCAGCATCACTTGGAATCTGCATGTAACCCCACTCCTCTCCAACTCAGAAGTATCGTGTTTGGGCTCATTGGAATGGTCATGAGAATAAATCGATGAGGGATTCTAAGCTACTTTCACTCGTTCAATCGATATGTATACGATGTAGTACCGTTTGTGGCGACTTAGTTTATGAATATGTAGAGGGAATGAAAGAATCCATTTTGCTTTTTGCTACTGAATACGATACATTGTAAATATCTAGCAGTGCTTCTAAATAATAAACTCGCACATCAATGAAAAATGGGAAACCTGCCCTGAACTCTGAAAAGCAATCAAGTTTTGACACCGTTTCATGTCAAATCGTGAATAACAATATATGTATTAGTTCCGGAAGGAATGCAATATCACGAATACTGCATTACCATAGAACAGTTGGCACTGTTATATATTATTGGTTTACCCTGTACACGTTGATCCACAAAATAATCGATTCATTCGGTGAAATTATTCATGAATAATAATTTTAATTTCTCTTTGTATATTCATCAGAGGAAGTTATATCCAGTTGAGGCAACCTTCCAGCGAAAATTGAATATGAAACAAAACAATAACTGATCGAGATAATAATTAGTTATTCAGAATTTTGAGTATAACAGAATGAACACCCCACAAAGAACATAAACAAATAATTCACTCCAAAGTGCAAACCACGTCTTTTCCATCGCCCAATTGAGAGAAATTTGTTGTCCGGAGTTTCAGATTATATCATCAGCCTCTACATCTGGAATTGCGTGGATCTCCATTTTGAATTAATTCATTGTTAAGATCCATCATATCATATTGCTCATCGTCCAATTCTCGAGATTTCAGATATCTTTTGCGTAAGTCCAATAACTTTTCACCGCACGATTTCAAATCGGCAGAAATAAATTGTAAAACAGCAATAAACAGCATTCCAACCATTCGTCTTCTTTGTTCCACTGTCGATCGAATAATGTTGCAGTTTTGTGAATACTCCCAATTGATTCTTAAGTTCTTGTAGTTTTTTGAATTTGCGTATTTTTGACAATAACACTCCCGCACCCCTGAAATTGGAACCTACCACCTACATCATAGAATACGCACATGAAATGATCTGATAACCAACCAAACTTCCTTTGGGAAAAAGGTAGTACACAGTTTGATAGAAGTTAATGTAAACTATGAAACCAAAAAACTATCTGAAGATACGAAGTTTCTATCAAATTAGTCATGTTTGTAAAAGACTAAATAGTAGTTTTTATGCTATTCTTCAACTCAAGAATATCTTAGACGAGAAATCATTGTTAAATGTCTATTATGCAATGGTACACTCAATACTCATGAATAATATCATTCTATGGGGAGGTAGTAGAGATGCTACAAGAGTATTTACTGCTTAGAAAAGGATAATTCTGTTACTATACAATTTGAAAGCACCAGACTCCAGTTGACCATATTTTAAGAAATTTAAAATTTAAACTATTCCAAGTATATACATTCACAGTCTGATTATCTACATAAAAAAACATGGAATGAATCTGGAAACTAATGCCCAATGTCCAACGAGAAATGGAAATATGTAGAAATAAAACACATAAAACTAAACTCTATGAAATGGCGCCAATCTATTGTGGATCTAAATTCTTCAATTGCCTGCCTGTTGAGCTGAAGTCAATCAATTACATGAGAACATTCAAACGTGAATCAAAAATGTTTATATCCACTGAAGGATTTTATTCAGGAGATGAATTCCTAAATTATAATGAAGAACTCAACAAAAAAAAATTACAACATAAACTATGAAACCCTACAAACCAATACTGCTAGATTTATTGATTGGTACATACATTTTATACTACTATACCTATATTTTATCTATATTCCTTACTCTTTTTCATACAGACAACTATGTTGAAACCTTTATGTTTATTATCAAAAATATGTAATATTTTGCAGGATAATTGTTTCTACAGCGGTTCAAAAGTTAAGTGTTATTTTAACTATGCGTGTGTGATATCTGTATTTTGTAATTTGATTTTGTGTTAACCATTTTGTATATCTCATTGATTATGTGTCTAACAATTGTATAGCTGACTTATCCTATATCATGTATGTGATCTTAAAGGACTAATAAATTATTATTTATTTATATTGGAAAATGAAATGGGTGTGGTCCAATAATGTGAATATACATGTCCCCAGCCTTGAAAGATATAAGTCCCAAAAAAATGTTTACTCAAGTTCTGTTGAGACGCTAATGTAGTACGCTGTACAAACGACATCAATTTCGTTCGGCGAAAATTCTCGAGTATACGATTGGAAATATATTCCAATTACTATTTCGTTCGATGATATAGGATATTTCTGCCGACACACCTACAGGTAGATAATCATTAAATAATTGTTTAGACTGAAACTTGATAAAGCGATCAATGGGTTATTCATATCGGTAACTTTGTATTTCCTTGGACCATCCAAGTCAGGAAATTATCATTTTTCTCGTCCGACTGAGAAACGCTGAGACGGAGAAAAACTTAAAGATAATCAGTTTTTGCGTGGGTTTCATCGAGATCACCGTTGATGGGATAATAAGACAAAAAATACAAACGCCATTGCATTATAAGCGGGGCTGTGAGAAAAAAATGGGGATAAAAGGTGGGCCTAATTGAAAGTTTTGGGAAACAGTGGAACAAAGAGTCACTCACGGTTCGCGAAATCGGACGGTTAAGTGGGCAATACAGAGATGGTGAAAACTCGTCGAGAGTTTGAAACGAGGTTGCGTCGCGACGCCTAGGGAATTAAGTAGCGTTTTCGCAGTTAACTTGGAGACGCGTGTGTTAGCGTAAATTCATGGATTGGGTGGATTTTCTGCCACTGGTTTATGTTGGAATAGCAGCCCAGTAGACAGGGTAAGCAATTTGAAGCTGTCTGTTGATGTAACTAACCACTTATAATTTCTGGGGAGGATATTTTTTTTACCTAAGTACGCTTTCTGCAATTGAGAATAATCGATACAGGGTACTTGTCTCTTTCCACTCCATTGTGACAAAATGGTTACAAATTTGTTTTCGAGATAAATAATTTACATTATGCTGAGCTCCAGGAATTGATGTTTCGATCATGTTAATGTTTTTTTTAATATGTGTTTCCACTAAATTTTGTTGATACTTGTGCCGTTTTTTTTAATCACGAATTTGTTTTGCTATGTTTGATTTTCTTATTTTCATTTTATAAATTTTTTTTATGTTGCCCTTTATTTCTCCTACCTCAGAGAAGTCACAGTGAGATCTAGAAGACCTGCCTTCGCGCGCAAGCCGAACTGATGTTTTTTTGAACTACGAGGTTGAAATATATTTCTCATTGAAAACACACTGCCCTGAACATCAATATAGTAGAACTACATAGGGCAGATGTAACACTTAGGAAGATTAGCGACGGACAAATGGAGAATATTGTTTTTCGTAATATGCCTAGCGAAACCTGAACAGAAACCACCCTTATTATTCCATATTCGCCGGGATGCGTATCTTTTGTTAACTTCCAAAAAAATGGTGGGACGTTGTTTTCCTTGATTGATACCAAAATGCCCTCGGACACTTGTGGTCCCATTTTCTTCCATTTTTGGCGTTGTTAGAGCTCTCCGATGTACACGTTGGACCATCTAGCCCAAATATCTTGTAGGTATCGCTGCAACCTTCAAAAACGATCCAGCCGATTCACTTTGAGGTCACGTTGATCAAGGATCGGGTACGGCTGTCAGGGGTCGACCGATCAAAAACTGAGAAGGGATGATGGGATTCAGGTTGGAAGGTTTAGAGAAGAGTGGGGAGAGAGGATGAGAGTTCGAAATTGCTTCAGTCTGTAATGAAACCGTTTGAAAATCTTCGTACACAAGGTTTGCACCACCAATTAGTCTTTTTAGCCGACGAAATCAAAAAGGGGGAGGTTCTCTAGTCGACGCGTATATATATATATATATATATATATATATATATATATATATATATATATATATATATATATATATATTTTAGGAATGATCACGCATAATTTTTCACAGAGTATTTCGATTCCGATGATTCTTTTTTCGTTGGATAGGGTATACTTCGAAGTTGGTCACATTTGAATTTGAACAAAAAATCCTTCCCCTAGGTTAGCAAAAAATTGAAAAATTTAGACTTTTCAACAAAAAATTAAACCAACGAGAAAATCAACTGAAAAGCAAAAAATAAAATGAACCTTCTGAGTCTTAATGATAATTGAGCTCTTAAACTAATATGAGTAACTAATTTTGAGTCGGCGCCAAACAAACTAGCAATTGAATTGTGTAAAGCGTAAAATGAAGGCAGCGAGATACACAGCGATGTTTTGATTACTTCTTCAAAGTAATATAATGATCTTCAATAATTAATCGTTTAGCGCAGACTCAGAATTAGTTACTCACATTAGTTTAGGAACTCAATTATCATTTCCAAAACCAAGTCCTTAATTGGAAACTGAAGTGAATATTCAGAAGTTGCTCTTACCGACCCACAGTTCGTCAATGGCTAAGTGCAAAACAGAAACAAAGATAGTTATTAGAGCATCTTTTTTTCAACAGATATATCTAAATTTTCGAATTCATTGTATTCAGAATTGTACAAGGAATAGAAAGATCTAGATGGTGCTCCATTTATACTATACTGTTGTTTGTTTTTTTATTTTTTCAACACTGTTATCAGGATATACTGTTATTTTTTTCATGTTTGGAATGTAATAAATTCAATAATATATTTCAGTTTTTATTTTATTCTACTTTCCTAAAACTATAAATTTTCTCATGAAAACTAGAAGCTCCTAGAGAGCCTAGAGAGTGTGTTAGTCTTTCATATGACGTCATTTATTGGTCATTTGATTGACGTCTTCTAATGGTCTTGTAAGTCTTCAAAATGTCGTCTTCTATAGGTCAGATTGACGTCCTGCTGATGACGTCTCAAGGCTGTGCCATTTTGACGTTTTTTCAGAGTCTCTGAGACGTCACTTCTTGACGTCAGTTGGTCAATAATTTGACCAAATTAGGACGTCACTGTGCTATCTGGGTTGTACTCTTCGGCCATTGTAGAACTGAACTTAAAGAAGGCAAGTTACTAAATGAACAGATTAACGTGAATTACTGCAAATATGTGTGGTGTGCAAACCTGTACGAACAATGAAATCGAATTATGAAGGTGAATTCTGACTACAATGCAGTGCAATTTTTCAATGATCTCGCGTGGAATTTTAAACCAAATAAGAAAAGGTGAAACTGGAATGGACTAGCAGAATCTCGGCGATAGGCCTCTTTCTTCTGCTCTGGACCTATCTTCTAACTGGAGGGCGATGTTGTCACTGATATTCCATAAGTTATTACTGGTAATTAGCACTTTATCCGGCTCGAAGGACCAATGGTTTTGTGTTTGCTGCTATTACGTACTTTTCTCTGATATGATTGAAGATGAAAATTGATTTTTGACTAACATGTCAATTGTTGATCATGTGTGTATTTTTACAGTGTGATTTTTTCCTTTCCTTAAACTCCAGATCGCTAAGAGGATCTATAGATCGGTTGAATCATGCGAAATATTATTCTTGAATTATTCAAGCAGTCAGATTTCACATAGTTTCAAACATTTTGATCCGTTATCAAATTGCATTGAACCCATTGTAGGAGGAAGCTTCTCCCAGCTGACAGGTTCATGAATTTATGGAAATACACTGACGTTTGCCAAACACCCGAATAAAAGGGTGAGGTTTGTTTTTAATCACTTATTGGAAAAGTAGCTTGCTTGATTTTGTCAAATACTAAATGACTGTCAGTGTTAAGTACTAATATTTTGGTTTATAAAAAACGAGTGTATTAGTCAGTGAGAATGAACATTTAACAGTACATCCAAATCCATATAGATGATGAATATTGGGAACAGTTTTCCGCAAAGAGCTCACACGTATGTATAACGAAATTGGTTGGTTATATCCCAACTTCAAAGCGAAAATCAATTGTGGAGGTGAGTTCAGAGCTGGGCAACCCTTTTTGGGGGGACGGAGGGAAACCCTCCGTACGAGTGGGGGACTCGTGGGTGCAAATGACCACTGAGCCAAAAAACCGAAAGGGAATGAGGCCAACTCTCGGTTGATGATGTTTTTTTAGGGTACTGGAGGGGATGCCATTTCGAACGTAACACAGGATCGAAAGAGAATACTTCAGAGTTCTGAACACACAATAAGGGTCACGCAGATGAACCTCCAGCACTGTGAGGTAGCCACGGCAGTACTTGCAGTTGCTATGAGGGACATCGAAGTGGTCCGCACTCAGGTACCATGGATGCCACATTGTGAATCAAAATTCTGAAACAGACAACTGGAGAGCTATTCAGTAGCAGATCTCCAAAACCTGTATTCTCATCAGGTAAGATACAATGGGCCAGAAGCTGTTTTTTCGGGTTACCCACTGAAAAACCCACCCAGTTGGCTCATCTGGTCAAGTCCTCCGACGACACTCGAGCCTACTGGCCCATTGTACCTTGCCTGTTGTTCACTTCCACAACACCCATTCCAGTAATTTCGTACCCGGCACAAGTTTGTACAGTTTCGGTCCACCATATGGTTGCCCGGATATTGACCGTCTTCTGCGATCCAAAGCCCCGCAGTTGCACAGTATATGTGATACTGCTTCTGGTTCCTTGCCGCCTAATCTGCATGTTGGGTCTCCGTTGAACGGCCTCATTTGAATGAGGTGCTCCTTCACTGACGCGTGTCCAGTCATGAACCCCGTAATCATCTCCAGTTATTCTCTGTTTGCAGTTAACAGGTCTGCCGTTTTTTTACGGCACGTGCCTTTGATGTATTTCTTTTCGTGTCTGTTTCCTGGGATGTCATTCCAGTATTATTTGTTTTTTTCCTGGATGTAGTCTTCTACAGACGCTCGTGTACCCCAAGGGTCTTTCCGGACCTGGTTCGTTTTTCGATCCCCTTCTAGCGAGTTCGTCGGTTTTTTCATTTCCTGCAAATCCCTGATGTCCTGGCAGCCAAAACAGCTTGACGCGGTTTTGTTCTGATGGAACTGTCAGTTCTTCTTTTCAGGTCCATACTAGTTGGGACGACACTCCTGGCTACTCAGAGCCTTCAGTGCCGCCTGGTTGTCTGAGAGAATGTGGATCTGTTCCTCAACTATTGCTCTCCTATTTTTTTCCCTCACGCATTGAAGGATGCGTAGACCTTTGCTTGGAATACAGAGGTGTGAATACCCAGTGAGTAGCTACACTCGGTCCTTGGGTTTCTGAAATTCACTCCTGCTCTTGCACCACTCTCCATCTTCGATCCGTCTGAGTACCAGATATTGCCCTGTAGAATGGTGTTGAAATCTGTGTTGTTCCATACAGTTCTATCTGGTATTGCTATCCTATATGACTTGTCAAAAGAGAATCGTTTCTCAATGTGATTTGATCTCAGGTCTTGCTCGTCCATGGTTGAAATGCTCATGATTCTCATGTGTCCTGTCCCAACGTTTATGTTGTCCAGTGTGTTTCTCAGTCTAAAGGCTCCTAGCCTCGCCTCTCCTTGTATCAACAAGTGAAGGGGAGGCAATTTTAATGTCTACGCAGGCAAGTCTTTGCACCTTGCCTGTTTAAGCGCTCCTTCGTTGTGTCTTTGGCCACCACACCAGGGAGGCGTACATTATGGCCGGTATTATCACCATGTTGTAAATCCAGTGTACCATGTGTGGTTCCGAGCCCCATTTTTCCCCAAAAGAGCATTTCGTCGCCACAATCAATATGGTCTCCGTTTTAATGATTGAGTTCAAATTGTAGCATGAGAATTATTTATTCATTCGTCTCCTATATTTTTATGAGGCGAATATTATTATTTGCTGTATTGTTTTTATCAATTCAGTAGTTTACAGTACATCTAATGCCCGAAAATTTCGTGCTGTTGCCGACTACATACGATATGCTAATTTCAACTATATGAGTAAATTTTTTTTATCAGCTCTAGTTTTTGTGTTTCAGATATCTACGTTCAAAACATGTATTTACTGGGTGATTTATAAAAAAATTGAATTAATCATTGAGTTCTGGAAAACTTCGCTTTAAAGCTCTCCGTCTCATATGTGGACTCAGGAAAATGGCGTATCAGGGACCAACAATAGTGCTCCTCGCTCATATCTCCTAGCTATTCTGGTGACTATAGGGGAAGTGGAGTTTTATGCTCATATTTCAACAAATATTCCAAAATTGTAAAAGGAGGTCTTCTACAAGTTCATTATAATTTTCTGATTTTCTATTTCCGAGAAAGTTTTGCATGACAGATTCGAAAGCTGTCCAACCCTCAATTCAAACTCAGTCATAAAATTTTCAAATTGAGTATCTTCCGTAAGTTTTTCGATATTGAGCTGAAAATTTTTTTGGCAAATGTAGGTGAAGCAGTTCCCGTTTTTATCGAAAGACTTAACAAACTGCTTCATGCTCTCCAATCCAATCCAATAATATTTATTTACAGTTCTATATAGTATTATTATCACATGGCATTTCTCAGAAAACCCAATATTTACAATATATACAAAATATATACAGATGTGTCGTTTCAGTCTGTCATGTTTGATTTATTGTGAGTTGTTTCGACCTCCTACTATACTGTTTATGTCGTTTTTAGTTGTCTCCTCATGTGTAATTTGTTTTGTGTGTTTTTATTTTGTGTAATATCTCAGGAAAATCGAGAAAAAACCTGGTTAGGGTTATGTAAGCATGATTTAGTTTTTGAGTACTTTGGGTGATTTGAGTTTGAGTATTTGTAGTTTTGAGTTTGTTATTTGAGAATGTTTGAGTAGTATTTGTGTATTATGAATTTTGAGTATTGTAATTTTAAGTTTGACTATATGAGGGTGGTTTTTTGAGTGGTTTTTGATATTTGTAGTTTTTGTTTGAGTGTATTAAGTATTTGGCTCATTGTTTGTGTAAGCGCCGAAATCTGCAGAGGTAGGCCACCCCCCTGGCTCTCTCCGAGTTGGGTTTCCGCGTTGTTCGCCATGCTTTGTACTTGCCTTTGCCTCTCGTTGGCACCCTGGCCTCCCATGGGGTGCATTGGCTTTCTTTTGTTGCTGTTATGTCCTTCTTCTTTTCCGGAATCTCTGCGGGTTTGTTCGTTTTTTTCCTTGAGTTTTCCGAAGTAAACTATACATTTCCTATAGTTGGCTGGGTGTTCCTGTGAGCAGTTCGCACATTTCGCGGGAACATCCTGGCTTCTTTGGCAGGTGTGGGTGAAATGTTCTCATGCACATTTCAGACATTTAGGGGTGAGGTTGCAGTTTCGTGCTGCATGACCCCACCCCTGACATCTCCCACATTGTGTCAGTAAATCACTCTTCCGAATTTCTCAGTCCACGTGAATTTACTTTGGTGTTTTTATCTGTTTTTTCAATATTGCGAGTGTTATTTCCGCATTCGTAATTACGACATACAAAGGTCTTGTCGTTTTCGTCATACTGTATATGTTCATGGTTTCGAGGTTGTGTTCATCTCGAAGCCATTTTTCTATATCTTCGGTTTTTGGCCCGTGTCTAGCCCTTTTGATATAAAGGCGTGCTGCTTGTCCTTGCTGTTTGTGAAGGTATAGAAACCCTGTCTCTTTCTCTGTTATGTATGACTTGACTTTGTCAAAGTCTTGTATGTTTTCTGTGTGAACAATGGTATTATTTTGCGTATACCTAATATTTACGCTTTTGGTGTACAGCTTGTCTAATTTATTATGTTCTTTTTCGCTTATAATTGGCTTTCCATCAATATATTGGCGGAATAGTGGCTTGGCTTTGCATTTTTTGTTCTGCTTGGCTTTGCATTTTTTCGGCTTTTTTCTGTCTGGTTGGTTTTTCCCCTTCTTCAGCCGTTTTTTATGCTCCCCAGTCTTATATGTAATGGCGACAGGATAATTCTGTCACGAGCTACTAGTGAATTATATTTTGTATCCCGGGGGTCATACTTTCTCTCAAGGGCCAGTTTTTTTCACCCAATGTTTTTGTTTAGCTCTGCTGTTCCAAAGACATATAAAGCAGGAAAACTTATTGTAACCACTTTGTTGACCTAGAAGAATGTTCATTTTTGAATCAACACAAAGGACCTCGCACCACATCAATGGGAAATTGGCTTTCGGTTAATTTGCTCGAATTTTTTATATATTACAGAACTCGTGATGCTGATCAAATGTCTCTATTGCACCACCGCTCTGAATTCAATAGTTTAGATCATATGGGGTGCTAAAGATGACTTTTCCAAAATCTCAAATGGCCATTGTGAGAGACTTTTTTGAATATTTAAACCAAATCGAGAATGCATCGATTGTTCCTACGGCCGATTTGAAAACATTATAGAGAACAATGATTTCTGCCCGTACAGACGATATACAGGGTGAGTCCAAAGATAGCAAGTTTTTCAGTTATTTCCAAAAAATTATCGGTGGAATTTCATTCATTTTCATATATTTTGTAGGATACCAATACCAATCATGTATTTCCCATGATACTACACCAGTCCTGCTTATTGATATATCCAAATGCCTGAAATTCCGGAAAAGTTGGTTACAAACTCGATCGTTCACCGTGAAAGTTCACTCTGCAGATACATAAAATATACAGGGTGGATCAAATACTAGTGTACTTTACTGATAATTTCCTCGAAGTAGTTGTTTGATATTGATTTCATTGAAACATTTCCACAAATATGTGTGCGATACACATCTGCCGAAAGATTTTGAACAATATTATCAGTTGATAAAACTTCATCTACTACGATTAGTAGAACAACTCAAATGATGGAAAAAGAATCTCGAGAAATATTGCAAATAATTAAACAGAAACATTGATTTACAACAAAATAGGAAACTAAATATGCTCATATTCCATTGGAAGACGTACCCATTGGAATGTATAGGTTTGCTAAAGAACGACAGGAAATCCAGAATTATCAAGTTTCAGTGTTCAGATGAATCCTGTCGGATACTTCGGGCTCACCGCAAGAACAACAATTTCTAAAAATACTGAAACACGTATTTCTTCATTTGTATTAAAGACCAAAAATACCAATTTTTATGACTCTAACACAAAATATAACGGAAATTCGACCTCTGAAGGGGTGAAATAAGGTTCACCCCTTATTTCGCCTTCCAGGGGTTAAATTTCTAGAAATACTGAGATACATATTTCTTTATTTTTATCAAAGACTTCAAATATTTTTCCCCCTTAAAACTAACAGAACTCCTATACAAACTTCAATCTCAATTTGACACCCATTTCACACTTTGAGGGCCTGTATTTCCAAAAACACCGAAAACAGGTATTTTTAATGGGTGACAAAGACCCCGAAATACCGATTTTCATGCTCCTGACTTCAAAACCAACTATACAGACTTTCAACCTCCATTTTACCCCTTTAGGGTTGAATTTTCAAAACCCTGAAATACATTCATCTTTATCCGTGAGAAAGAGCCCAAATACTGATTTTCATTACTCTAATTGCAAAACCAACTGTACTTTCACCCCCCTTCTATTCTGTTCACCCATTTTGGGATGGAATATAAAAAAAAATGCTGTCAAAATGTTACCTCTTAGGTTTGGTTTGAGCGTTGATCGTATATCAGTCAATCAGTGAGACAGGTCGGTTCACAGGTGTAAAATAAATAAATATCCCCTATTTTCTAGGGATATAATTTTTTTTCAAATTCAAATGAGACCAATTTCGAAGTTTCCAATAAAAAAAAAATCCAAATCGGACAACCCAGTTAGTAGTAAGTTATGCGTAGTAGAATCGGTTAACAAGTGAAAATTCAGTGAGTGAACCAACAATCGTTCCCCATTTTCCTACCCTTAGAAGTGAGTTCTATTTCAAATCCGAAAGGGATCATCTCCGAAGTAAATTCTATCCATTGGAAAAATTATCAAAATCGGTCATTTCTGTGAAGAGTTATGGGTGATCATACATACATACAGAAAATATACGCGTCTACTAGAGAACCTCCTTCTTTTTTTCGTGGGTTAAAAATTAACAGCCATCGAGATGATTTTGTGGTTTTCGCCAAATGCTTGGCTTGTAAAAGCACTTCTGCCATTTTTCCATGATCTTAAATAATCAACACACGATTTACAAACACAATCAGGAGCTCAAGACATGTCATTTTTCAATCGACCGAAAAAAAGTTTCTCTAGTCTTTTTACAGAATAGAAAAGAAATCCACTCCCAATGGTTGGAAAATGGGGGATGATTGTTGGTTCACCCACTGAATTTTCACTTCTTACCCGATGGCCTATACTGATAGCTGTTGGTTACTTATCAATGTTGTACTCCACTTCACTAGGCCTGAGCTTCACTCCGCAAATTATACATGTCACATCTCTAATTTTTGCATTTCACATATTTGCCTTTGCCGGAAGGCACAATTCTCTGAGAGGTTTGGTTCGAGTTCGAGAAACACCACAAGCCGTCCTGACGATTGGGAAAGCATGAAACAGCTGTAGGCGGATGGTGGCTTTCTTGGATATGAAACAAAACTCTCTTTCTTTCGTTATTTGTTTGCGTTATTCGGAACGCACTAGAAGTTCGACTTCGGTGTCGTGGATTGGCCTATAATGACAGCTGTAGGTGACCTATCAATGGGAGTTTGTGTAGGAATTCCGTTAGCTTTGAAGTTGGGGTCATTAAAATTGATATTTGAAGTCTTTTTCGCAAATGGAAGAAATATGTATTTCAGAAAGGGGGGGGGGGAAGGTTTGTATGAAGGTTCCGTTAGTTTTCAAGTTTCAAGTTAGGGTATAAAAATTGATATTTGAGGTCTTTGTTACTAATAAAGTATATGTGTTTCAGTACTTTCAGAAATTCCGTCCCCAAAGGGTGAGTGAATTCGTAATGGTCGTCACAAAAAAATACAAGTTCAACGCGGATGGAGTCGCTGGTAGCAGCTATAAAACAGCTGATAGTTGAAGTGAGGTGGGTGACTGAGCATTTTGAAAATAATCCAGATTGAGTGGGTAGCAACCAATAGATTTTAGCCACATTTTTTTAAACTTCTTAACAAAAAATCAAACCGACGAAAAAATAAAATAAAACGCAAAAATAAAATGACTATTTTTAGTCTCAACGACTATGCTCCTGAACTGATGTGAATAACTAATTTTGAGTCTGCGCCACAAAAATTCAACGAAGATCATTAAATTACTTCAAAGAAATGATCGAAACAAAATAATAAAAATTCAACGTGAAATCTCCAGCGATAAACTATAACATTCCAAGAATGCGCTCTCCGCACGACCACTCGCAATGACATGTACCCTCACGTGTGTGCCCGATCAGGTAGCTGTCTTGCTGATATTGACTTCGAAAACGCTCGTCAATTTCTGGCGAAGGGACGTGCCGCCACCGCGCACCCCACTGGTATCTTTCTACGCTTCACGTAATTAATTTGCTTGTTTATTCATCTGGCGCCGATTCAAAATTAGTTACTTACATTAGTTTAGGAGCTTAGTTATTGAGACTGAAAAAAATCATTGAATTTTTTGCTATTCAGTTTCTTTTTTCGTCGGTTTTATTTTTTATTGAGAAGTATTTATATCCAAGATTTTCCCAAAATACAGAAACTAGATATTTTTAACGGAGTTGAAAAAGGAAACATTCTCATCATACCCCATGACAGGTTTCAATGTAAAAAAACACTAATTTCAAAGTGTCTCTCCAAAAGAAATTTTCTAACCTTTTTCCATCTTTGCAAAGTGAGATTGCTTCTAGAAAATGCGTTTCTCATTTCTTCTGGTCTTCTAGATGATCGTGAAAGCATGAAATATATTTTCGTCGGTAAAAATGTATTGAAGACTTTCTTTTCGAAAACGTTCTTCTTTGCCTCATTGAGTTTTTAATGAAGACTGGAATAGAAAATCAAATAACTATCTGAAAATGCAAATTTTCAATTTCGGATTTTTTTTTTTCGAGTTAGGGTCTTCTTTAAAAATTTATGTACGAGACAAATTTCCCGCAATAATTCAAGCACGTGGGGGATTCGGTAAGAAAATGTTATACCGGAATTATATTTAAATAGAAAACATTAAGTAAATATTTATTTCGACGTTATTCACAAATAAATAGAAGGCTGTGTGTAATGGGAGTTTTGGAGGAGATTTTCCCCGTTCCCTTGTAAAATAAAATATTATCAGATTAACTATTATATGGAATTGATTGATTTCATACAATTCTTTACTAGGTTTCAGGGAAATTTTGATATTGACTAAAAATTAAAGTGGGTTCCGTCCGTTAGTTTTCAAGTTAGGGTCATAAAAATTGATATTTGAGGTCTTTGTTACAAATAAAGATATATGTGTTTCAGTACTTTCAGAAATTCGTATTGCGGGAGATATTTTTTGATTTTCCCCGTGAAATAAAAAAATAATATTCAGATGAATTTTTATATAAAATTCATTGTTTTCATACAATTTTCTTACTGGGTTTATATAATTAAGTATTTCTGATTTTCAGGGATATTTATATTGACTACTAAGGTGATGAAAAGCAGAAAATATATTAACTATACCTATACATATATACTTGAACATTTTTCATATTCTCTTAGGTTTAATTTTAAGAAAAATTAATATTTGCGGTAATAATTTGTTTTTCAAATATTCAGGATATCGGAATATTTTATTCTTTATTTAAATGAATGTTTTTGGCGTATGTGCCGGTTAAAAAAATATTTTGTAAAGTTAGCCATCGATTTGACATTCACTGCTCTGTCAATCAATATTTCATTTGTGGCATTATAAGTTCCTCATAATATTGTATACAATCATAAGTTAGTAAAAAGTGTTAATAAAATGAATTTTCAATCGTATGAATTGTGTTCTCTTGCAAAGAATCACAGCACATTAAAATGTACCATACAAATGTAAAATATCTAACATACCTAGTGGAAGAATCTGGATTAAATCCTGAGCAAGAAAACTCATTTAAAGAGATTGGCACATTCTGCGTGATATTGTGCCTTTTTTGGACACAAATCTAATACTCAAAGAAATAAACTGGTGTCTCAGTATTATTTTCATTTTATGAAACAGGCATATTGTTATAAAAACCACCGGTTCTGTGTTTTATTCACCACTTAGGTAAGAGGAGGTAGAAGTGGAATTTTTGAAGAATTTAAAATTGATTAATGATATTATAGAATGTACACCTTAACAAATTGTTGTGATATTTCCAACTCATAAAGTAGGTAAATAAAAAATATTGTCAATATTATTTCAATATTATTTTTGTCTAATTATATGACAGCTGTTATGTTCCGGGAAATTTCCACTTAATAATTTTACGTCTACATGCTAATGTGGATGAGAAATTTTCAGAAAATTTGCTGGTTACCATAGTAAAAATGTCGAAATAAAGCATCTGATTGGTTAAAAATGACTGGCATAAAATTTTCAAACAAATTTTTAACGAACTCTGTCAAAACTTTTCCACAATTCGTATTCTCCACATATTATCTAGCAAAAATGATTTGGGTTGTTTGAACAACGTCTCCTTGGATTACTCATGTCACAAAAACTTCAGAAATTACTCATAACACAGTGAAGTACGAACGTTATCAACGGATAGATACGCATAAGTTATAAAAATAAAAAAGGTACCTTGAGCTGAACAAAAACTTTTGAGGATAGATTTAAAAAAACATGTCATTAGTGAACATAACTAATTCACGGCAACAGACAAAAAGTTAAATTTTGTAAACTAGTGATCATTGAAATATCTTTGCAAACCTCAAATCAAGTCCTGTAACAACACCTTTACACGACAATATAGCAATTCACGACCTGCATTTGGGAAACTAACTTCAATATGTCGTGAAATTCACCTTTGCCAAATTGGATGCTGACCTATTTGAAGATCGAAATGACGTACATTTCACGTCCTATGTTCGTCCATTTCACGTCATTGAATTGTTCTTCTTGTACCGTTCCATATTGAAATTTACGGAAATTATTTTTTAATTAACTGAATGGATTTTTGACGTTATGAGCCGTCTTAGGGAAAATACAAGTGCCTTCAGCCTGTGAATTTATCTTCCCAACATCCCGACTACAAAAACGATGCGGAAACTCATGGACTGCATTTTCCTGTTCATTAAAACAATTTCATACAACACAGCTTAGGGGAATATCTGATAAATGCTCTCTCGCATGCATATCATGTTTCCGGGTGGTATAAAATCCTTTTTGTTCTACAATGAATTCCATTTCCTGAGATAAAGTGAATCCAGTTCTGGGCGAGTTAACTCCTCTCATCCGGAATATATGTTATCTCTGGGGATCTCCAGAAAAGTGATTACAAAATCAGATGATGCTCGTTGTTTGTACCATTGTTGAATATTACATTTGATCGATCATAACCTCATTGGATCTATTGTGTCCCTCCTCCTTCTGCTATAGCATCCCCTCGATCCTTGAATCCTCGAAGAATTATTGGATTCCGAGGGAATCTAATTCTTGTAATTTCTAACTGTGAGTGCGCCTGATGTAAACGAATGATTTTTCGAAAAACGTTCGTCCAAAATGGACGGAAAACATGTATTCTTAAAATGTGAAATGATTGCCGAAATAAACCAGGCAATCAATGTAAAATTGTTAACAATTACCAACGAAGTGTCCATATTGTATTCGAGGAACGTTTGAATTATGTGGAAAGCGTTATCAGATCCAAAAATATTATTATTTTCGTAAGAACAAGATGAAAACACGAAACAATGCATAATAGATTTCATTGGTCGAGAAAGCACCTTTCCGAGGAAGTGAACCTATTCTGATAAAGTTTATTTGCATTAAGAGTAAACATATAGTTCATAAAAGAGCGCACAAATTGAAAGAACATATCATGTTCACAATTATATAACTAAGCAGATCTTGTTACTGCCACGTATATAACTATAATCCCAATTGGAACGGCAATAAGAATAAGAGCACTACGAGGACTGTTCATAAGTACTGCCCGGCAAAAGGAAAATTTATATACTACCAGTGTTCTTACTTTCAAAGCGTTCCTGGTACAATCATAAAAAAGTTCTGTCTTGTGGAAGAGAATTCCTTCTTGAAACTTTTCGTGTCGGTCCAATTGGGATCAGAAATACTATACACTTTCTGATAGACATAAGAGTGAACAATTTTCGAAACAGTTTATTATCCAAACTCCATGTCTCATTTGTCAAATGGTCTGATTCACTGGGGAACTAGTCCGGATTGGGATTCAGCCTTTATTCTACAAAAACCAGAAATTAGAATAATGGAAAATCCGAAAAGGGGGGAGTTGTGAAATAGTCATTTCATGAAACCGAAAATTCACCCTTGCACTACTTACACAAATCAAACTTCTCCTTGTTTTGTCTCAATCCATGATATATTTTTGCCTCAATATATTTGAATAGGAATTTCTGTTTTGTATAAAGTGTATATTTTCACTTTTGAAAGTTCCTCATCTTTAGTGTTTTCCGAAAGTAAATACTCAAGTTGACTAGTATGAGAGAGTTTATAAAATAATGTTGAAATTAGAAAAAGTTGAATTAACATTTTTTTTCCATTATTGAGATTTTGGGTACTCACAAATCAGGTACAGAAAGTAATACAATAGATGAATACATTGTTAATCAAAGGATACTAATAATGGCTTATAATCTAACGAATCAAAGGCCAGGTGGATATGTCAATGTATCAATGACAATTAGTTTGATTTTCAAATGTCAGATGTCTATGAGAGAAAGAGATGATACCAACTTCATTAAAATAAATTGGGAAAAAGTTGCCAGTTCAGCGAAAAAAGTTTTTAATAAGAAAAGGTTGGTAGAAATTTTGAATTTGATTTTAGTTAATAATCCTTTCATGAAGGGGATAGGAATTTCTGTTTGAGTTCATTTGGGTGTTCAGGCAATAATGATTATTAAAAAGTTCTTTAGAAAGGACCCCGCACATTTCTTATGGCAAATGGCTTTCCGTGAATTTGGCTGAATTTTTGGTATGTTGTAGTTCTTGATAGGCTGATTAGAAGTGTCCATAGCTATAAAGCTCAAAATGAACAATTTTCGAGATATGGAACTTTGAAAATGGATTTTTTCCATTTTTGCGGTATTTGCTCATCAATCGGAGAGCTCTCATTTCTGGTTGGGATGGAATTTGGATGTTTAGCGCCCAGAACCCTGCTGAGAAATGGTTTTTCCCAGTTATATTAGGCACCACCATCGAATTTTTTTCCAAACTGGCTATGAAATGAGATACAAATCCGAGATCTTCCATACATCTTTTCATACTACGAAATAACGCCAGAATAAATCACATTTTCGAGAAATGACATATTTTGGGTATTTTTTGAGAGACCATAATAATTGAATCCGCATATATCTAATGTCCAATAATATCAAATATGATTTCCAAAATGTTCATAACGAGTCTCAAAGAGCTGTAATGGGGAAAAATGGGAAAATCATAATCATATATTCTCAGAGATAACAATTGTGATCATTATTGATGTCATTTACATATGATATGTGATTTGTTTCTCACAAATCTCGATAATCTGACAATGGGTTGCAAAGCCATTTTTCTCAGAATGGCTTGAAATGGATGATAGCATCTCACAGGCAAACGAATCCGTCAAAATGTCTGCATCTTTGATACCTTATAGTACTTTCCAGGTAAAATGGGAAAGTCCAGGTGTTGGGAGCAAACTATGAATTCTTGAAAATACTATATTTTTTAATGAATGTTGCATTAAAGTTACACATAGGAATGAATACTATCTATTAATATGATCGTTGACAAATCAATCAGTAGATCAATCAAAAACAATATAATAATAAGAGTAACATTCATAATAATAATAATAACAATAATGATTATAAACAAAAAATAATTAATAACTATCTTAGTGATTGCAAGAAATCAATTGAGATATTATGAATCAAATCAACGACAAAATGAATTATTTGGTAACATAAAACTATATCAACCAACGTAACACAATCATAAATCATCTTAACAATTTAAAGGAAAAATCAAGCATCTTACGCCATTGCAACTCCTATCTGACTACTCGATCGTTGGTTGGGTGGATACTACCTGATTCATTTATTGTATATTATTTATTTATATCATTGGGATTTATCTGGTTCATTCTATTGGCGGCATCGAGCACATGGCCCAATAACCTGGTATTTGGTTATTCCACCCCTTGGTCATGACGAGCATAACCAAGAAACCATAAAACCCTAGCAACGTGAGCACAGCTTCCGATGGTCCTGGCACCCGATTTGCTTGTGCAATAATATCCCTGTATTGACTCTCCATTTTTGTCGTAAGAGTACACAATCCAGAGCTGATACTTTGCTGCGTTCCGGAATCTGGAATGAACTCTTACTCTCAAAAATCCAGGTTCCTCAAGTAACTCATCGAGTTGGAATATTTCCTGCATTTCTCTCTGGAGTTTATCATGTACATGAGATGGTGCTAAATTAACCTGGTAAACACCGAGCGTTAGATTTCTTAGATAGTCCATACTCATTATTGGGACCTGTGGCTGTTGATTCAAGGGTATCCATCTTCCATTCCTCAAATGAAGCCGATCCACCCATACCCGAGCTTGCACAACATTGGGCAATCGTGATCGCTGAAGCAATTCCTCTGCGATCTGTTCATTTGCTCCTTCCATGATGATTAGCGGATGATATTTATTGATGATTGCTCCAGCCATACGATAAAATTGTCCAAGATTGTACACATGTGGCATATTGATTGTTTTAGAAACAAACTGAAATATACTCTTTATGTGGCCATGTCGGGATTCCACTATCCATCTGCTCTTTGCTACCAATCTGAATGTATCGTCTTCTCCCGTACTAAGTTGACTTTGCCCTCTTGCTAAGTTAACAGGCATCTCATATTGTATACCTATATTATCAAGCAAGAGTGTGATGTATCGGTATCCTCTATCCAAAATAAAAATATCACCCTCGTGAAACCATTCCCTTAACAGATTTCTATCGTCTTCGAACTCATGGCGTAACATCTCCGCATCGTTATTATGATAGTCAGAAAAATATATTGTTGAGAAAAATAATGGTCAAATAGGACTCGTTTGAGTTAATATAGTGATGAGTAACTGAAATCGTGAGATAAGTTATTGAGAAGGTTAACAATGCAATAAGAAAACAATCATTTGAAAAACTCAGTATGGTGGTGAGGAATAGTAAGAGTATTTCTGTGTCTTGAATTTGGAGAACGTACATCACTTCTATATTTTATTTTGTGATACAGATAAGGTGGAGAGTTTATAATTGTTTATTGTTTATTATCATAATAATAATCATTATTATTATTATTATGAATGTTACTATCATTATTATATTGTTTTTGATTGATCTACTCATTCATTTGAACAACGATCATATTAATAGATAGTATTCATTCGCATGTGTGAACTTAAATTTATAAAAAAAAATAGTATTTTCAAGAATTTGGGGAAAAATATCGAAAGTTTCCCATTCTACCTGGAAAGTACTATGGGGTATCAAAGATGCAGACATCTTCACGGATTCGTTTGTCTGTGAGATGCTATCAGTCATTTCGAGCCATTCTGGGGAAAATATCTTAGCACCTCGTTGTCAGATTATCGAGATTTGTGAGGAACAAATCACATATCATATGTAAATGACATCAATAGTGATCACAATTGTTACCTTTGAGGATATATGATTATTAGTTTCCTATTTTTCCCCATTACAGCTCGCTGAGCCTCGTTGGGAACATTTTGGAAAACATATTTAATATTGAAAGATAAGTGCCATGTGAAGTGGAATGAATAGAAAAATCGAATTAAACGGTTTTCTTCACATAAAGGATTCAATATAAAATTGAACCAGAAAATGGTAGATCTCAGGTGAAAAAACAACTACTTTCCTGGCAAATACCACGCAGAACATTGAATGATATTCACCTGAAAATCCATGCATACTTCCAATCCATATCAATGGACATTGAATGCAAATGTTTCTTTCTGATAAGCTCGATTATGTTTAATTTATGTCGTGTTCACCTAACAATCCGCATACCGGTTTCAGGCTTCTTGGCCCTCATCAGGTGAATATCATTCAATGTTCTGCGTGGTATTTGCCAGGAAAGTAGTTGTTTTTCACCTGAGATCTACCATTTTCTGGTTCAATTTTATATTAAATCCTTTATGTGAAAAAAACCGTTTAATTCGATTTTTCTATATTTAATATTATTGGACATCATATATATTCGGATTCAACTATTATGGTCCCTTCAAAAAAAATATCCAAAATATGTCGTTTCTCGAAAATGTGATTTATTCTGGCGTTATCTTGTAGCATGAAAAGTTGTATGGAAGATCTTGGATTTGTATCTCATTTCATAGCCAGTGTGGACCAGTGTATGAGAAATTATCGATGGCTGTGCCTAATATAACTGAGGAAGACCATTTTCCGGTCGGGTTCTGGGCACCCAACATTCAAATTCCATCCCAACCAGAAATGAGAGCTCTCCGATTGATGAGTAATTACCGCAATAAATGGAGAAAATCCATTTTCCAAGCTCCATATCTCGAATACTATTAATTTTTGAGTTTTGTGGCTAGGGACACTTTTGATCAGCCTATGAATAACTACAACATAGCAGTTCATAGTTGAAGTGAAGTAAGTTCTTTGAAAGTATTCCAAATTAAGTAGGTAGAAATTAGTAGATTTTAGCCACAAAAAATTAAAAAATTTAGACTCTTTAAGAAAAAATTAAACAGAAAAGCAAAAAATAAACTGAACGTTTTTAGTCTTGATAACCAAGCTCCTAAACTAATGTTAGTTACTAATTTTGAGTCGACGCCAAACAAACAATCAACGAAGATCATCAAATTACTTCAAAGAAATGATCTTTTTTCGTCGTTTGAATTTCTGGTAAAACATTTTATTCAACTCAGGTTCAATATTGGAGATGACTTAAAGTGATTTACCTTCATATTCATTAGTTCACAATTTATGTGAATTCACTTCGTAAAGATGCAGAATAATGTCGATGAAGAAAATGAACACAAGTTGTTATCTTGATGATGGAAGATAGTGACTTAAGTTTATCTTTCAGTCGCAGATGATTCCACATCTGATTTTATGAATATCCTGTTCATATTTTCAACAAATCAATGTCGATAAAGTTACAATTACCAGAATTCACAGAACTTTCAATTATATTCGTGAACGATTTTTGTTTGGTTCAGTCACAATATAAAAATATTTGAATAAATTGTGAAAAAATATAGTAGGTACACCACCAAGTTACTGCAGGCCTTTTTGCTGTGGATATGCCAAGATTGGACTTGAACAAAGCACTTCTTCCAACTTGAGGAAGCCTCATCACATCGATCGCCTGTCAACTTATGTAGGGGAGCTGCGATGTCTACAAATCCATCCACAAAACAGACCGAGGAAACTTCTCACCACGTGTATGTCTTTTGGTCTCGGCCATTCTTGAATAGCCTGTATTTTGTTTGCTTTAATGCCTTCTTCTGTATGGCTCAAAGAATCCACTTGCTTCTAGAATAGAAACGAATATCGCTGCCAAGGCACCGTGCTTAGTGCTCGTGAAAGCACTTGAAGCACTTTTTTGCTCGTAAGCACTGTGCCCCCGAGCACTTTTTTCAACCAGTGCTTAGTACTCCGAGCATTTTATAAAAAAGCTAAGTACTTAGTAACCCCGAAAAGTGCTTTGTGCTAAGTGCTCAGTGTTTAGTGCTTAGTAATAGCATTCCATAAATATGAGTGCCTAGTGCTTGAGACTCGGGAACACTGTTCAGCGGTGCTAAGTGCTTGAAGCACTTTTCGTCAGTGCTCGGCACAGCTGACGTCACAGTAGTCTCCCTACACGAATTGATACAAATATTGGAAACAAGTGCGGTGGCGTGAACGGTACATTTTGCTTATTCATCACTGTTATGTGTAGTGAAGTTTGATCAAAGGAAGAATTATTATTCATTCTAGTATTTCAATAGGCGCAAACCCCAGGTTAGTAACAATGAAACACTATCATCGTGTGAAGACTTCTTGTCTCCTCCTGTGTTTTATCAATACCAGACTGGAACTAGACGATCACACCAATTACAAAGATATTTGAAATAAACCAAAATATATCATATCAGTTTAAGGCAAAGGGGGTGAGTGGTCACAAATAACAAAATTGTGAAAAATTAACTACTTGATTGAATCAGTAAGATGAGAGCACAATGTTTTCAAATGTTCTGAATACTAACTGGAAGTTGGTGTTTGCATTTGTTTGGAACGTTAAACGATAAATATTTGTAATGTTGTTCATGCAGGATTCAGTATTTTGTGCAATTTTTTGCTTGATGAAGTTAAAGGAAAACTCAATTGTCAGTTTCTATGGAAAGCGTATGAAAGCGAATGCCCCACTTACACAATGAAATGCACTCTTACCAAAACACGAGCAGCAACGTGATACCTGAATATTTAATAAACAAAAAATGAACAAATAAAAACTTTTGAACAAAATCTGACACTGACGAAAAAAGAAACGGAAAAGCAAAAGATAATCCTTCTTAGTCTTGATAACTGAGCTCCCAAACTAATGTAAGTAACTAATTTTGAGTCGGCGCCAATTAAACTAGCAATTGAATAAGGTAAAGCGTAAAATGATGGCAGCGGGATGCGCGGTGGCGTTTTGATATATTTTTTTAAGAAATTTAATTATTGATTTGTTGAAAATATAAACAGGATGTTCATAAAATCAGATGTGGAATCATCTGCGACTGAAAGATAAACCTTAGTCACTATCTTCCATCGTCAAGATAACCTCTTGTGGGGTATTCATGTTGAAAAGGGAAACATTCTCAATTGAACACTGATAGAAAGATTTTTCTGTGAATTGAAAAATCCACAAAAAATAACTTCATTTTAATCGTGGATTTTTCAATTAACAGAAAAATCTTTCTATCAGTGTTCAATTGAGAATGTTTCCCTTTTCAAATTTAATGATCTTCGTTGATTGTTTGATTGGCGCCGACTCAAAATTAGTTACTTACTTCAGTTTGGGAGCTCATTTACTAGGACTAAGAAGGGTTATTTTTTGCTTTTCAGTTTCTTTTTTCGTCGGTTTAATTTTTTTGTGAAAAGTTTTTATTCCTCAATTTCTCGTGGCGAAAACCTACTAATTACTACCTACTCAATTAACAATTAAGGTATCCATTATGTTGTAGTTTTATCAGAACTACATATTGTAACGAATTTTTCGTTACTTCCTGATACATAATCAATTTCTAATAATTCTTCCGGTTACCTTCACGGTGGTGCGAGTCAGTAGGCACTGGTCAGGTCGTGAACTGCGATACTGGGATCTTTATTATCGATCCTTGAAAATGTAATCACGATAGTTCGTAGTTCATGTCGTCGAGCGTTTGTTTTTTCATAAGTGTTTTTCACTGGAGAAAAAACCGATATTGGTTTGGGAAAAAACAGGTAAAGTGTTGATTTGGTCGAACCGAAAGGATTATCGCTCTCTTTCCTCGATTGAACCTCGACATATGCAGGTGTGCTGGGTGAATTGATTTTGGTACGTTACGATCTTTGAATTTAATGGCCTATCACTGTTGATATTGGTGGAGTATGATTATTTTCCTTATTTTGCACTCAATGTTGTAGTTGATTGACATATTTTTCTTGCTTTCCATATGCATGAAATATTCGAATTCTTGGAGGCATTGCATGGTAATTATTGAAGGTCAAGTATAAATTCTATCCTGTCCGATTTTCGTCAACTTTGGAATTATCAGTGAATTTCCGATTGAATAATCGACATATTATGATATATCTTACATATTGGCTATTTTCCATCAAGGTTGATTTGTGTCTTGGATTTAAGTGAAGGAAAAACGAAAACAATATATTTCGGCCATTTTGGCAAGCATTTACCGCATTCAAGCTATGGCACATGTCTATGTGGCTGACGTAGTATACGCTCAGACCATTGGCTACTGATTTTTTTGGAAATCAGTTCTACGCTTTTCCCATTTTTAGGTACTAGATAATTGAGAATTTCGAGTGGACCAGCGCTTACCTCACAGTACCAGGGAATTATTCCAAGGATTCCGATTGCAAAGGGTGTATTCGACTATTCTGGGACAGTTATGCAGCTACCTCATAGGACATCCCTCTGGTAAGCAATTTTTTTATTTCAAAACTATACGTTTATGAGATTATTTTGGTTTTCTCTTGAGAAAAAAAATTGTTTCTGGAGAGGATTGTACCTCTGGCTTAACTTGTATCAGAACACTCGATTGCTAATTTATTTCTCAAGCACCAATTTTGATTCACATTATTGAGGGTTATTTTTTTTTTATCGTTGTAGAATCAATTCATTCCAGTCACTACCTTATCGCCAAGAGCAGAAAAATTCATTAATTTTTTTTAGAATTACCTGGCCTGTCGATTGGAAAAAGGAATTTGCTGCCCTATTTCGAAATATCTCTGAAAATTCTCCGATTGAAAGAATAATTAAACTTTATCTTTATCTAAGAGAGTTGTACCCACTGAAAGACGTGTGGTCTTCCTCTTCTTATTTCAACTGAATAGTTTACTTCTGCTCTAGTGCCTGATCAATGTTTTGGTTCATGAACACTAATTTTTTGTAACTTACCAAGTATTTTGGTTCATAAAGCTTTATTTTCGTTCGGTACTTGACGAAGTATATTGCTTTAAAATAGTATATTTTCACTCTGGCAACATGTAAGTATATTGCTTCAAAATACTATATTTTTTCTCTGGCAAACTCTAGAGTATTTTTGCCTTAAAAAACTATATGAAATTTTTCCTGGTAAAGTCTCAAGGGAATTTTTATATATTTTTTTGAAACATGTACCTATTCAATATTTTTTTGGACTCTTCTGGTACATTTAATCACCTTATCAAAGCTCACTTCGATTAAAAATTCAACTGAATTTAAGAATAACGTGTTGGGCGAGGTTTGTTTTGTTCTGTTTTGAATTTTTCTCATGGTTAATGTTTTTAAATGATTAAAATTAACTTGGAAATTTCAATCCAGAATAGCATATTTTATTGATATTTCATCTTTTCTTTCACTGTAATCTTCCAGTCTTATATATGGACTGAGGCATTTTTTTTTGTATGCTATCATTTGCATCTATCTTTTGACTCTCTAGATTAGAATTTGAATCATAAAAACTTGAGGTTCAGAAGATATCCTTCGTTCTCCCCCATTTTGTACAAATTTTGATTCCTTTCATCTTCTTCGCATGATATATACCACGGAGTGAAGCCACCTACTGAGACGGCAGGACTGGTACTCTAGGAGGTCATATAGCACGTCAAATTCAGCCTGGTCCGTGAAGATGAAACCAATTCACGCCAACAAAGGGGTCTAAAAACCAACAGATACCCACCCACGACCAGATTCGTCGTCGTACCGCTGAGACCAGATTCGTCGTCGTACCGCTGAGACCATCTTCGTCCAAACCAGCCTTCTCCATCTCCCTCCATTGAAGACCTTCTCCGCAGATATATACCGTATCACCATCGTCTAGAGGAATCTTTGTAAATGTTCAAGTATTATCAGAGTCAAAATTTGCTATGTATATTTAATTTTTGAATTTTTCCATTGAATTTTTTTCTACTCTCCAAGCAACATTGTTGAAGTTTTTTGATAGATTCTCATACTATTCAGTCACTGTTAAGAATCTTAGTCTGGAGTAAATTTGTTAAGTTGATTTTCCTGCATATTTATTTGCATTCCCATACAAGCTAGGTGAAATTTATTCAGTAAATTTTTGTTTATCTTTGGCTTTTGTCTTTAGCAAGCCTGGCGCCCAACTCTTGAACTAGTCAAGTTGATTGATGTGTAATTTTTTTTAGTGGCCCAATTTGACAAACTGGGAAAAGTCATTACCCGTATCAATCTGAGCAGCCTATCAGCAAAGTGATTTCACCTTCTTAAATTTGAATCAGATACTCCAAATTCGGGGTTCAAAAATAAAGGGTGTTACAATATATGTGCCAAGTTTGAAAAAAAAACAATCTTTTCCTATTTTTCCACCCTCAGGGGTGGATTATTCCTTCCAAATCCAAATATGACCAACTCAGTATACCGTATACAATAAAAAAATATCATCTGAATCGGATAACCCAGTACAAAGTTATACCTGATAGAATCGGTTAACGGTCCAAAATTCAGAGGGTGAAGGATCAATATCCTCCATTTTGCTACCCTTGAGGCTGATTTTTTTTTTTCAAATTAAAAGTGGACCACCTTCGAAGTGAAAAAATCATCGGAATCGGACACCTCTGTGAAAATTTATGTAAGATCAAACATAAAAAAAGTATACGCGTCGACTAGAGAACCTCCTCCTTTTTCGTCGGTTAAAAATGTATTTTATTTTCTAATCCTAAATTGCGGCATTTCCAACTGATTATCTCGCAATGCGGCCTACATATGACACTTCTACATAATGGAGACCTGAAGTTCATCTTATGATGGATACGGAAGACAGTCGAGGGAACTCCTCAAAGGTTACCAACGGTTTATAGCAGCTACCTCGTCTTTAGGACAATTATAGTATGAACCAGTTAACAGTTGAAGTAAAGTAGGTATAGTGAGTGTTTCGGAAGTATTCAAGAATCAAGTAGCTGATAATTGGTAGATTTTTAGCCACACAAAATGAAAAACTGTTTGACATAAATTCAAACCAATGAAAAGTGATACTGAGAAGCAAAAAATTAAAAAACCTTTCAAGTGTTAAAAACTGAGTTCCCAAACTGATGTAAGTAACCAATTTTGAGGCGGCGCCAAACAAACGAACAACGGAGATCATTTATTCACTTCGAAAGAATAATTTGAGGCCGGCGTTCCTCAGAGGGTAGTAATGTATCCTATATTATTATTATTATACGCACTCTTCACCTCCGATATACCACGAACCGAACACGTGAAAATCTCCCTGTTCGCCGATGATACGGCCTTACTTTCCTCGTCAGCCAACCACCTGATGGGTGTTGTTTATCTGCAGAATGCATTGAACGACCTCCAGCAGTGGTACCTGGAATGGAAAATAAAGTTAAATCCTGATAAAACACAAGCGATCTCGATGGGTCGCAAGAGAAACAACCCGGAGAGGGAAGCGACTATCTCTGGAAGGGAGATAGAATGGTCGAAACAAGTCGTCGGCTCACCTGGAAGCCGCATGTGAATATAATCAAAAACAAAATTGCTGAGAAAATCGGCGCACTTTACCCTCTGATTGATAGAAAAAGTACACTTACTTTAAAAAGTAAAGTCAAGATCTATAAAATGATGTTCAGGCCTGTCATTTTGTATGCCTCAGCCGCCCGGGGCTAAACCTGCAGGACTAGCGTTCGCGTCCTGGAACGGGCGCCGCAAATGAAAGTCCTCAGCATGATAACGGATGCTCCGTGGTATGTGCGGAACGATCGAATACTTGAAGACTTGAACCTGCCTTCCATCAGGAGTATAATCAGAGACCGCAATCGGAAAGTATTCGATTGCTCAAAAACCCACGAGAATCCCTACAACATAGGCGACCCCTCGCGCTTCGAACGTCCCAGGCACTCCTAGAGTGATGGGCATCTATCAACCTATCCGGGTGGTGAAAGCTGCATCTTCTATAGAAATTTGATTTTTCAAAATTCTTCTCGCCATTTTGGGAACCGCCATCATGGGAAGGGCTGTAGACCGGTCTCCAGTCCTTATCCAGTGAAAATTCCAAATCCGTGATTGACTGTTGCCCACTTGTTTGAAGCTCAAAGAGTAAGAGCCTTAGGGTTGAACTCGTGTTTAGTAATAGTGATAGAAGATCCTAAACAAAAGAATAATAAAAAAAAACTCAAAAATGCAACGTGAAACTTCCAGCGATAAACAATAACATTCCAAAAATGCGCTCTCCGCACGACAACTCGCAACGACGATTGCGAAGTGACAAGCCGCGCATCCCGCTTCAATCATTTTACGCTTGTTGCTCAGGGTTTCCCGTTGATTGAGACGACCAACACGGCAGTGGCGTACCATATTCGTAATACTGCCTCCTTCCAATTCTGATCATCCCGATCATAAGCTATCGCTTCACTTCGACAGGAATTCACTGTTTCCAGTATCAACCTCTAACGAGCTGTTTCGTGGATTTTCAACAGGCTGTCCCTCAGTTTATCTGTATGGTCGTGTACTTATATCTCTTGGGTGCTTGGTGAACCGAACATCAAGTCACAGGGCAAACGAAGTTCTCTTCCGAAGATAATGCTAGACGGGGTGAGAGGTGATTTCAATGCCAAATCACCGCAATGGAACTCGCCAATAAGCGATAATCGGGGAGAGTACCTAACGGACTGGATATCCACTTTCGGGAGAGCGTCCACCTTTTGAGGACACATCGCATTCCAGATATTTTGCTTCGCGTTGAAGACATCAGAGAAAATTATTCAAAATCTAATTTTTAGTTTTTTCAATATTTTTGCTTAATACACATAAGCTTACAATTTTAGTTTTCAACTTGATAGGATGACATGGAAATGAAAAAAAAACATTGAATAGAAGGTTAATTTGACAAAAAATACATTATAAGAGTAAATAAAACAAACCTTTAACATTTGGTTATTGAAATAAGTAAGAAAAAATACAGTTTGAAGTAACAATCAGTTGAGATAATTACTCATCATACATATTTTTAACCGACGAAACCAAAAAGGAGGAGGTTCTCTAGTCGACGCGTATTTTTTTTTATGTATGATCACGCCTAACTTTTCACTGAGACGTCTGATTCCGATAATTTCAGTGGATAGGCTGTACTTCGAAGTTGGTCCCATTTGAATTTAAAATATGAAATCCACCCTTAAGGGTAGCAAAACGAAGGATATTGATCACTCACCCTCTGAATTCTGGTCCGTTAACCGATTCTATCAGGCATAACTTTGTACTCGATTTTGATGATTCTTTTTTTATTGGATAGGGTATACCTCATAGTTGATCATATTTGGATTTCGAATGGAATTATCCACCCTTACCGGTAAAAAAATTGGGAATAATTGATTTTTCACATAGATGAAGTAAGGTGAATAAGTAAGTATTTTGGAAGTAATAAAAAAACGATTAGGTAGTAATTAGTAGATTCCAGCCACAAAAGATTTAAAAATAAAAACTCCTTAACAAAAAATCGAACCGACGAAATATGGAACTGAAAAGTAAAAAATAAAATAAACCTTCTCAGTCTCTATAACTAAGCTCCTAAACTGATGTAAGTAACTGATTTTGAGTCGGCGCCAAACGAACAATCAACGAAGATCATTCAATTACTTCAAAAAAATCATCAGAATGTCACCGCGCAACTCGATGCCATAATTTTACGCCTCATCTAATTCATTTGCTTGTTTGTTTGGCGCCGACTCAAAATTAGTTACATACATTAGATTAGGAGCTTAGTTATTGAGACTAAGGCCGGTATTTTCACCTCCGGTATATTAGGAATAAATTAACCAATGGTTAGAATGTGCTTTTGTTATCAATAAACGTTAAATAAAAGCATATTCTAACCGTTGGTCCATTTATTCCTACTATAACTGGAGGTGAAAATACCAGGCCTTAGAAGGTTTATTTTATTTCTTACTTTTCAGTTCCGTATTTCGTCGGTTTGATTTCTTGTTAAAAAGTTTTTATTAACCGACGAATTCAAGAAGGAGGAGGTTTTCTAGTCGACCCGTATATATTTTTTTATGTATGATCACGCATAACGTTTCACATAGCGGTACGATTTCGATGAATCTTTTTTCATTGGATAGGGTGTACTTCAAAGTTGGTCCCATTTGGATTCGATCGGAAAAATGCATCCCTTAGGGTAGCAAATGGAGGATATTATCGTTCACCCTCTGAATTTGGTCCGTTTTTTATAGATAGGGTAACATCATAGTTGATCATATTCCAATTCGGAATGAAATAATCCACCCCTATGGGTAGAAAATAGGAGATGATTGATTTTTTACCTGTGAACATTGGCACACATATGTAGTTGACATTGACAGATCCTCCTATATCCGTCACAATGATTAGATTCTATAAAAGGATGGAATTTTATACAAAGTGATGGAATCAACACCAGAACTTTAAAAATGATTTATATTATATAACAATAAAAGTTAAAGTAGATAATCAAATTATTCAACAGTTGATAGTTGAAGTAAGCGAGGTAAGTGAGTATTTTGGAAGTAATCAAAAATTAAGTTGGTAGTAGTCAGTAGGTTTCAGCCACAAAAAATTGAAAAATAAAAACTTTTTAACAAAAAACTAAACCGACGAAGAAATCAACTGAAAAGCAAAAAATAAAATGAAACCTCAGTCTTGATGATAATTGAGCTCCTAAACTAATGTGATTAACTAATTTCGAGTCGGCGCCAAACAAACTAGCAATTGAATTAGGGGAGGAGTAAAATGCTGGCAAAGTAATATAATGATCTTCGACAATTGTTTGTTTGACGCTTACTCAAAATTAGGCACGCACATTAGTTAAGGAGCTCAATTACATTAAGACTAAGAAGGTTTATTTTATTTTTTGCTTTTCAGTTGATTTTTTCGTCGGTTTTATTTTTTGTTAAAATGTTTTTTGGTAATTATCGGATATAGCATATTTCAAATGATCTTTCAATTTGAATAAATTCCTCAATTCTTTTACGATTATCATTCGTCACTTCTCTCAGCTATGGAATGGTGATTTCGCGACAGGCTCGTTTTATTTTAGCACAAGGTTCCTCCCGATTCCTGAGTCTTGTTTCGTAACTCTATTCTCAACTGTTCCCAAAAATTAAAATCTAGTGGTGTAATATTGGTCGACATAGGAGGCACAAAGTTCAGAAAGACTATTTTTTCCTATTCTACACATTGGAAAATGTTCGTTCAACTACTGACAAATAATCCTAAAATTGTGAATTTACGCAACATCTAGCTAAAAAACATCACCCGTTTCTCATTAAGAGCAAGATTCAAAATTTCCCCCATAATTCCGTATCGAAAAAGTTAGCTGAACCTTATTAATTTGGTTTTTTGTATGTTTGGCGCCAACTCAAAATCAGTTACCTACATTAGTATAGGACAAATTCTCTCCCTTTCCTGTTTTATTTTCGATGGTTACATTTTTGTTAAGAAGTTTATATCAAAATACGGTTTATATTATGAAAGGGTTAAGTATTTTAATAACTATTTGAGAAAAAAAATATCGTCTTTAGATTCAGTTCGCACATTTTCTCATGAAAGTTTTATTCCGTTTGATAATTTTCTGCAGCGAAATTCAACGAGTTGGGTTGATTGAAACGCGAAGCTTCCATGAGAAAATTCTTCAATTCTTAGTGTATTCATAAATTCATGCGGACATACGAGCTATCCCAGCTTTATCACATAAATCCGAAATACATTGTTATATCATTGTGTGGAAACTTTTTGTTTCCGCCTGTTTGATAAATAATTACAAAATACCCCGGAAGCGTTACAATGCTCCTGTCACGTTTTTTTTTCAACGAATCCGGTGGGTATTAAATCAAAGCAATGGCACGTGTTTCGTTCTCTAATTGACTTTTGTATCCCGAACACGACAACAAAGTTTCCCAATTTCCAACAATGTTTGAGGTCTGGTGAGGTCGAGAGTTTATTATATGTTATCAGATTTGATGGAAAGAGAACGACATTTAATAAGACCTTATGACGATTTTTTTCATTTCTTCTTTCATATCTTCTGATATGACTAATAAAATTTAATCTACTTCTGATCACATCACAGAACCCAATTCTTCACCTGCCTTATTTGATTTCGGAGTAACATATTTACCCCACCATTCTCTATGACAACCAGAAATTGTTTTATGAAATAATCGCTCTGAATGGGATATTTGTTTGATTTTTCTTAGGTTTTAGATTCCGACTGGGGCACGTTTCAATTGTTTTTTTTTCTATTGTTTAACTATAATTCACAAAACGTTTCGCAACTGGCTCGGGTCTCAATCAATTGTTTCCTTTTATTCTTCACATTTACTACTGAAAAAAGAGTTTAGTTTGTTTTTTTTTATACTAACTTGCAAGTACGTACCATAACTAAAGGTGGCAATCCGAGCATAGGGGATTGATTTATAGTCCGCTTCATTTTGAGAAATTTTCGATTGTGTGTATTTTCTCTGGTTTTTTCCATGTACATGATTTCTATATTTCGGGTTAATCTGTGTTCGATGGATTTTGGAAGGCCGTGCGTGTGGTTCAATTGATTGGTCGGGCCGAGCCTGTTGGATGTGTCGTAGATATTATAATGATTTCAGTGTTTGTTTTGACTAGATTCAACATTATTTACACAATGTTGTTTCTGTAGATCATATTATTTTGGGTGAGTGAAGGGGAGTTATTCTTGGTAGTATGAGTTTTATATTGGATTATGCTTGTTTTATGACTGTATGGTATATTTGCCTAAGATTATTTATATCTTGTCTATCATTCATTGCGCTAATATAAATAATTCTTTGATGATTCTTTTTTCCTGATTTGTTTCAACTGCTAAGATTTTTGTTTCTGGAAAATTGGGGTTGTAGTTGTCTTGTAGGATGTGTTTATTAAGAGCTGTACTGGATTTTTTTAAATATTTATGGCCAATAATTCTGTTGCACAATAATTGAGATGTCATTCCGATATATTGTTTTTCGCAGTCGTTCCAAGTTGCTGCTATAGATCAGATTTGAGTGTTTCAATTTTGGATTCTTGCTTTTTAGAGGGCTGTGGAATTGTTTTAATGTATTGTAGGATTTATGACAAACTTGGAAATTATTTTTATTTAAGATGTTTCTCATATTTTCTGAAAGGCCGTTTATATATGGAATTAAGATCAAATAATTTTTATATATATTTGGGGATGTATTTGATTGTTGTCGTGAATTTTATGTGTTCTTTGTTTGATGATTATATTGATTAGAGGAATTTCTACAGAATCAATGGCTATAAATATCTGAAAAAATCCAGTACAGCTCTTGATAAACACATTCCACAAGACAACCACAACCCCAGTTTTCCAGGAACTGAAATCTCAGCGGTTGAAACAAATCAGGAAAAAAGAGCCATGAAACACTGAAATCATTATGATATCTACGTCACATCCACCAGGATCGGCCCGACCAATCAATTGAACCACACACACGGCCTTCCAAAATCCAGCGAATCACAGAGATACACGAAAACATTAACCTGAAATATAGAAATCATGTACATGGAAGGAAACCAGAGGAAAAACACACAATCGAGAATTTCTTTAAATAATGCGGAATATAAATAAATTTCCTATGCTCGGATTGTCACCTTCAGTTATGGTATGTACTTGCAAGTTAGTATAGACAAAACCAACACAAACTTCTTTTTCAGAAGTAAATGTGTAGGATGTAAGGAAACAATTGATAGAGTTTCAAGCCAGGGGCGAAATCTTTTCTGGATTTTTGTTAAATGTAGAAAAGAAAAATATTCAATTGAAACCTGGCCCAGTCGGAATCTAAAACCCAAGAAAAACCAAACAAATAAAATATAGTCAAGATTCAAGAACTATTCCAATAAATATATACATATATATATATATATATATATATATATATATCATTATTCCAATATTGGTCAATAGATACTGAGAAAAAATTACTTGAATATATATTGTCAGCTACAACTTTGCAACAATACTGGTTATGTCAATATTGGATGATATCGGTTTCTTTGATAAGTATCGTTCTGGACGTCCATCGTCTTAATGGATTCAAAAGGTTTTCACGACGTTTCGAATGCTTGTATCTGCAATCGTCTTCAGGTGAATACTGACAAGTTTAGGTGCTACTTACCAATTTATATGACTGTCGGTGCGATGATGCGTGTAATTCCGCCATGTGCAGTGGTGCGTGTAATTTCGCGCCTCTGCAGCCCTCCAGAAACAATAATCAGTGGTTTCCATACGTTCTTGATCTCAACGCTCGGTTGACTAAAGGCGTTATTGGCTTCGATGTAGGTGGCCTCTTTGAACTTTCGTTTGAACCAATGCTCCTCTTTATGAAGGACACTTGCATCGTCCCATAGAACTGAAGTGTTTGAATTTCCTCAGAGTGTTGTAGATCTTCCTTTCTATAGTGGGTGTCGGATCCTTCTTCGAGAGTTTATAGTTCTCTGTGTGGAGTAACGACTCTATTTCGTCATCATATGTTGTGGTGTCCATGATAACCGTGGCGTTTCCTCTATCGGCTGGAGGAATCTTTATGGATGAATCCTTTTGTAGAATTTTTGGGGCCCTCTGTTCCCCTGCAGTGATGTTACTCCGGGGATTTCTCGAGTGTCTTTCTCACTTTCCATCTGAACTCTTCTGCCTGGATGGGATTCATTCTGCTGCTGGTTGACTCTACAGAGCTTACAATGTCCAGGATAGGTATTGTTTCAGGTGCAACTGCGAAGTACAATCCCTTTTCTAGCAGGGACTCCTCTACTCCTGTAAGTGTAGTTGAGATATTGATAATGGTTTTCTTACCTTTGGTGCTGGTTTGTGGAGACCGGGTTCTTTCTGCTATTCGATTCCATTTCTCACGATCTCACCAATGTTCTCACGATCCCTCTCTCCGTCGAACTCGGATGGTTGGAGCTGTAACTGAGGTACTGACTCGTATGTGTCTTCTTTATGTAGACGGAGGTGCGGATTCCATTGCCTATTCTCTCAACGTTCACATCAAGGAAGGGTAAGGCACTGTTGGTTTCCATTTCCATCGTGAATTTTATCGAATCCCTGATTCTGTTAATTCCTGAGAAGAAATCCTGGAGATGTTTGTCTCCGTGATTCCATATAATGAAGGTGTCATCCAGAATGAATCCCATCCAGGCAGAAGAGTTCAGATGGGAAGTAAGAGAGACACTCGAGAAGGAGAGAAATCCCCAGAGTAACATCACTGCAGGGGAACAGAGGGCCCTAAAAATTCTACAAAAGGATTTATCCATAAAGATTCTTCCAGCCGATGCGGAAACGCCACGGTTATCATGGACACCACACATATGATGACAAGATAGAGTCGTTACTCCACACAGGGAACTATAAACTCTTGAAGAAGGATCCGACACCCACTATAGAAAGGAAGATCTACAACACTCTGAGGAAATTTGAACACTTCATTCCAGACAACGAACGATCACATCTAACGCCACACTACAGCAAACCACCGCATCTCTACGGGCTTCCGAAAATCCACAAACCAGACATGCCACTGAAACCGATCACCAGCTCACGGAACTCACCAACCTACAAGTTATCAAAATACCTCCTACCGATTCTACAACCCTTACAAGGAAATAGCAGTTCATACGTCAATAATTCCAAGCACTTCGTTGACACCATAACAGATGTTGAACGAAAGATCGTTTCATTAGCTTCGATGTGGAGAGCCCTTACACCAATGACCCTTCAGAAGAATCTCTCAGTATCATCAAAACGAAACTCGAAGAGGATGACCAGCTGCACGAGAGGACTGACCTTCCTACCCAAGCAATATTGGAATTACTGCAGTGCTGCCTACAGAACCCATATTTCCAGGAAAAGGACCGATTCTTCTCTTAAGTCGACGGACTCCCGATGGGATCTTCCCTTTCTCCAATCATCGCCAACATATCATAGACTGGTTCGAGAAATTGGCTATACGGAAGGCAGAATACAAACCAAAGCTATGGTTGAGGTACGTGGATGACACCTTCATTATATGGAATCACGGAGACAAATATCTCAGGATTTCTTCTCAGGAATTAACAGAATCAGGGATTCGATCAAATTCACGATGGAAATGGAAACCAACAATGTCTTACCCTTCCTCGATGTGAACGTTGAGAGAATAGGCAATGGAATCCGCACCTCCGTCTACAGGAAGATGACACATACGGGGCAGTACCTCAGTTACAGCTCCATCCGAGTTTGACGAAGAGAGGGATCGTGGAAACATTGGTAGAGAGAGCGACGCACATATGCATCGAGGTGGAGTCACTATATGCCGAATTAAACCACATCAGAGAGGACCTTCACCGTAATGGATATCCCAAGAAACTCCTAGAAGAAGTATTGAAACAACTTCGGAGTGCGGAGACGTTCGAAGAGCAACAACAAAGCACTGTGATTTGCCTTCCGTACATCAGAGGTGTATCCGAAAAGATCAGAAGGATCGGAAACAAGTTCAACATCAAGAGCCGCTTTCAACTCGGCAGTACTTTACGGAGTTGCCTGACCAAGACCAAACCTGACAACAAAAATGAAATCAGTAAAAATTGCATTTATGAAGTTCCATGTGAATGCGGAGATTCCCACATTGGAGAGACAAAGAGACCGTTATTGGTACGATTGGATGAGCACAAGAAATGGACTCAACGTGGAGAAACATCAAAATCGGGAATTGCTGACCACGCCTGGACTGAGCACCATCGAGTTCTATGGGACGATGCAAGTGTTCTTCATAGAGAGGAGCATTGGTTCGAACGAAAGTTCAAAGAGGCTGCCTACATCGAAGCCAATAACGCCTTCGGTCAACCAAGCGTTGAGATCAAGAACGTATGCAAACCACTGGATCGATTGCTCTTCTTGCACAGGCTCAGAGTGCCGAAACTGTCAGCACCACGAAACGCGCGAAATACAGCACAACTCGGATGAAACAAATCATTGAGACATCATATAAATTGGTAAGTAGCACCTAAACTTGTCAGTATTCACCGGAAGACGATTGCAGATACAAGCATTCGAAACGTCGTGAAAACCTTTTAAATCCATTAAGACGATGGACGTCCGAAACGATAGTAATCAAGTTACCACATCGTCTACAACCTTCAAACAAACATCGGTTTCTTTGATGATATAGAATGATATCAATGATATGAACTTCACTCACTATTTTTCATCGTGAGAAGATATTAAGTTTGAAAAGGAGAACATACTCAATGGAATATTGGGATAGGTTTGCAGAAATGAAGAAAATACGATACAGATATAGTTCAATATCCATCGTTGACAAAGTACCAGGAAAGCAGAAATTGTTCATTGCTTATCACGATATTTTTGTTCCGATTCAATTCCCAATGAATAACAACCCAGTATAGGTGAATATAGGAGATGTGTCAATATATAGGCGGATATAAACATTATTTGATAGTAGCTAAACAAATTAGTGAAATTGAATATATATCGATGATTACTCCGAAATATTCCAATTGAACATTCGAAGTATCACGAAAAATATAGAAAGAAATCCCTATCCCTATTGAGAAATTTTCTTGAGAAAAAAGATATTATCATATTAACGTAAACACTCGATTTTTTCAAACATTCAAAATATTGGAGTAATCAAAGCGTTACAGATACAATTTGGTACATAAATTATTAGATATTCGGAAACAATGAAAAATATCAACTTATTATTACTTCTAGCTGACATAAATATAAATTAATTGTCAGAATAGGACTATGCAGAAGAGTATAGGAATATAATGAATGGACGTGAATTAATATATTATATAAAGGATGCCACATCCATAATCATTTTTTGTTGTAATATTTGATTCTATATGATAGATCCAATTACACAATCGGTGTGAAGTTAGCAACGAAATCTCATCCACGAATTCTGACACATAGAAACTTGTATATGGGACTAGTTGAACGCATAACATCAGTTTTACCAATTCTGCAGAATTGCACGGTACCGCAAATAACTTATGATCTATACTATCAGGTGGTATCAACAAAATAATTATCGCCTTCCAATTTTTCAGTAAGAGAAGAAAACATCAGATTTTTTCATAGAATCGCGAATTTTCGACAAACAGGTGCTATAAAACAAGTTTTACCAACTCTGCATAGTTGCACGGTACATAAAATGATTGCATAAAATTCATTCTATAACGTGGAGGTAGCAAAATGATTATCACCTCGTCAGTATTTTCGTAATGGAGGAAAACATTTGAAAAATCTGATTGAATCACGAAATCTTCAATGAACAGAGTGCTAAAAAACAAATTCCACTATTTCTGCTGGCTCGAATGCTATATCAAATCGTTGCTACGACGTGGTGGTAAAGAAATGATTATAATCCCTTCAGTTTTTCCATAAGAGATAATTTTCGCTAACACCACATCGTAGAATGAATCATAAGAAATGTAACCGTGTAGGTCTGCAGAATTGGTATAGTTATTCTAATCCCAAGTGGAACGGCAATAAAAATAAGAGCACTACGAGGAGTGTTCATATGCACTGCCCGGTTGGACCTGAACCCATCTTGGGAATACCCAGCAGCCTGGCAATCTCAAATATGGAGGAACTGCTACAAAAGCAGTTTCTTGAAACATGGCAAGATGCGCCAGGCATGAGGCAATCAAAGCTCCACATGAAGGAGCCATGGAAAAAAATGTCTAAAAAGATTCTGTCACTTAACAGACGGGACATGAAGACTGTGACTGGGCTCCTAACGGGACATAATCACCTGAACAGGCCCATGGAGCTCATCGGGATCACAGATGATCCCCTATGTAGATGGTGCCTGGAAGATGACGAAACATCGTCGCACATCCTTACTGAGTGCCCAGCTTTGGTGCACCAGAGGGAGATCAACCTTGGGAGCATAATTCTGAATCCAGAGGACGTCAAGGAGATTCAGCTGAGGAAGTTGCTGAATTTTGTCAAAGAAATCGGCATGCCCAGCTGATTTTCTCAGAACAAGTGGGCGCACAATGGGCCCAAATAGAGAGGCCTACGTGCACGGGGTTCTTCGGAACCAGCACACCTTGTGCGGAGAAGAAAAAATGCACTGCCAAGCAACTGGAAAATGTATATACTACCAGTGTTTTTACTTCAAAAGCGTTCCTGGTACAATCACAAAAAAGTTCTGGCGCGTGTCCATAGTTGCACAGATCATTAGTGAAGGAGCTATCAAATATATTTGAGGAATAGAAGCTCGGCTAGCTGGATTGGACATCTGTTATCCGAAACCGCATGATTTACGCAGTTCACAATATCCCCCAATGAGTGCCGTGTGTTGGCGAGGTTAGGAATTATCCAATGAAAATAATTTTTTCGACGGCTACGCCTACGGCTCATGCTGCAAACATCATACTCGTGGGAAATGAGTATCATTCCGTGCTTGTTAAACAATATACTATTATCAATATGGCTTCCTGGATACCTTTCGAAACAAATAATAAAATTCAGTTGAGATAACATGTGTCTACTTTTCATGGGGTGATCAATTGCTATGATTGTAAGGTAAGTAACTGAAAAATACCACTGAAAAATAATATACCGACGCCTATGTCAAGGCAGCGAAACTTTTTATGTCGGTCCAATTGGGATTAGAAATACTATATAACTTGTTTCATAGCGCCTTGTTGATCGTAAATTCCGCATTTTAAACAAATGTTTCAACTGTTTTTCTCCCTCACGAAAAAACTTATAGAATGGATCATGAACAACGATTTTTTCCACCGTGCAAGTCTGCAGAACTCGTTTTATAGCACTTTGTTCATCAAAAGTTTCTCGAAAATATCAAATGTTTCCCTTCATTATGGAAAAAATAAGGGGGTGATGATCATTTCGCTAATACCACATCGTAGAATGGATAGTAAGCGACGATATGATTTAGCGTGCAAATCTGCAGAAATGGTAGAACTTGTTTTATAGCACTTTGTTTTGAAAACTTAGTGATTCAATCTGGTTTTGTAAATGTTTTTCTTTATTAAAAAAGGGGGAATGATTTCGCGATACCACATTCTAGAATGAATCTACCGTGCAGGTCTAAGAATTGGTATACTTATTTTATAGCATCTTGTTTATCGAAAATGTTGCTTTTCAAACAGACATTTCAAATGTTTTTCCCTTTTGTGGAAAAACTGAGGGGGTGATGATCATTTCACTAATACCAAATTATAGAATGAATCATAAGCAAGGATTTGATTAACCGTACAGGTCTACAGAATTGGTATAACTTATTTTATATCGAAAATTTCGCGTTTCAAACAGATATTTCAAATGTTTTTCTCCTTCGTGAATGAACTGAGGAGTAGATAATCATTTCGCTGATACCACATCATTGGACGAGTCATAAATAACGATTTGACATAGCATGCAAATCTGCGGAAATTTTAGAACTTGTTTTATAGCACTATGTTTATCGAAAATTTCGTTATTTAATCAGATTTTTGAAATGTTTTTCTCCATTATAGAAAAACTGAGGGAGTGATACACATTTCGCTGATACCACATCCTAAAATAAATTATAGGCAATGATTTGATCTACCGTGCAGGTCTACAGAATTGGTATAACTTATTCTAAGCACCTTGTTTATCGAACATTTCGCGTTTCGAACAGATATTTCAAATGTTTTCCCCTTTGTGAAAAAACTGAGGGGGTGATGTCATTCCACTAATACCAATCCTAGAATAAATCATAAGCAAGGATTTCATTTACCGTACAGGTTAACAGAATTGGTATAACTTATTTTATAGCACCTTGTTTATCGAAAAGATATTTCAAATGTTTTTCCTTTGTGAAAAAACTGAGGAGGGATTATCATTTCGCTAATACCACATATAGAACGGATCATCAAAAACGGTTTAATATAGCGTGCAAGTCTGCAGAAATGGTAGAACTTGTTTTATAGCACTTTGTTCATTGAAAATTTTGTGATTTAATGTTTTTCTCTCTTATGGAAAAATTGAAGGGATGATAATCATTTCACTGATACCACATCCTGGAATAAAATCATAAGCAACGATTCGATTCACCGTGCAGGTCTACAGAATGGTATAATTATTTTATAGCACCTTGTTTATCGAAAATTTTGCATTTCAAACATATATTCCAATTGTTTCTCTCCCTCGTGAAAATACTGAGGTGGTGATAATCATTTCGTTGATACTACATTATAGAATGGGTCATAAGCAACGATTTCATTCAGCATGCAGAAATGGTAGACCTCATTTTATTGCACTTCGTTTTTTGAAAATTTCGAGATTGCATCAGATTTTTTCAATGGTTTTTTCCCTCAAGTAAAAATGAGGGCTGATACTTTTTTTTTAAAAAATTTAAAATCGAATATTCCAAATGCTTTCCTCCATTACAAAAAAACTTAGGGGGTGATAATCATTTCACTACCACCATGTTATAGAATTATTCATATGCAATACTTTCATGTACCGTGCAAATGCAGAACTGGTGCAACTTGTTTCATAGCATTTGTTTGTCGAAAATTTCGCCATTCCATGAAAAAATTCTGAAGTTCTCCTCTCTTACTGAAAAACTTGGGAGGCGATAATTATTTCGTTGATATAGATCATAAGTTATCTTGTAGAACCGTGTAATTCTGCAAAATTGGTAGAACTCGTGATTGCTTCCGACTTTTCTATTATATCTTATTGATAAAAGTCAGTGTACAGTTTTGGTACTGCTAGATTTCAGCAAAGCATTTGACACCATTAACTTTGAATCAATGCTCAATATTTTGCACTATATAGGTTTTTCAGAAACGGCCGTTGGTCTTATACAAAATTATCTGAAAATCGTAAAACTATGTGAAAATTGAATCTGAACAGTCTGAATATATGAAATTGAACTCGGGGGTGCCACAAGGTTCAATTTTAGGCCCTTTGCTTTTCTCGATTTATACCATCAATTTAATAAAATCCCTAGAACAATGTGAGATTCACGTCTATGCTGATGACACACAGATCTATCATAATTTTCCTCCGCAGTTAGCAGATAATGCTTGTGAAACTATTAATAGGGAACTGGCGACGTTCATTAAGTGGGCTTCTGGGCATTGTTTACTAATAAATTGTGCTTAATCAAAAGTAATGTTATTTGGCTCTATGTATAATCAGGCTAGACTTCAGTTTCCTATTAATATACAAATTAATAACGAATCAATCGCTTTAGTTGGAGAAGCTAAAAACCTAGGCATTATCATGGACTGGAGATTCGAAAAACATGTCAATTGATTCATCGTGATATAGCTCACTGAAACTGATCTATGGAAACAGGTATTTGTTTCCTCGGAACATCAAAATAAAACTATGTGAAGCATTAGTTCTATCGAACTTAACAGCTGTATATAAAACTAAAATTCAAAAAGTGCAGAATTCCTGTTCAAGGCTAATTAACGGTGTGAAAAGAAGCCAGAGAATATCACATAAATTGATGGTTGAATATGGAAAATAGAAGAATTCATTCACGCAGTCACTTGATACCACAAAATTGTTTTATTTGAAATTCCTACATATTTGCTCCCTGAAATATCTTTCAGGGCAGATATACATAACTCAAATCTACGATTTGAAGGTTCATTATCCCCACCTAAACTCAAAACTGAAATATTCAGACGATCCTTTACTTACCAAATTTACTAGTTGAAAAAAAATTCCTTTACCTCGCTGCCCCAAAAAACTGATAATATAAGATAACTTTTTTCTCTATTGTCTATTGTCAATGAAAAGGCTACATACTGCAATGTTCCTCTTGACACACTGTATCAGGGTGTTGAAGTTAAAGAACATTTTTGCAGTGAAGCTACTGTTTTCTCTGCAGAAAATGAACTTCGCCCTTTATTTTCAGAAATCTTTTTTTTACTATCAAAATATAATAACTTCCATGTATATTACTTGAAAATAATAAAGACCTTAATTATCATTATTATTATTGATATATCCAACATACAATTTTCTATGGGTCAGAATTCGTGGATGAGATTTCGTTGCTAACTTCACACCGATAATGACACACAAAAAGTCTAACAACTCATAGGTGTAATAAACTCCTGTGACTCACCTATTTTTATTGCATTCTCATCTGGTTGGATATAAACATTTTTCATGTTTGTCATTAATATCATCATTATTATCAAGTTTCCAACATTCTTTCTTGAACACGTTTCGTATCTGATTGATTCGTTCCCGAATTGACTTTTGTATCCGAAATTTCCCAATTTTCCCAAGTTTCCCAATTTCCAACAATGTTTGAGGTCGAGAGTTTATCATATGTACGTGCAGCTTTTAATAGGCTCCCTCCCCCCATCAAATTTTGAACGGTTCGACGTAGAGCAACAAAAATAAAAGGTATTTAATGAAATCACCGATACTGCTTTCTGAAATGAAAGACATTATGAGTGCCAGATAGATGGCACGGGGTGGGGGGGCACATCAACTTGAAAATAGCACGGAGGTTCAAGTGGCACATCGGTAAAAAGATAACTCAATTCTCATTTCAAATTTTTTCCCAATTTCGTTAAAACGTTTTTTCAGAATATGCATTTGAGATGTCAGGTATGAAAAAATTTCAAATGGATATTGTGAAAAAACGTTTGAACGAAATAAAAAAAAAAAGGATGGCTGAAAAGAAAATTGAATTATATTTTCAACGATGTGCCACTTGACCCCTCATGCTATTTGAAATTTTCACGCACCATCTATCGGGAAATCACTTTTTTTTTTCTTCAAAAAGTAGTAACGGTGATATCAAAGGGGTGGAGAGGAGGGCTATAGGAAGCTGCACCCGCAATTGTGATTCTGTAGAGCAACCATAGCTGAAAGAAAAATTGAATTACCTTCTCAACGATGTGCAAATCAACCTCTATGCCTTTCGAAATTTTCAAGTTGATGTATCCCCACCGCCTTTTGTCTAGTAAATGAAATGTATCTTTTCTCAAAATGTAGGACAATAAATTTTATGTCCCATTTTCACATCAAACCGTTCAAAAGTTATTGAGGTAACGGTACCATTCAGATCCGCACTTATATTTGACATTTCAAATGCCTATTGAGTAAAAATGTCTGAACGAAACTCAAAAAATATAGGATGGTTGGAAAGAGAATCGAATTATTTTTGCCACGTGACCCCGCATGCTATTTGAAATTCTCAAGTTGATGTGAGCGCCATCTATCGGGCAATCACAATATCTTTCATTTCAAAAAGTAGTATCGGTGATATCATTCAATATTTTTTTGTTTTCCATTATTTTATGTCGTACCGTTTAGAAGTTAACAGGGGGGGGACCTATTAGAAGCCGCACTGTATGTATGTGTTATTAGATTTGATGGAGAAAGTATGACATTCATTTGAACCTGATGATTTCCTCCAGAAAATAATACTAAATAGTTAATTTCAGTATCATAGCTTCCGAATAGTATTTGAATGCATATTTATTTATATTCGATATTGTTTTTGTGGTTATCTGAAAGGTTAGAATTTATTGCCTTTGCCAGTTTTTTTTAAATCTGGAGCCAAGAGGAGGACCACATTCATTCAAGGTTCATTTTTTTCAAATATATGCCTGATTGAATAAGAAATCGAATAGGTCAATCAAGGTCGAGGTTCAAAGAATTACATTAAAATTGTTAAAATTACCTCAATCACTTCGATAGAGATGGAAACAGATTTGTATTGACATAATGAATGATGTTTGTATGAATATTGTAGACGATATGGTAACTTGATTACTCTCGTTTTGGACGTCCATCGTCATAATGGATTTAAAGAATTTTCACGAAGTTTCGAATACTTGTATCTGCAATCGCCTTCAGATGAATACTTACTTATTTAAAGCTTGGGTGCTACTTACTAATTTTAATGATAGTCGATGCAATGGTGCGTGTGATAATTCCGCCATGTACAATGGTGCGAGTTATTTTGCGCGGTGAGGTGGTACGTGAAGATTCACGCCTCTGCAGTCCGCCAGAAAGAGCAATTATTGGTTTCCATACGTTCTAGATCTCAACGCTTGGTTGACTAAAGCCGTTATTGGCTTCGATGTAGGCGGCCTCTTTGAACTCTCGTCTGAACCGATGTTCCTCTTTCTGTGGAACACTTGCGTCGTCTCATAGAATTGGGTGGTGCTCAGTCCAGGCGTGGTCAGCAATCCCCGCTTTTGACGTTTCTCCGCGTTGAGTCCATGTCTTGTGCTCACCCAATCTTATCGATAACTGCCCTTCGTCTCTTCAATGTGGAAATCTCCGCATGTACAAGGAACATTATAAATACAATACTTACCGATTTCATTCCTGTTGTCAGATTTGGTCTTGGTAAGGAAACTCCGTGAAGTACTCCGAATTGAAAACAGTTCTTGATGTTGAACTTATTTCCAATCCTTCTGATCTTCCCGGAGGCCCCTCTGATGTACGGAAGGCAGATCACTGTGCTTTGTTGTTGCTCTTCAGATGTCTTTGTTCTCTGGAGTTGTTCCAATATTTTTCCTAGGTGTTTTTTGGGGTATCCATTCCGGTGATTCTCTCTGATGTGGGTTAATTTGGCATCTAGTGACTCCGCGTCGTTGCATATGTGCATCGCTCTCTCTACCAATGTTCTCACGATCCCTCTCTTTGTAGAATTCGGATGGTTGGAGCTATAGTTGTGATACTGTCCCGTATGTGTCTTCTTTCTATAGACTGAGGTGCGGATTTCATTGCCTATCTCCCAACGTTCACATCGCGAAAAGTAAGGAGCTGTTGGTTACCATTTCTATTCGATCGAATCCTGATGAGGTTAATTCTTGAGAAGAAATCCTGGGAATGTTTATCTCCGTGATTTCATATAATGAAAATATCATCCACGTACATCAACCACAGCTTTGGTTTAAATTCTGCCTCCCATATAGCCAATTCCTCGAACCACTCCATGTTTATGTTGGTGATAATTGGAGAAAGGAAAGATCCCATCTGGGATTATATGTGCAAAAATCCGTCAGGAACAAGAGAGGAGGCATCAGGAGAAATGTAATCGAATTGCAGAAAGAGGTCCTAACAAATCAACAGCGAAGGTAAGAAAACAATAATTATTATCTCAACTAAACCCCTCACAGAAGTAGAAAAGTTTCTGCTCGGAAAAGGATCGAAATTTGCAGTTGTACCAAAAACAATACCGATCCTGGACATTGTAAGCTCTGTAGAGTCAACCTGTGTACCAGAAGAATCCTATCCAGCAGAAAGAGATCAGATAGAAAGTGAAAGAGACACTGGAGAAGGTGAGAAATCACTGCTTGGGAACAGAGGGCCTTGAATATTCTACAAACAGAATAATCCATAAAGATTATTCCAGCCGATAAAGGAAGAGCCAAGATTATCATGGAAACCACAACATATATTGACAAGATAGAGTTGTTACTCCATACAGGGAATTATAAACTCTTGAAGGAGGACCCAACACTTACTATAGAAAGGAAGATCTACAACACTCTGAGGAAATTTAAAAGTTCCATTCCAGACAACGAACGATCACATTTGACGCCACACTACAGCAAACCACGGCCTCTCAACGGGCACCCAAAATCCACAACCCAGACATACCACTGAGACTGATTTCGAAACTCACCAACCTACAAGTTATCGAAATACCTCCTACCTATTCTTCAACCCTCACAAGGTAATAGCAATTCATACGTCAGAAATTCCAAGCACGTCATAGACCAGAAGATCGTTTCATCAGCTTCGACGTGGAGAGCCTTCCCACCAATCATCAAAAGGCAACTCGAAGAGGATTACCACCTCCATGAGAGGACTAACCTTTCTATCCAAACAATTGTGGTATTTCTGCAGTGCTGCCTACAGTATTTCCAAGAAAAGAACCGATTCTACTCTCAAGTCGATGGACTCCCGATGAGATATTCCCTTTCTTCGATTATTTCCAACATTTTCATGGAATGGTTCGAGTAATTGGCTATACGGGAGGCGGAATATAAATCAAAGCTATGGTTGAGGTCCATGTATGACACTTTCATTATATGGAATCACGGAGATGAATATCTCCAGGATTTCTTCTCAAGAATTAACAGCATCAGAGATCGATCAAATTACGATAAAATGAAAACCAACAATGCATTACCTTTTATCGATGTGAACGTTGAGAAATGACATCCGCACCTCAGTCTATAGTGAGAAGAGACATACTGGACACTATCTCAACTACAGCTGCAACCATCCGAGTTCGACAAAGATTGAGATCATGAGAACATTGGTGGAAGAGCGATACACATATGCAACGATGAGGAGTCACTGAATGCGAATTCAACCACATCGTAGAGAATATTCATCGGAAGTATTGAAACCACTCCAGAGAACGAAGACATCTGAAGAGCCACAACAAAGCACAGTGGTGATCGCCCTCCGTGCATCAGAGGTGTCTCCGAGAGATCAGAGTTTCCTTCATCAAGCCAAACCTGACAACAGAAATGAAATCAGTAAGTATTGTATTTATGAAGTTTCTTGTGAATGCGGAGATTTCTAAATATAGAGACGAAGAGGCAGTTATCGGTAAGATTGGATGAGCACAAGAAATGGACTCAAAGTAGAGAAATGTCAAAATCAGGAATTTCTGACCAAGTCTGGGACGACGCAAGTGTTCTACATAGAGAAGAGCAATCGTTCAAACGGAAGTTCAAAGAGGTCGCCCACATCGAAGCCAATCACGCCCTTTAGTCAACCAAGCGTCGAGTTCAAGAACGTATGGAAACCATTAATTACTCTTCCTGGCGGACTGCGGAGGCGCGTATCTTTACGCACCACCACACCGCGGAAAATCACAAGCACCATTGTACATGGCGGAATTATTAATCGCATCATTACACCGACAGACATTTAAATTAGTTAGTAGCACCTTAGCGTGTCAGTATCCACCTGAAGACGATTGCAGATACAAGCATTCGAAACGTCGTGAAAACCTCTCAAATCCATAAAAACCATAGACGTCTGAAACGAGGGTTATCATGGTGAATGCTATTAATGTTATCAAAAAAAAGTTTTGAGAGTTCGTTAATTTTTTTGATTCAAATGACGTCATGAAAAATTTCAAGAGAGAATAAAAAAAAATCTCAGACATTTTGTAAATATCAGTTATGATAACAACGAATGTCATTTTCCTATTCATTCTGTGGTACTCTCGTTGTTTCTGATTCTTTCCATACACACAATATGTATGTATTTTCAATAACACCCCAATTTTGTAGAGCTAGCGGTAATAAACTTTGCCCATAAAGTCCATTAAGGTATTATCCATATGCAGACAATGGAATTCATGAATCAACTCCCATTCTTCTGGAATGGATAAGTACTGAAGAATTGCATTTACGTGTTCATCTACTCAGAGCGTAGAAATCCCTTTTATATTCCCTATGCGAATGCATTGGCGCATGACGTATATAGGCATTTTTATAGCTAATGGAGAATCGGTTTATTATTACCATTAAACAGAATTTTAATCCCAGGTGAGAACAAAATGTTTGTTTCACGACGTAGTTTTCGCCTACAATCTGAAAATAAAAAAAAAAAACATTTTGGTGCGGCCAGTCGGAAAGGTAGATTTCAGAATCTATTTATTGGTTATATAATTACCATCATTCAAGCTAACGAATAAAGTGTCGGAAAAAATGAAAAATTTTCATTGGAAACAAAAATAGCATATCTATTTTTGAATTAATCTTGAACTTTTCAATCAAAAGTTGGTGAAGGATTCACATCTCCCTAAATGCTTTGAATTATTTCTATATAATCAGACTCAAATCAAAAGAAAGGAATATAATAAGCACACAAGGATAAATATAGTACTTACTTGGGTTTCAATTTCGAGATCACTCACAAAAATAATAACTGATATTTATTCATAGAGATTGACTTCGAAATCGAGAAATGTTCTGTTTGTCGGCGAAGGAAAACTAAATAGTATCTATTGACAAGAGCGAGTGAACCTCGAATGAAACAACAATATAATTTTTATAATGGTAATTTACAGTGATTTTTATTCGTATTTACATCTTAGGAAAAAACTTCTCGGACAAAAATTGTAGAGCTCATGGAGCTCGATCGGAAGACCTTAAGTTTGCCTATATTGTATGAAAAGATTGAGATTTTTTCAATCGTTCAACAGCCGCCATTTTGAAACTATTAGATTTTTTTGATCCAGCTTCGAACTCATCCGAAGCATTGCTGAAACGTTTTTTTCGCCTGATTTCGTTTTATTCCTTTGAAAAATGTGTGCTCCACTTTGATGGTATTTCTGGGTTCTGAGGACCATTATCGGCGAAGATATATCAACATTTTTCTGAGAGTCTTGTTGTGGTGACATCCCCAATAGGTTCATATAGTATTGAAATCCACCTAAATATATATATAAAAAAATTCTCCGAAAATAATTTAATTTTTGTCGATATCCTACTGTATTCTGGATTTGCTTCATGAAAAAAATTTTTTTTTTTATTTAATCATAATTTTTCAATCTGAAAGTTGACGTTCCGGGGACCATATGACTTTCCCAAGTAGCATTTTAATTGGACGGAACATAGCGGCCACGATTCTGGAAAACTTTGAGGTATTTGACCACAACCACTGGCATGTAATATACACAGTTTTATCACGCGGTGGCTACCAGAATGGGCAGCACTTTTTTGGTGGTCACTACGTTCTGATCTACGTTCCTGGATTCCATATAGCCACATATCAACCACGTTGTGGTCAACTGGCAGAAACGTGGATGTGTAGTGGCCGACACTATTTTATTTTATTTTATTTTATTCATATGTAATCTACAGAAAATACATTCCATTAATTGATTACAATTTCAACTATTAATGAATTAAGTGAGCTACAAAACCTAATAACAATATAATAATATACAAAATTATTCCATTATATTAGCAGTTTCTGAGAGTGAATATTATCATTCTACAATTTTTCAATATGTGATTGACAAACGAAGAATGTCTATTAATATATATACATATATACCCATACACATTATATATAGTTATCAACTGAAGGAGAAAAAAAGAATCCAAATTAAATTAATCTAAATTTTAAACAACTGACTGCGCTTGTGTAATTGATATATAGCCCGATCTCTTCCTGCAACATATTTTTATAATAAATTTTCTTTTCGACTATAAGTATAAGAATATATATCGACAATGAGTTTGAGAATATATAACATACAAACACGTAAGTCCATTGAATTTGGATTCTTCTGATCGGGATAAAATTAAAACGATTGAAAGTTTACTGTGGAATTTCGGTGTTGTAGCTCGATTGTGAGCACGAGCCATCTGAATACTCTTCAATCAAGGAAAATATGATTCTGGAAATAACTCACCTTTCAGATTATGTACTCAAATCCCTAATTTTTTTTCTTCATTATTCTTGTATGGTCTTGAAACCAATACTTGCGTAATAAATTATTACGTTTGATGCAGTACTGACGACAACAGAGTAATAATTGGATGTTTCATACATTTTTCTAATAATGGCGACCCAGCATATTCCTGTAAATATGGCGGCTTTCGGAGAATATGACTTCAAACTGGCAGAAACTGAAAATATACTACTATAAAGTTCCTCTCATCATAAAGTGGCCAGGGGCACTAACTTATCAACTTTTCCACCACTAGAAAGTAACGCCCACGTCGCAGACTCATGACTTAAAAGTTATAACCTAAAAATTACAATAGGTCTTATACCCTTGAAAGTGGCAAACACGTGACGGCTATTATAACCTGCTACTTCAGAGTTATATCCTCGAAATTACGGATACATGTCCATTAATTGTTAGAAAAGGACATGGAGCAAGTATGGTGACTTCATGCAGCTTCAATTAACAATTATCAAGAAGAACAATATCAATAACAATAATGAAAATGGAGCAATTATGCAAATGAATTAACTATTGAGGTTGAATAGTGAGCAAGCGCCCGAGTAAGAATCCGATCTATTCAAATCAACCTCTTTATACAGAATCAAGGAATATCGTCTATTGAGAACGCATAACCCATTTCATTTTGAATAAATATCATTCACGTTTCACGTAACATGGTAAAATAAACTTTTTGTAACATACATCAAAATAATTTGAGAAAAGTTGGCTTGATGGTGGATTTTGAAGGTAATTGTAACTTTGTAGTGATTTTAATCAAATGCGAACTGTGCCAATCACTTATGGGGATAGGAAGAACGCGGCAACCATCACCACATATCACAATCAAGTGCCTGCCATTTTGAAGGTTTGATGGAAGTTACTAAAACGTCATCTAAACTATCATACTCTATTGAAAGTGACTGTGATTTCTAAGTGATATTCAAGTGGTACGGGATGGTTACCGCAACGGTTATTTTCCACTTCCAAATTTGAAAACATTTATAATGATTCTGCTTAGTGGCCATAATGTTTTAGACACCTCAGTTGCCACTAACGAATTATTGAACTGGGAGTGGCTACCATAGATGGATACTGTCTACAACCATGCAAATATAACATTTCAGTTTTTCTTACTGTATAGTGGTGGATTGAGTGGTTATTACGTAATAACCACCGAGTCGAAGTTGCAGTATCAGTTTTCAGTGTATCAATTACTTTGAGCTAAGTTCCTGATATCTGAGTGCGTTTAAGAAACCCTTCTAGGGCCGTTTGCAAAACAGCGCTTGACAGTCGCAATAACGGCACGTTCATTGTTATCATTGAACTTTTTCAGGTGATACCTCAGAGAAGCAGCCCCGTTACCAGTTTCAAGTCTTTTTTTTCAATCAGGCTGTTGCTTCTTTGGCGATGGGCTCAGAAGCAAGAGGCGCTTGTTTTCGTTCTGGAATATCATTTCAGTGTGTTTCGATTTGGTCAGCTTGTCAGCGCCAAAACACTTCTCCAATATGGACTGAACTGACCACAGAACGGCCCTGGGGCAGGAAATTGAGTGTTTGCTCCTTCCTTGGCAGGGCTTTCTGCTTTCTCATTGCCTTTGATCTCCTTGTGACCTGCCGTGACTGTTTTGTAGCCAGTTGTTTAGACTCACAAGTGTGTGACTTTGCAGTTTTAAGTGCTGCTTGCCTATCGTATGCGATATAGATTTTAACCCCCCTGGAGCATCTTGCAAGGCATTCTTGGGCGCAAATCTCTATGGCATGGATTTCTGCTTGAAAACTTATTGATGCTCTGCTCACCCCTTTTGTCCACCTTGGTTTGTCTGCTGGTTTGAACACCTTTGCAGCCTCCTTCGAGCCTTTTCGGCATATAAGAAAGGTTTGAAGCTCTTAATTACCAATTTAAAAATTTTGGGTGGTGAAGATTTTTCCCCGCTAAGCTCCCGCTGGATCCGTTGAGATTAGTGAAAACCCTTTCCTGACAAGGATTCCGCAGTTTGTCTTAAACAACCTTGGATCAAAGGAAGTGTATCTGGATAACAACACTTATGCTCTCCTGCTAGTTTTCTGCATATCCACTGTTCGGATTTTTATCAGACTGATAGTTGTATGTCTCAAATATAACTCGTAATCCCCTACCAATTCACATTCTTCTCTGATCCACAGTTAACATTACATGTGAAAAGTATGAATATTATTGTAATTTTAACATACTTCGAATATACAGAATATTTTCAACGTTCATAATCATAACCCAATGAGGTCTTAAACATTTGAATTCTACTGAAACCAACATTCTTATTTCAACCATGAATTAATTGAAAAGTAAGTTACGGTCACTACAACCCTGGTTTATCCTCACAATTCCCAAAGATTTTGTCTTAGATAATTTGTCTATGATACAAGGCATCACATCATCGGAATGAATGTAGGTACCCCACAAGAGGTATCTTGAACGATGGAAATAGTGACTGAAGTTTATCTTTCAGTCGCAGATGATTCCACATCTGATTTTATGAACATTCTGTTCCTATTCTCAAACGAATCAGTGGTTTCCCATATTGAGAGCATTGCTACTTACAGAAATAGGCTTGGTTTCTGAAAGGACACCGCCAATTATTATTTGATTCGTTGTTGTGTTCAGGAGTATTGAGGGTATGAGGGGGATATTTTTAGAGTGTTTAATCTCTGATTACGTACCAACTTTGGAAGGATTTTCCGAAAATTTGGTCCATATTCTCTCCACCTGAACTGGGTATCAGACTTCAGCCAGTGTACTGACTATTTCGATTCCGTAACTGTAACAAAAAAATCAGTTATTAGTGAGAAACATTATTCAAATGATGAACAATTTCAAACAAGCGTTATAAAGCAAATCTTTTTTTTTAAGTCGGTGTATTTATTGAGTATTCTCCATTGTAGATATTTCCTCACCTATTGGTCATGTGTGTAGCCCATAGCCAACCCAAAAAATATCAATTAGTATGGAATATCATACTACTCTGCTAAGAATTCCTGACAGTTTTTGAAGTGGATGACAATAAACAAATAACCTGAAAGGTTGGTTGCTCAAAAGGTTCTCTAAATCTTCAGTATGTGTTTTTTTTTTTTCGTAATGTTGTGGTCCTCTCAATTATTTTTATGGTTCAACAGCAGATTACAGATTATAACAAAAAACCAAAATACATTTTCGAATTACCTAATCGAACAATGAAATTTTTTATATTTTCGAACGAAAATGTTCTTATGTGTTTTTCTCAGATTCACAGATGAGGTTATAATATACTAGCTTATGTACGTGGCATTGCCCGCGTGGATTTTGAGGAGGTTATACTTTTTCGAACACTTATCACAGAAAAATAATGAGCACATAATCTCCAACTACAGAGGTATTGCATTACTGTCTTAATTCTCTGAATTGTTCGAAAAATCCTTTTTGAACTGACTTGTATCGTTCTGTAATAAGTATAACTCACTCTATGAGAGCCAATATGGATTCCAAGCTGGTCAATCATGTTTTATCCAGATTTGATAGTGGTGAAAAAACGATTAGTACTTTTTTTATTTGTCTCATGCATTTGACACCATCAGTCATCAACTTCTCCGTGATAAACTTCAAGACATTGGTGTTCGTGGTCAAAGTCTCAAAGGGATTCAAACTCATTCAACTGGTAGAACTCAAATCAGGCACATATTTTTCTAAGATTAGTAACATCTCAACAGGTGTCTTCCAAGGCTAATGTTCTGGATCCTAATATCTTTCTTCTATTTGTGAATGACATCTCTGATATAAATGAACCAAATTGTACTGTACATTTGCTAATGACATGTCCCCCATATTTGGTTGTGCTCTATGTGAAGGATTATCTGATCAGGCTGGTATGGCAGTTGCAAATATGCAAAATTATTGTTCCAGGAACGGCCTTGTACTTAATAGCAACAAAACGAATATCGTTGTTTTCTCTCTTAGAGAAATGGACTGCGGTATATTGGTGAGAACCAATACTGAATCTATTGTACAGAAAAAATCAGTTCCTAGGGTAGAACATCCTGGAATGACCATATCGACTCTATTTCCAAAAAACTATCTCAACATTGTTTTGTTATTTGGAATCTTAGGAATTCTGTTCCCATCAATATCATACCAGCTATTTCTATGCCTATGTTCACTCAAGTCTATTTTTTTGCTTGTTTCATGTGATTCTGCTCTACCACTCCTATTGGATTTTTACATGTACATCTGATTTTCCTGACTTAATATAACTTTTTTGTATTTGACGATATCGATGCTTGTAAAGTCTCAGGAAATAAATATATTGCATTGTAGTGTATATGTTTATCAATTACGGTGAAGCTTATTTTGATAAAAATAAAGCTGTGAATTACTATGTTGAGTAGTAACATTTCATTTTGGAGCACCAAATTATTCTTATTTGAATTCAACATTTCAATTGAAATTTGAGAACCTGCGTAAACAAATACCTAATTTGCAAAAACTCCCGAATAATCTTAATGTAATCTACTGTCTGTAAAAAATTTCTAAAATAATTGAATGCATGAACTATGCCTTACATATATCGACCCTAATAGTGGTAAAGAAACCATACCTGGCAACCCCAACGATTTTCACAATTGTGGAAGGCAAAACAGTGCACAATAACTTCAGATGGAATATACATTTGAAAAAACAAATGAATACAATCCGTCTGAATTTGAGCACCATGTAAATGAACAAATTGCGAATATACAAATGATCGCGAATTGGTTTACATGAAACCTAATATACACTGAGTGAAAAAAAAATTTTCACAACTAAAATGAATGAATAAACTATGCCTTGCTCATCATGACCTTGCAATAGTGGTAAAATGAAAAAAATTATCATAACTTGACAACGCCGCAATACATTTAGATTCACTTTACATCAACGAAAAGAATAATTAATAGTCAGAATGAATTTTTGGTTGGAATATACAAAGTGTTCCACTTTAAAACAAGATATTTCAACTTGTCTCGTTTTTTGAAACACCCTATACAGTTGAGAATTTTCGAATAAGCAACTGTATGAGTATTTTCCATAGAATATGGCACTCAAGAAATGGATAAACAGTATATTAGTGAAGTGTAGGTCCTAATACAAATTAGGATCAATGATAGCCAGGTTATCAGTCTCCGTAACACCCGTACAAATCACATCATATTGAAGTTTTTTGTTTTCTGTTCCACCAAAATTTAGAGTTATGGACGCTGGACGAATCATCATACCCAAAGGCATATTTGGATAAATTACGATCTGTTAATCAATCTCCATCCATCACCGAGCGAAAAAATTTACAAAATACCCCACAGGATCATACAACCACATTTACCCCTTTTTGAGTCTATAGGGAGAAGAAGTACATTTCAATCTGAAATCAATCATCCGATTATTTTTGTGCGCGCTTTGGCTTGATAACATAATGGGAAAATAATCATCATAATGGTGCTCTTGGTATTAACAGAGATAACTCAATAGGCCTTTTAATTTAGATGATTTTTTAATGCGCATGCGCTCGTTTTGAGACCCAAAGTCTGATTGGCTATTGGGAAAGTGAATAGCCATTGGTTAGTTTTGGAATAACAATTTGAGATTGGCTCAGTTCAAAATTAGCGGTAATTTCACATTATGTCAACAGTCAACTTCATGACAAATGCACCTGCATACATTGGCGTTCGTATCTTTCTTTGTAGGTTAAGTACTCATTACCTATTTTATACCGCCAAAAACTTTTCATTCGTAGATAAAATAATGTACACGAATATTTTCTAATGGTGATTTATCTTCTCCATGTGAATTCAAGTCAACTATCCATAGGAAAACTCGGAAATATTTTATTTCCTTTAAAAAAAAAATCGCCATCAATGCCGTTGGGTCTGACAGGTAAACAAAGTTAGTCATTCGTCATCTAAATGAAAAAGCCTATTGAATTGCATGTGTTTTTTTATGCTGATGACATCGTTATTCTGAGCAAAACCCAAATTGACGTAACAAAAAAATTCAAGATTTTGGAGAATTACACTTTCGTAAATCGTCTCCCAGTTAATACAGCGAGAACCAAAATTGATGTTTTCTAAAGGGGCCCCTATAAAACAGACTCTCGCTTTCCGTTCAATGGACATCCACTAGAAACTTCACTTCTGACAGACATCTGAGAGACTCATTATAAATGCTTATCCGATCCGTTATCATGGCCCATTATTCGAGGTGTGGATTTGAAAATACGTAGATTATCTGCTATATTACATTTTAATGCGTCAATTAAGATTCGTCTGCGTAATTTGATGGTTGATTGATTTTCAACCTCTTCATGTATGGATTATGATATGAACTAATTTGCATTACATAATCAGGACAGGACGTCAATTGAACATATCATCTTGTGTGAAAATTTCATTGTATCGAGTACGTCCCTGCTTGTAATTAATAATAATGAGTCTCTTAGATGTATTACAGTACTATAGCAACTCATATATATATATATATATATATATATATATATATTTATATATATATATATATATATATATATATATATATATATATATATATATAATGCCGAAGCTAAGCAAGCTACTGCTACATTACTTCCACTTTTTGCTAAGACCAAGGTTGACTCAATGAGATGAGCCTGGATCTCTTTGACTCTCTTGTCCCTAGTGTTATGTCCAACTGCATTCCTTAAAAAAGGTTTTCACTCCCATTCCATACACCGACTATGCAGTCAGAATTGTCAAACTTTGTACAACATTTTCAAATGGACCTGAGCTGGCTAATAAAAATTTGATATGAATGACACCCGTTTACCAAAAATTATTCTAAAAGACTCCAGTTCATTAACTCTGACCCTGAACATTGCAGGTCAAATTATTTTTTACTGTGATACACGCCGATGATATCTAGGAAAACCTTTTCCTGGAGAATATCAAATCCAAAAGAATATCTCCTATTGAAATTCAGAGAAAACCTGTATGAGGCTGATCTATTACTTTTGCAACATCATAACTCTATCATGATTCTACATAATTCCCCTCAGAAAAATATTTCTTTGAGCATGCACATCAAGTACACAAGAACCATTGCATAACTAGGACCATGTTATGTTATCTCTGCCAAATTCACCTACGATGGTTCAACTCATACCATTAATCTAAACGAGCTGTGCACAGTTTGTAACCAAGCTCAGATGTAGACACTCGAACACATTTTCTTCAATTGGCCCATATATTGTGTAATGAAACCTTCTTTCATAAACTCCTCAACAAATATGACTGCTTTGGCCATACTCTTGATACTCTTTCAGTTGATAACGTCGATGATTTCGATCAATTAACGTTCCAATACCTAATGTAGAAATATTTATCGATGAATTGGCTTCTGAAAATATATGAAACATTGAGAATATTTCAATTTTTTTATAAATGTAAGAGTTCTGCAACTGTCTTTTTCATCCTGCCCACAAAAGCAATGCTCAAAATATTGTGATATTGTGTATTGATGCAGATAACTCAGGGAGTATATCCATAGAAAACTAAAGGTGAGTTGTGTTATTCCAAGAAAAATGTTATTTCACAACAATCAATAATCGCCACTTGGTAAATTTTCAAATAATATTTGTTATTACTCCGACATGAAATTGATTACGTTGTCAATTTATTATGGTTCTTTCCGAGATTGTTGATACTTCCTGTACTATTCTACCAATATACTCATTAGGCTTGTGCCTAGGGCCCGTTGTAAGGGGAAGGGGGTGAATAGAGAACATGAATTAGTAAAAATTCACAAAAAACATACCTAGCCAATCTACAACAAAGCTCATCTTTAAAACAAATGACATCTTGATAATAGCAATCATTCTGCTAAGTCAAATGACTTACTTGGTCATATCAAAGTCTAGACCGGGCGCTAGAGGAAAGTGAGTACGCAAAACATGAGGACCGGATTCCATTAAAGGATATCAGTTGAGAATATCTCAAAGATGAATAAAACTGATCAACATGCAATGAAGTTATTTTAATGGTTATTCTAGTCATAATTTATAGCTTTCTCTAATGATTGAAGTTGTTGTTGTTGTTCAAAGAAATAAAAAACAAAAATAAATATAATAACATTTTTTAATAATAAAAAAGGGATTTAAATAAAATAATGCAAGGAAGACAAATAATACTCATTTATTAGATATCATTATTGATACATCTACACATCGAAATACGAAACGATGTACAGTATCACGTATATTTACATGGTTGAATTTATGACTATGGCAAAGACAGCTTAGTCAGTCGTTGTGGATGTAAGTCACCAATGAGTTTTTCATAGCTAATTAAATAGTTATCAATGGGCTGCAATTGTATTAGATGGGCATTAAAAAAAATGTTTGTATTGTAGCCCTTGACAAATGCAAATTCAAAGCATCCGATATGCAACCAGTTACATCAAATTAAAGCCAAAACCTATGTTCTGAGAAATCAGTTTTTTTTATCGGAGTTCATCAGGCAGTTAAATTTTTTTGGGAAAAAGATGTGCACATTACTTCTTACTATTTCAGTTGTTCATTATTTAGGTCAAGGTTTTCCAAATATGTGAGGGCTGTATGTACAAAATCCTGAGATGCAGTTACCAAACAATGTTTTTTACTGCCTAATCGCAACCTTTTACAGCATTTAGTGCTGGAAAAATATTACATATGTTTCACAGGGATTCACTGCTAAATTGCATCCTAGAAGATATTTTTGTATGAGAACCGTGGTACCTTAGATCAAGACAACAAATATTTGCATTTTTTTCCAGTGATAAATCACCCAGATAAATATATATGTACCAGCACTGAGAATAATTCGAGTGCCTCACAAAATGAGGACACTTGTAACTTGAAACATTTTGTTAGATCATTGAATCAGTCACAAATGTACATTTTGCTGTCTTCTCTTACTTGTACACTTGTGCACATTCTCTTGATGACTGTTGAAATAATACATTCAGTTTATTATATTATTTCATTGTGTCATGGCACCTTTGCATATATCCTGAACAGTTGACACAGTTGTTGATGTTGTTAGTTTTAGTAATCCCCATTGTGACATATTTCAGAAAAAAAAATATTTTTTGATAATTATACATTTACTGTTCAGTCCAGTATTTGTATTCACCATAATATCAGGTAATGGGCTTGACATATATAGTTTATAGAAAAATCGAAAAACTATTGATATGGCAAGTCAGTGAGTATATCGTGTCGAAAAATAAGAAGGGACGAATATTTATGAAAGTATGCGATTGAAATGCTACTCATTAGAGACAAGTTGTGGAAAGCTATCGAAACCCCCACCAAGTGGAACAGTTGATACTGAAACAGATCAACAAACTTTAGCCGCGATAATTCTTAACATCCATTCGAATATCTACGTTCGCACCAAAACTTCAAACAACGCTAAAGAAGCATGGACCACATTAGAAAAAGCATTCGAGAGTACTGGACTCCGGCGGCAAATCATACTGGATCGTCAGTTCTATTCAACTAAGCTGAGTGATTTCCACGTCAACAAAATGCTATAAATATAAACAGAATTGAAAGGTATTGGCAGATAATTGATGTAGCGTTCAAATTGCTGGCAAATCTAACAGGCGATTACGATTCATTAGTCATAGCAATGGGTGCTTAAATGTTGGTATTAGATTCCGTTATCGAAAATCTTTCACAAGAGGAAGCCAAGCAAAACGAGAATTCTATGAAGAATGAATCAGCTCTAGCAAATACAGTAACCATGCCAAGAAGTCATTCCAAGCTACTGAGCACAATGAAAAACGGCATTCCAATTGTTGTTTCCTTTGTGGAAAACTAGGCTATATAGCAAAAGTGTGCAGAATCAAAAGAAACCATCATAAAGAAGAGTCATCTACAGAGCCATCAACATCCAAGCCGGAACCTAGACATACATATGCAGCAGTCGATAGTGAAGTGACGGCAGGAAGCGATAAAAACTGGTACTTAGGTTCTGGTGCAACCTGCTATATGAGTTCACAGAAACAATTATGCAAAAGTATTGATCCTGCCGATCGAAAAATCAACATAGAAACTGTTGACACAAATAAAATTTCAACCTTCTCAGGCTTAATGATAATAGAGCTCCTAAGCTAATGTAACTAATTTTGAGTCGGCGCCAAACAAACTAGCAATTAAATTGGTTTAATCGTAAAATGATGGCAGCAAGATGCACAGCGGTGTTTTGATCACTTCTTCAAAGTAATATGATGATCTTCGATAATCGATTGTTTGGCGCCGACTCAAAATCAGTTACTGAGCTCAGGAGCTCAATTATCATTGAAAATAAAATGGTTTATTTTATTTTCTGCCTTTCAGTTGATTTTTTCGTCGGTCTGATTTTTTGTTAAAAAGTTTTGTATGAATATTTTTCCAACAATCATCCACGTGCATTTCTTTCCGTATTTCTTCCGAATCAGAAACAAAAGCACTTATTTTTCCTTGGTGAGGTCCTTGAAGATTGCAATCCCAGTATCCTTCAGACATAAAGTATTTCTGAAATTTTGAGGTATGAAACAAATTTGACCACGAGTGGCGCATTTGATCCCTTGGCATTCCTTCCTTTGATTCTGTATACCTCGTCGATATCCGAAGCGCAACAGGCAATTTCCAATGAGTCATTGATAAAAGTGATGATTGTTTCCAGAGTATCCTCGTCAGCAGTTTCGGGAAGACCAGTAATTCTCAGAATGTTTTTTCATTGCTTGAAAGTCTCTCTCTCTCGTTGTGTAATAATTCGAGGTCCGTTTCTGTTTTTTGCAATCTTCGTTTCTGTGGCAGCTATCGCTAATGAGTTTGACATCAATTTTGGTGAATTTTTATCAAATTAAGCTTCGATAGAATTTACAACTTGGTACCTTCTCAAATAATTTTTCTACGTATTCCTCAGTATCAATTCCTTCATCAGTACTGGTGCTTGACGAGTGTTCCGATCATCTCTTTGAGACATTGCTGTCAGTAGATATCAGTACGCTCACTATCTCTCGGATTTACATTCACTCCTTCGTACCGCAGTTGCAATTGGGTTATCAAAATGTTCGATTTTCTATGCGAACCAGCAAGAATTGGTGCTTTTGTACTAGTCTAGTCCAGCACTTTCAACTTAGATTTGCTACTTTTTCACCCACTTTTACTAAATAGTATGCTGGAGCTCATTTTCACAGGTCTTACTTTCACGGCGACATACTAATATCTAGGGTCCTACCAAAGTTATCATAAAAAAAAAGAATTATTTCTTCGAAACTTTAGCACCTTGTAGTTCAAACGTCAAAACTTCTGGGACTTATGTTTAGAAGAAGTTTTTTCCCAAAAGAGACCCAAAAATAACCCCCTAAATATCAGCATGTCATGAAGAAACACCCTGTATATCGTCTTTCCCACCGGCAAGCACAATTCAGTTGAATATTGATAATATGTTATAACAAATACCGATAGTTTCCCAGAATCTCTATATTCAAACAAGTGAATTCATTCAACTAGTTATAATCGTTCATCTGTTGAATGCCAGCATCTGCAGAGTTCAGTTCTCGTGAAAGGTTGAACCCATAAATTTGTTTGGAACGCCTTACTGAATCATTCTCGTCGCCATGAAGGGAAAAAGGCTATTGTGAATTCTCAACTTCTGCAGTGCTTTTGGACAAAGGAACGTATATTCCGAAGAATTTGACTAAGAAATGAATATAAAAGATTTGGAAACTTATATACCTATAGAACTTTGGTTATACTGGGTTTGATCCATGAAGTCGGGATCTCATATCATGAAAACAACTAGTGAAAGCTTTCCAGTTCATAACATTCAAATCAAACACCGATTGTGATTTGGTTTTTGTTTAGAACAATGTTCTTTCATTATTGTTTTCGAAATGTGAAGACAGACATATATTTTCTTTGAACTCACCAAAGACATCTAACGGAAATAAAATACAAAAAATTGAAATTCAAGAAGAAAAGAATGGAGATACAGGTGCAAAAATAGCAGATGGAGTGCAAACCCAAATAAAAGAACAAATATTGGAAAGCAGAGTAGAAACACAGAGAGCCCACAACATCCACAAAGCCGGAAAGAAAAAAAGGTGGATAGAAAGAACAAAAAGTTACTATTCCAAAAGCAAGAACAAGCTCCACTTCGAGTTTAGTCAGCCGAATAATCACACGGCAACAAAACAGCAAGTTGGTCGATCAATGTGTATTTTTCTTTTATTCACTCACTCTTCATACAATCATATCGAAAAATTGTCATAGTTGCCTGTTTACCGTATTGATTACTTTGTTTTATTCATTATGGATAACTATATCAGAGTTTTCATTGAAATCCACACTGAAACTGTGAACAACTCAGAACAGTGTAGTCAAATCCTGTCAGGAAATGGAAGAAATGCAAATTCCAAAATTATATACAATAACATAATAAGTTTACACAGAAACGTTGATGAAATGATTGCATCATATTCACGGAGACATATAAAATCGATAAATTGATCCATACAAACTAGTAGGATATTGAATCTCCCGTACAACTCATGTATTTCCGAATTAGGTGAAGTCACGGTGACTTAACGGTGACTGACAAAATGAAACCATTCACCTGCGGGCACTATATATTAGACCCATATGAATTCAATAGTCACTTACGAGAGTTTCTAGAATCAAGAAAAAAATAATATGATTATAAAAAAAATGTGGGAGATATCAACATTGACATACTCAAAAAAGTTGATTATGCCAAGATACTTGATGTACTCAATCAGTACGATAAACAACTATACCCGTATCCAAAGTGGTACCTGTGACATTTGTCGTGATAAGCCCAAAAAAGGAGGCTGTGACAAAAACGCTGTTATACAATATATGTCCTATAAGGTTATAATTCCACTCGGCCCCAATTTATACTGAAGTGAACTAGCAACAAAACGACTCCCAAAACCATACGAAAAAAAAAACATAGTATCTACCAGCACAGGTGTTTATTCACCTAGACTGAGGAAAAATTATTCTCGTATATAAATACACTATAGTACCAAATCATGTTTAGACCATATCTTCCTAAACACATAAACAGACTTTGAATACACCCTACTGGTGCTTACTGAATTAAGAGACCATTATACTATACTGCTACAAATTATTGTCCCCAACGAAAATTTTCAACCAGCAAATAAGCATAATCAAATTTCCCACATAAACTACAAAAAAAAACAGAAAAACAATGAATGATACAGATTGGAACTTAACTCAGTTGAAGACGGTGCAAATACTACTGGAAGGTAATAATTGTTAATCAAAATGATCAAGTTGGCATTTGGAAAGCAATGAATAAATAACAGTCAAAATCCACTAACAGAACAAGTAATTCGATGACTAAAAATGACAAAAATTAACTCATGACAAACCCACTGAATATAGCAAATGAGTTCAACAACAACTTCATTATCATGGGCGAAAACCTCACAAAAAAAAACGAGTGTGCTTTAGAGCACACGACTGAAGTAAAACTACTTTAGCTCCATTTATATGCATATATTAATTTTCTAATAACCTATAATTTCATCATTTCAGTTTGGTAGTCAGTAGTCAGTAGATTATTACTAGAGTCATGAATGATTATAAAAATAAAATAAAAATTAATTTATCTAACTCCAGTAATTTATATCGGTTTTTGTACATGATCTATAGTGGGATTTTCATCATCAACTTCCATTTGATTTTTGTCATGTTCAATCACGATGTCACCAGTTATTTGTAATGTTGAACCTCTACAATTAATAAGTATTTTATTATTTACGTATGAGTTGAATTTTATGTTATCCTATTTCATAAATTTGCTGAAGTAAATTGTAGAAACGCGAGGACGAAATACGGTAGAGTAATAAGGAGAGAGAGAGAGAGAGAGAGAGAGAGGGAGAGAGGGAGAGATAGAGACAAGAATAGGACAGAGAATCAAACGCGCCCTATTGTCGAGAGTAGAATGCCGCGTATTAGTAGAAGGAGAAAATAGACAAGGAAAAAGGAACGCTGCATATGACGCTACGACGCCAGCAACTAGTATGAGATACGCACTCACCTTTGTCGAGACGGTTCGCCTCGCCCGATCACACTTCTCGTAAATTCGTAACGCTCCCGTCACGCATTCACCAGCTTACTCCCCAAGTCAAGCATGCGTCGAGACCGTTCGCCTCGCCCGATCACACTTTTCGTAACGCTCTCGTCACGCATTCACCAGCTTACTCCCCAAGTCAAGCGTGCGTAAAGGAAGTTTTATTTCAAAAGGTTACTCTAGACGTGAATTATGAACCTTCAAGAATGCGTGTAACACATTCTCTACATCTCTCTTACACAAATAGAGGAGATATAAAAGAAGTGATTGAAAATCTCGAAATAGCCGGTTATGACAATATGAAAGCAGAAACCCTCAAACCAAATTGTTCACGTCATCACATGGCCTTCCTCATAAATATTGTGATCGATACTGGAGAAATTCCGTCAATTTTCAAAATATCAGTGGTAAAACCAATCTATAAAACAGGCGATAAATTGGCTACAAATAACTACCGACCTTCATCCCTGATAACTAGTTTTGCTGCAACATTTGAAGAAATAATTAAACAAAGAGTCTGGTGTTATCTATGAAATATAAAATCATATCCGAAAAGCAAAATGGATCCCAAAAAGTTACCCCAACCCAAGACCTGAAACACACCTAAAAAAAAAAATCGGGATCTAGATAACCTTTTCTAACTATATTTTAGGGTCAACGAAGGCTATTGATACAGTGAGCTTTCCGCTCTCAATCAAATCCTCAGAGGATATTGGAGTATGGGGCCTACAACTAGATCTAGTCCGGAATTTATCTTGAGAAGCGAACTCGAATTGTGAATATAAATGGGAATTTCACCACACCTGGAACGCCAAAATACGGTGTACCTCAGGGAACAGTTCTAGGTTCCATGCTGTTCATCTAATACGTAAATAGCTCATTCAGTTTGGATACAGTTGATGAAATTATCCCTTTGGCAAACGATACGGTTATATATTATAACGGTACAGACTGGGACAAAATCAAAATTAAAGTTGAAGAAGATTTAATTCAAATTGAAAAAGTAGGTTTCTTACCTCAAATTATAAATAAAATTTTTCTATACCTTTTGTAACGGAGATTTGTCCTTTTACAATGAATTGTAACTAAGTTCAACATCTTGTGAGACACCCGGTATACCGACTCTCCGAAGAGCGAATTGCTCCCTAGTGAGTTTTGGTTTCTTTCTGTTCACAAATAAGGTGCCCTACTTGACAATATGCTCGTAGACAAATTTTAATTCAGAATGGTTTTTCAAGATAGGTTGGAACCGAAGTTGGAGTCGATTTCGTTCGATGGTAAATTTTTTGACTGTTCTAACAACCATTAAAATTTTGTCATTTTGTGTCATATGAAACAATTTCACCCAATCATGTCAACATTACACTGATAATTGCATTCAATCAATGACGATCACGATTGAGTTTGACAACTTCATTCCAAATAATTTCAAAATGTCACGTTTTGCAATGCGAATGTTCAAAGTATAAATGCGCTAATCAAAGAAAAAGTTCCCAGAAATATAACCTACAGTCACTATATATTTGGGAATATTTATGGAATTTTGCTGTGAACGAGAATATGAATTAAATGAACATAGAAGCTTAGAAAAATTGGCGTTGATACTAAAAGATTGGGCGGTCAATATGAGAAAGAAAGACGGGACCGAATTTAAAGAAGCAACGGTGAAGACAATGTGGAACGTTTCGTGCAAACTTTCGCAAGAAAAGTACTATAATGACTATGATATTATGATGACCCGTTAACAACAAGTATTCAAACCAGCCCGAGATGCCCGCGATGCAATCAGGAAGAAGCTACAAGCAGATCCACGTAAATGTAAGTCCAGTTCAGTTTCGTCAAATTTGCATGAAGTTAACAAAATAATATTGCCATGGGATGAAAATACTCGTGAGGTCTTATGCGTAAATTTTACCATATTGCTGGTGTAGAAGAGAGGCAGTTGCTTGTCTGGTAGATTTTTTTCAATCGAGAAAAATAACGATGACTCTTCAACAAATCGCATTGGATACAATCCAGTGTTCAGTAAAACGTGCCAAGGTGGTTCTAAAGCTGTACAAGTAGTAAATGGTTGGTTTCCAATAGTGAAAGACAAAGCTGCCCTGTACGTCTTTTTCATAAACTGATATCAAAACGAGGCGAAAATATTACCTCACCACGACTCTTCTTGAAACCAAATCGACACTAGAAAAAATTAAACTGACAAATGGTACGATAATGCACCTGTTGGAAGAAATACAATAAATGGATGGACTAAATCTACTGCTGAGGCAATTGGCTTGAATGTAAAGGACAAAAAGATAACAAATCAGTCGAAAAGATCAATGCTGTTAGCGAATTGGCAAAAGTGGTGAGGAGAACAAAAATTGCTGAAAATTACTGGTCATAGCAATCAAAATTCAATGAAACCATACTTGAATCTCGATCAAGAACACCACAACAAGATCATATATATTATGCATGGTGATAGATCTTCTTAGTAGAGAACAGCAACGAATCTGATGTTAAGTTAAATTTCAATAATTGTACTTTCACTAACTGTACTTTTAATAAATAGATAAATGTTTCATTGTGTTGAGTTATAAATTTTGTTGTAAAAAAATTTTCCGCCAAATATCCCTCGGACATTGACAAATGCCCCATAATTATATGACAAATTTCTCAAGCTCGTTGCTTGGTAACAGCCCTCAGCCTTCCGGTTCGGGCTGTTACTGAGGAAAGAGCTTTCGATTGTCATAAACTCATCTCGTGTATTATCAATGTCCTAGGGATATTACTACTGATAATGAACCGGCACTTTCTTTCGAAACATTGAGATAACAAGACAAGAAATAATAAGTTTGAAAAGAAGGCCATTCTCCTTGAGAGCACATTCACGCAGTGAAAGCGGTTAAATAAAACCCAGAACAATCCCTCGGTCAAGCCACAAATTATCCCCTATGGAAGGATTCAGATCAGACATTCCTTTTATTATACTGTCCCTTGAAATTCTCAATCAAGTAGCCACACCTGAAAAATCACGCAACGTTACGCACTAAAATCAGTTTGGACTCTCAATCTACCAATATCAAGCACACTATTATTCAAAAATTATAATTCAATAATTTGTAAACCGGACATAGCTATGAGAGAAACGAAATCAATTGTCAAAGTGAATTTGATTACAAATCTCCCTATATGTTATGAGTATGAAAATATCAGTGAACAGTGATTCTCACAAGTGTTTCAAAACATAAAAACTCTGATATTCACCCAAAGAGGAGTTTTTTATTTCATTCGATTTCAAGTGAAGCAAAATCGAGTGGCGCCCAATTGATTTATTAGCCAGAAGAATTCACAAATCAGGAAACCCACGCCCAGTCCCAAACCATAGAGCTACCGACAATAAGATGGCCTAAAATAAAAAGAAAAAAAAAAGTTATAAGGAATAGGTCACACCTTCACCTCGTATAAAAAACTATCAAATTTCAACACCCTACAAATAGAGAAAAATATGAAGATACATCCAGCCGTGAGCGTAAAATACTTAGGTTTGCATACCGACAGTCATCTAAAGTGGGATAATCATGTGGAATCCATCATAAAAAAACTGCGATCCTCAATCTATTTATTTATAATCCAGAAATGTTCTTAATGAAAATGATCAAATTACCCCTTATAACGCATTTGTATACCACACCTCCCTATGGAGTAGTTGCATGGGGTGGAATACTAAGAACTCATCTACATTCACTAGAAAATTTACTAGCGTTTCTACAAAATTATTTTCAGAAAACCCTGTACTTACTCTTGGGAAAAATTACTCCATGAAATCAAGCTCTCCAGTCCAAGATGAATATATTTCTACAATGTTGCTAACTATATTTACAAAAATAAACACATCCTTGAGACCGCTCACAACTCGAGATATGACACCAGCTTGAAGACTCCATTATCCGTCCCATACATGAAAAAACTGCTGGACAAAGAAGTTTTGAGTGATTTACTTAGGCCCCAAAATTATCAACACTCAAAACACTTCTGAAAAAATCAGAAAAAAGAAGAGAAATAGAACAAATTATCGACACTAAAAATAACTGAGAACAAAGAAAACAATTCTTCAGACTTATATTTAATATTTTATGTACATTCTTCTGTCTTATATTATATATTATCATTATATTATATTGTATAATTATTATATTGAATATTATATTCTGTATGTATATATACTGTAATTCACAATCGTTCTTTTATCCTTATTTTTATAGCTGTACCATATATTTTCTTTTCATTTTATGATTTTTATGAAATTGGAACTGAAATATGTATATCTTTTCGCACACCGTGTGCTTCTCCCCAGTAAGTACTAAATATTCGCGAATACACTCCAACGTTTATTTCAAATATAGGATTTTTTCTGCGAACCTTGTCTGAAACGTTAATATTATTATTATTGTAAACTTAGAAATTTAAGAATTTGACATATGCGACTGAATCTCCAATATCAGTTGAAAAGCTTTTTCAATCATCATGGTATGATGGCTCTATCGAACTAAGGGTCCGCCCTTAGCATCACTTCCAACGCTCAGTAAACTTTTATAGAAATCAATCGAAAACAGAACAATGAACTCCCTCAACTAGAACCAGATTATTTTCAACTGACAATCCATAGGAAAGAGTAAGGTTAGGTTAGGTTATAGTCTAAGAGCCGGTGGAAGATCGACCTTCACCGATCTGATAACTCGATGTGACATATTTTTCATCAAATATAATTTATAAACAAATATGCCTATGATAACTTGCCTATCGAAAAGTGTTCATAGCTATTTTTAATTGAATTAATTTTAATCAATTTCCTTCACTCTTTTGATAACCGAATGAGTTTCATCTCAACTGATAGTTTTAACACTCAGAATATGCCTAGGTAGGCTTGCCTACTTATTTCTGTGCATGGTTACCTGGCAAGCAGATGTAAACAGGTAAGTCAATATAGGTAACTACACCGATCTGTTAACCAATCGAAATTGATATCATAGGTAAGATAATTTAATCTCAAAACCAACCGTATAGGCTTGCCTGCAAAAAATCGTACATTAAATACTATTGCCAAGCTATAAAGTCTTAGAATATTAGCTATTTGATAGGTGCGAGACAGAAAGTAGAGCGTCCGAGGTCCGTGTGATAGAACAGGACACAACATAGCATCTGCCCGCTACCTGACCGTTGAATGTATCTGAGTGCGCATGCTCGTATACATGTGAGTGACAGTGACAGCATTTATATACACTCGACATAATGAACACTTTTCGATATGCAAGTTATCATGGGCATATTTGTTTATAATTATATTTGATAAAAAATATGTCTCAGGAGTTATCAGATCGGTGAAGGTCGACTCCCACGGTCTCCTCTACTATTAGGTTGAGGTCGAAACCAGATGCAATTGCTGTCTTGACATCAAACATATATGCGGAAATGAAATCGGGAGATCCTGCTATCTGTACCACTGTCGATGCTATCTGTATCAATCCCAGCTTGTCATTCGAAAGGATAGAAAACAGTGTGTTGAAATTAACTGTGAACTGAACAAGAAAAAACTGTTTTGGAGTACCTCGAAGAAACGTTTTACGACCCATTCTGTTTTTGATTTATCATTGTATCAAATCATAACTCAGTTCCATGGTTTCTGCTAGTGAAAAATACGAATCAAGTATAGTATATTAATACTTTGAAAAGCAGACAAAGTTAGAATTCCAACATATGATCACTATCTCACTATTGTATTTTCAACTTTTTTGGGCGCGGTGAGGTTATAATTTCAATTTCGAATTTGAATGTAACACCTCAAATAAATCGCATCTGGCGCAAAAAGATGGGAAAGTAGGTACCCGGCCGAATAGATAGATAGGGAGAAACAATGATATATACGTACAGTGATTGCATTAAATACGGTCAAAAGTTGTTCCCGAAAATGAGAGCGATTGATAGTGTTTCCTGCGACTGCAGGGGTCATGAACCACATTAGATGCAGAACCCATCTTCACTCCGAGAGAACATTTGGTGCTTGCATAGATCTTCTGGAAGTGCTGAGGACTCTCCTTGTTTTTTTAGGCGATGATTCTATCGAAATTTCTACAATAAATTCATCAGTTTCAGCAGAAATTAAAGAAAACCAACGAACACAAATAGACAGCAGAAACATTAATTTCCGGAAAAACCTGCACGAAAAGTAATTCAACTAACTTTATAATGAATCCCGCTTAAGGTAGAAGCTCTAGAGTAGTCATTTCAAACTGTTCAAGCAATGAATCCGTTTATGATATAAAGCTTTCGAAAAGTTCACAAATTTGACAAATGTTATGTTGGCAGATGATCCGAAAATTAGTCCAGAAGCTGATCCAGTTCCTGAGTGCGCCTCTGTTATTATCCAGAATTATACGGGGAATACCGAAAATAACAAAAATAATGATATTACTAATATCCAAATTAGAGGTACTGAAGATTTTCCATTTTGGAGTACCTCAAGGAACCGTTTCACGGCAATTTTTGAGGATTCATTATTGTATTAATCATAAGTCAGTTCCATCGAACCCCCTAGCAAAGAATATAGATCAAGTAAATCATAGGTGAACTTCACCAATAGGACAAAATTGAAATATCCGAAAAATTGTACTCTAAAAGTGTGATTTCTTTGGGCGCGATGAGAGTGAATATTCATACAAAGTTGAAAGTTGCTACCGAGAATCAATCTCCTTGCCTCTTTAGACGCGGATCTTGTTGGAATTCTTGCGATCACTTCATTAGTTTTGCCATGAATCGGAGAAAATGGTGATAAAACCACAAGGTGACAGAGAAAGGATCAAATTTCCAGCATTGCCAGCCACCAAAGGTTATTTAAATAACTCTACAATGAATCCCGCTCATCGTAGAACTTCTAGAGTAGTCATTTCGAATAGTTCAGACAAAAAATTCATACAAAATTTGAAAAAAGTAATTCTGCCCTCCTCCACCTCTTGCAAATCTACTACGCAAAGAATAGGTGTTAACAGTAAGCACGAATGGAGAAACAAATAGCAACATATTCGCAATTACCCGTTCCATTAAAATTATCTGGTTACAGTTTCCGTACACAGAACGACAAAATGACCTGATTGTATGAATATTTCCTCTGTCAAAAATCCCTAAATGGAGTGCAATTATCGCAAAATAACAGCGATAATTGCATTTTAAAAAACAAAGAGCCCTGCGATAATTGCACTGTAGACCGATAATTGCACATTTCAAATCCATGGCAATTCCATTGTACACTTTGATTAATACAACGACAATTTATAAGTAACGTTAGTTTGACAAGTAATGTCAAATTTTTTTTTTTTTTAAATGTCTCGTTTTGGTCGGGTTTCATTACAAGCTATTGAAGGAAATGTGTTGGGAAACGAACCAAATAACACAAAACAGAACAAAAAATACGGGTGGCGTCAGTTTATAAGCTTCTGAGCTGAGAAAAATTATACTTTGGATGAAAAAACACTAATTAATGTTCTGGCAAAAATATTAACAGACTGTGCATTTAATATGCGTAAGCAGAATGGCGATGAGTACGAAGAATTTAATGTTGAAACGATTTGGAACGTAACCGCTGAATAAATGATGAAAAAATATTTCACCGAATACAACATCAATTTTAACCCTTTTACTATTTTGAGTTCAAAGCAGCCAGAAATGCGAAAAATGCCAGGAGAAAACAACTACAAACAGATCCAGAGAAGAGAAAGGAAAGTGCAGTTTTTCTGAAGTTCGATAAATTCCAAAATTTGGTTCGTGGTTGTGACGAAAACACCCCAGATGGTTTGCAGAAGAAGGTATTTTTTGTTTCTGCTTTTGAATTAGCTCAGCGTGGTGGAGAAGGCCACAAGTGCTTAATTTTATACTTTAAAGAAGAAGAAAATAACGTAGGTGAAAAAACAGGAAGGATTATTTACGATCCCGTGTTTACTGAGACGACGCAAGGAGGGGAAAACCATGCGCTCCATTGTAATGGCTAATGAATAATAAAATCAATTCTGATTTCTGTCCAATTCGACTGTATAAAAAATTCCTAGAAAAGCGGGTTGGAATAAAAACAAAACAACTCTTTCTCACTGTGAATCCCGCTTGGAAGTTGAACAGAAAATGGTATGAAGATATTCCTAATGGACGAAATACAGTAAGCAAATAGATTGTTCTACAAGCCAGAGCTTCTGGTTTGAATACAGAGGATATTAAGCTTACTAACCATTCGTAACGAGCTACGGCCGTCTTCAATCTCGCAAAAAAGGGGGTGGGCGAGCAGCAACTTATAGAGATCACGGGCTATTTAAATTCAAAATCAATAACGCCATATATTCAAATTGATGAAGATCACCATGAAAAAATAGTCAGAAAAATGCGTGGTAATGACGTGTACCACATGCACAGCATTCTCAAATATCCTCTTCAGCCGTTAATGCACCGATAGCTGCATTGTCTAACCAGAATACGTATGATAATTGTGTATTCCACTGTAGTTCCTGCAAATTTTGATTAAGTTTAACCTTGAATGAAGAGTTTTATTATATTTTTACGTATACTTTCATGATATATAAATAAAAAATATTAAAACAAACGTATTTCTGCGTCTCTTCTTTTTTTCCAGTTACAGGATGGTTATTGATAACAAGCTAAGAATTTATGAATTAATAACGTCAGTTTGACAAATTGACAGTTTATTCTTGTAACATCCCCCTGAATTACACTCGTGCATTTATATCACCGGATAATTTCGCATTCCGGCGTGTTGTTTTCGAAAAACTGCATTCGGTCATTTTCATATTTTGGAGGAAGTCAACAACAAGTGTCGTGCTCTTTCTCCAAAAATGAAAATGAACTCATGCAGTTTTTTGATAACACGCTGTCATACAAAATTATCGGCAATTTTGATGCACTTGTGCAACTACTTACGAAAAGCATTACGACAATGTATTTGGATATTATTTTTCAGCCGATGTCCTATGTGATCACTATAATGTTCATACAATCCCCTTGAACATCGACTGTCGAACTTGGCATCAATGTATTTTGTATATTAACCAATAAATTTAATTTCTTATACTGATTATTGAAACATGTATCTTATAACAGAATTGTTTTTGTTTAATCCCTAATTAGCATTGGTACAATGTTCAATAGAATCATTTCAACGATTTGGGATACTCTTTCATGGTCTACATTGATTATTTCATCACCTTGAGTTCATTTCCAATCATAAGAGTGTATCAACATCGATGTTTTTTGTGCCTTGACCAACCAACTTCATTCTTCATTACGATGATTTAAAGGTATATTCTATCAATGAGAGTACATCTTTTGATCACCAGTAACCATCCATTCAACAGACTGGGGATTCCTCTTGAAAAATGATTGGTGTATTGAAGCTTGAAGATGAGGAGTTTGTTTCATTTTGTAACTCCCTGTAAGTTCCCATTGGTATGAAATAGAGAACAATGTTATTATATTTAGAGAGCACCATTTTAATAATAAAGTAACATGTTAGTTGCCATAGTGGCATTGGAAGGTACTTATTCTTCAGGAGAATGGAAAAATTATCAAAATTCAATTTCATAATTGTTCACTGAACTTTCAGGAAAAATAGCAGAGAAAACACAGAAAAATCGAACCCTCTACAGTTGACGCAGACTCATTTAATGATTAAACGGAAATGTCATCAATATCAGATCAGAGCCCCAATATACAGAAATATTGTACTGAATTTCCCATAAAATATCGGGAGCAACAACTATTTATTTCAAAAGGAATCCCCAGTCCCCAGTTTCGGACCCCAGCAATGAAATATATTTTTAATAAAAAAGTTTCAGTTTCTGGAATTCTGCAATAAAATGAATTCATATTTCATATCAACAGGATAATCTGCTTTTCAACTAGATTATGATACTTCGCTTGGATCAAGAAAATTTTATTTTAAAAAATACATTTTTTATAACAATTTATTTCATATGTTAATATAGATTCATGTAAAATACTTTATTTTCTTCAGATATTCACACAAAATGTTATTTTGTAGTAAGAGTTGTTTGATTTTATTTTGTAGAAAAATTGTTCTATAAAGGATTGAAATATGATACTTTTCTCTGGAAAATTCAAATTTGAAAGATATATTATTTCAAAGCAGATATACACTGCCTTATCATATTGAAAAATTTATATTTGATTTCATCAAAGTAAGTGTGGATTTCTTGATTTTTTGTGATATTTCTCCAATAGCAAAAATAAAAGACTGAACCGACGACTTTTGGATTGCAGGAACTTCCGGTCCTCCGCTCTTGGACGGTTTTACCTATATACAAAAATGATAACTGCGTATCACGTATGGTGAACTTGGTTTGAGATTTTTCATGTATGTTCTTTTCATTAACTTCATTGTGCACGAGAAACCAGTGAAATGCCCACAGAACTGTTGCATCTCGTCCATCTGAAAATATCGAAATTCTTCCACGATATGCGAGAAAGCGGCAGATAGACCCATACTTTTTCAGTATTCAGTACCTTCACCTAGTTGAAAGTTCACGCTCAATTGGCAGAGCGTTCTACTAGAAATCAAAAGGTCCCAGGTTCGAATCCTGGCCGATCCATATTTTCATTTTTCAGTTCTTGTTTTCATTTTCTCGTCTGAATGCCACAAACTATTTTCATTGAAATTGTCGAATTGTCATTACTTTTAACCATATCGCAGCCTCACGAGCGGCGTGGTTAGGTTATTGAAAAATTCCGATTCAATAAATGATTATGAAGCTATAAAAATAATATCTTACCAGCAGACACAAATATCTCACATGTGACACTCAATACTTCACTTCTATAACCTATATAATTCCTGTCAAATGATTATCGATTACTCACGACTTCAAGTACTAAGTCAGAGTTAGGACAGAATCGTTCATACTGCGATCCCGTACATGTATATTGAATTGAATTGAAGGGTAGTACTTTGATTGGTTCAAGCGTCGTTTGGGATGAGGGAGGGGGCGTGGTGGAGTTGAATCTCAGCATTCACACAAGTCACTCGGACATTGACAACAAGACCAAGTACATTGGGGGATGTTGAGAATAATTGATCGATGAATTGAGTACTAATATCAATGGATGAGTGTATTGGCTAATATTTCCAGGCATTGATAAAAAGATGTCACTGTACTGAGGCCATATCCCCATTGAGCATTGCACCACTCCCTGATGTATTGTAACAAGGAAGTGTGATGATTGATGGTACATAGTACTATTAACCTCATGTTCGTTTGCGCAATGCATTTGTTTCCTTGTTATAACACAAATGTTCATTGTGGAAAGAATTTCAACATAACTTTAATCATGAAATTACGTTGTTGTAATGGACATGGTAATTTTATTGTAATGATTTCGTTGATTATTCAATCACAAAAATGGACTGATTCTCATTACGTCCGGTCATTACCTCAAGAAAAAATACGTTGGGATAATGATTTTGCAGTCAATCATTGGTGGTCATTAATATCAGGTCCGAAATTTCTTTCTGTGTAGCTCTTCTGCGACTATACTTGTAGATGCAGGCGAACAGCTTTGAAGATGCATAGTGAATGGAAAGCCGCGACGGTAGCAAAAGGCTACATTGGTGATTCCATAAAAAGATAAATGGAAACGGCTGAGAAAATCTCGAAGACGATACAGAATCCAAAATAGAAGCAAAATGAAACCATCTCCACAAGGTCGTCTACAAATAACAAAAACATCAATATACGTTCAAACTAAATGCGTTCAATTAATTCTGAACATTGTGTCGATACAAATGTTACTAATGATATGAATAATTAGTTGAATTTTTTATTCAATTAGTTATATAGGAATTCAATGTTACTCACATCAGAATGAAAAATTGTGATTATTTTACAAAGTATTATTCAAGAGACCTGCACAAAGTATAGAATTCTACTCATATCATGACTATTATTCACTTGGATGATTACGACACTCGCCTAAGCTACGGCTCGTGCCGTAAACTTCATCCGCGTGAATAATAGCCACCATAATATGTTCGTCGAATAATATACTATTATATATGCATACCTATCTATATTCACTTACAAATCGAGGTTTCACCTCTATCACGTCTACTGAATTGCATTCTTGTATCTGATGAAAGTAATTGATCGTTTTGTTACTGAAACTGTCTTAGTGAACAATGAGTCACAGGTCTCAGAAATCCAATGGAAATGACAGAATCAGTTATAGTATCATATTCTTGTAAATAGTATAAATGGAAAGTATAAAAAATATAATTTGAAACTCCATTACATCCTTTTACGATTTGGTTCATTTGCGTATGTAGATGAAACCCTTTTCTTCCTTGAGATGAGATGGTATATTGGGCAGAAAGTGCTGATTCCTCACGAATTTGAGGAAGTATTCAAACGAAAGAGAAATAGCATTTCTGCACGTGTTACACACTGTACTTTTTCTGTAAACACTCTTTTTGCTATAAATAAAGTTTATTACAAACAAATATTCATTATAATGATAAATCACATATTTTAAGGTTTATTTAGTTGACACTACTATTTGTTAGAAATTACTAAAGAACATATTACAAAAAATTACTTGAGATTGATTCTTGACATAATTTAATGAAATGTTTTTTCGTAGTTATAATTTACTGTAAAATTGGAACAATTTTGAATTAAAATTCTGAGGAGTTAGTTTTGAAAACATTTTCTGTAATATTCAAATTATATGTGGAAGCTGCATCGCCCGCAAAATTTTCTACAATAGTAAAAAAAGTTGAAGGAGAATATGAAGGGTGTGATATCAGGTGACACTGTATTTGACATCAGTTGAATGCATTACTTTGTTTGATATGTCAATTTTGGAGTGCAAAGAGTCATCAACATAACCTTCGGCGACACAACTACCATGGCGTTTCAGTGCATTGTATAAGATCCTGCACATGGTTGCTGGAATATGTGCCCTGTATAGAATTTTTGGTTCTGTAACTTCGGAAATGATGCAATTTACTAAAGCATTTTACCAAATTTGTTGATTCGTGTACATTTTCCCTTTTGGTAATTCAAAAAGATACGATTTTTAGATAGATTATTAAATCAATCAATCAAGATAAACTTCATTGTCAGAAGAATATAATTCTCATAGACAAAGCTTAGTTACTCGAGATGAAAGTGTATATATGAAATGTAACAATAAATATAACTGAATTGTGGTACATACACCAAAAATAAAATGTCAGGAGTCATTATCGTGTAAATAAACAATACAGTCCTCAAACAGGTGAACAGTGTGACCAAATCACAAAATGAATATCCATGTTGAAAACATTCTCAATTGAATATTGATAGAAATATTTTTCTGTGAATTGAAAAATCCACGATTGAAATGAAGTTATTTTTTGTGAATGTCTAACAGAAAACAACTACTTCCCCGGCTAAAGCCACGCTGGACATTGAACTACATCTGATAGATTTTCTGAAAAGGCCCTAACTCAAAAGAAAAAATCTGAAATTGTAAATTTGCATTTTCATTCAGATAGTTATTTGATTTTCTATTCCAGTCTCAATTAAGAACTCATAAAGATGAATGAGGCAAATAAGAATGTTTTCCAAAAGATAGTGACTAAGGTTTATCTTTCAGTCGCAGATGATTTCACATCTGATTTTATGAACATCCTGTTTATATTTTCAACAAATCAATCTATCATACCCCATGACAGGTTTTAATGTCAGTAAACACTAATTTCAAAGTGTCTCTCCAAAAGAAATGATTCTAATTTTTTCCATCTTTGCAAAGTGAGATTGCTTCTTCAAAATGTGTTTCCCATTTCTTCCGGTCTTCCTGATGATCGTGGAAGCGTGAAATAGATTTTCGTAGACAAAAATGTAATGAAGACCTAGTGAATGCGATGTCTCTCCTGCGTCAATATTATGAATGCTTTCTGGTGAGTACTCTCTTTTGGAAAACATTCTTCTTTGCCTCATTCATCTTTATGAGTTCTTAATTAAGACTGGAATAGAAAATCAAATAACTATCTGAATGAAAATGCAAATTTTCAATTTCAGATTGTTTCTGTTAAGACAATCAACAAAATAACTTCATTTGTCAGAAGATTTTTCAATTCAGAAAATCTCTATCAACTGATAAGTTAAATGTAACATTTCAACATAGAATACCACAAGAGGTTACTTGACGATGAAGATATGACAAGGTTTATCTTCAGTAACAATACGTTCCATACTGATTTGAACATCCTGTTTATATTTTCAACAAAATGAATATCCATATTGGGGATTGGGATAAAAGGCGAGTTATTCATATACAGACATTAGACATATATGCACTTTTCATACTCACACACACATACAAAAGCATGCACATATAAAGCTATAGAGTGGTGGTAAAATAATCTTCAATGTCGTAAAATGCTTGCTGAATCAATATGTTTTTTATATTTTTTTTCTGAATTGTCTAATACATATAATATTTCTTTTGTTGATTGGCAGGTGATTGTACATTCTAATACCATTGTAAATTATTGAGTCTTCCACTGCTGTGGTGGGAGTTTGATGATTGTTTCGACACGTATTGTATTGTGACTCCGCTATTTCTAGATTGTTTTTATATTTGTGGATCCGACTGGCAGATTCCAGAATGTATAAGGAGATTAGAGACTACTGTTGAAATCCTATGTTCTTTAAACAGCTCTCTACAAGACACTCTGGGTCTTTTTTACAGGTATATCTTAAAGCTCTTTTTTGTGGTACGAATACATTTTGTAGCAGATATTAACTACCCGAAGCAGCATTATAGTGACGGAAACTGATACTGCAACTTCGACTCGGTGGTTATCACGTGATCACCACTGAATCTACCACTATACAGTAAGAATAACTGAAATTTTATATTTGTATGGTTGTAGTCACGTAACTCCCATCTATGGTAGCCACTCCACAGTTCTATAACTTATTATTAGTGTCATTTGAGGTGTCCGAAACATTATGACCATTGAGCAAATCACTTTGAAGGTTTTAAAACTTGAAAGTGGAGAATAACCGTTGCGGTATCATCCTATACCACTTAAATATCACTTGGAAGTCACTTTCAAAAGAATGATAGTTTCGGTGACGTTTTGGTAACTTCCATAAAACCTTCAATGTGGCAGGCAGTTGATTGTGATATGTGGTGATGGTTGCACGTTCTTGTATCTCCATAATTGATAGCCACAGTACGCATTTGATAAAAGTCACTACAAATTACAATAACCTTCAAAATTCACCAACCTAAGTTTTCTCAAATTATTATATTGTGGCTTACAGAAAGTTCGTTTAACCTGTTACGTGAATGATATTCATTCAAAATGAAATGGGTGATGCGTTTTCAATGGTCAATTTTGTTTTATTTTGTATAAAAAGGTTGATTTAATTAGATCGGATCACTGACTTGTGCTCCCCCTTAATATATATGCCTCAATTGTTAATTCTGTTTGCATAAATACCCTCATTTTCATTATTTGTTGATTGATAATTGTTACTTGATACTTGATACAGTTGTTGACTGGAGCTGCATAAATCCACTATATCTTGCTACATGTCCTTTTTCAACAATCAATGAACATGTACCCGTGATTTCGAGGTTATAAATTTGAAGTGTCAGGTTATGATAGCCCGACGTGTTCGCCTCTTTCAAGGGTATGAGACCTATTGTAATTTTTAGGTTATAACTTTGAAGTGGTGAGTCATGGGCCTGCCACGTGAGTGCCACTTTCTAGTGGAGGAAAAGTTAATTATTTAGTTCCACTGGGCACTTTATGATGGCAGGAGCTTCAGATTGATATATTCACACTTTCTGACACTTCGAAGTTATATTCTCCAAAATCCTCCATATTCACAGAAATATGCTGGGTCGCTAATATTAAAGAAATGATCGAAATACTCAATAAAGGTTTATCTGTCGTCAGCACTGCATTAAAGTAGTAATTTATTACGTAAGTATTTGTTTCAACTAACCAAGATTGATAAAACAATGTTTGAGGGATTTGAGTACATAATTTCAGAGAACAATTCATTTCCAAAAATTATGATATTTTTCTCAAATAAAGAGTATTGGGATGGCGCGTGCTCACAATCGAGCAACAACACCCATATTTCACATAAAACTTTCAATCGTTTTAATTTTATCCCGATCAGAAGTATCCAAATTCAAAAAACTTACCTACTTACGCGTTCGTATGTTTATATGTTATATATTTCTATAGTTGATCGAGTATTAGAAATGAATCAGGCAAAATGGAAGAATGAGGAACATTTATCATGAAAATATATTGCTGAAGAGAGATCGAGCTACATAATATTTACACAAAAGCAGTTAGTTGTTGAACGTGTCCAGTGTCGGCACTACATATCCACGTTTTTGCCAGGTGACCACAACGTGGTTGGAATGTGGCTATCTAAGATCCAGGAACGTGTATCGGAACGTAGCAGCCATTAAAAAAATGTTCCCCATTTTGGTAGCCGCCGCGTGATAGAACCGTGTATATTACGAGGCAATGGTTGTGATCAAACACCCCAAAGTTTTCCATAATTGTGCCTGCTACGTTCCGTCCACTAAAAATGCTACTTACATTACCCCCAAAATGCTATTCCATAGCTCAAATGTGATTGAGGCGGAGTATGCACCCCTTACTGCCGAATAACCTAGCTCATTCAAGATTATCCATATTGCGTAATTTCCTGATGCTAATTCATTGCAAAGGTTGTTAATGTGGCAATCAAACTTCAATTTATTGTCTTCATCTAATCCGAGAAATGTTGTTGTTGTTTTATTAATAATGTGGTCATTAGCCAGAGATATGACAGGGAGATTACAGCGAAATGTTATTATATCAGTTCTATTCAAATTCATCACTAGTAACTTGGAGTCACTTACATTGCTTGATCTTAACTACCTCTCTTTAATTTTTTTTCTTGGAGTTCATGAACTGTTTTGTCGTGCCACAGTATATTAGCGTCATCTGCGAAAAGGGTTATCTTTGCTGTGAAATTCAATCCAGTAATGTCATTGATATAGAGGAGGAATAGTATTGGTCCTAATACTGAGTCTTGAGGCCCGAATACAATGTACGATATACTGGAGTGTGAACTACTATTTAATTATTGACTCCGGTTTCAAGTAGGCTTCGAACCATTCCAAACTCAAGTTCCGGAATCCGTAGTGCTGGAGTTTTTGCAGTAGTATTATGTGATCTACGCAGTCTAATGCTTTGGAAAAGTCACAAAATACCGCCGCAGCACACTCACGGATATTTATTTTTTTGGTATGCTTGGACATGGTAGAAAATAAAGCAGCATTGGTTCCTCGGTTTGTGGGAACCCAAACTGTCGGCGCTTATCACGTTGTTCAATGAAAGAAATATATTCATTTGTTTTTTCGCAAATTTTTCTATTTTATTTGCTGAACAAGGTATAAGAGAAATGGGACGATGATTTGAAGGATCGGCTTCGCTACCCCCTTCATATATAAAAATAACCAATTTTCATTTATATTCATTGAAATTTCGTCGATATCGAAAGAGTTTCTGTTTTCAAATTCCTTTAAAATCTCTTTGACTTCCGCGAGGTTAGTATCGCTGAGGTGAAACTTGTTATTGACCCCGATTTCGCTCATGTTCTCTAAGGGAGAAATGAGGGCTGAACTATTTTTGGTAAGTTTACGCGCCATACTACAATAGTAGGAGTTCAGTTCATTGGGCTCTATTGAGATTTGTTGAAGTATTTTAGTTTTTCCTCTCATTCCATTATTGAGCTTTCAGCAGTCCTTGCTTTTATTAGTAACCCCTTTTGTCTTTACTGTAGAAATTTCCTTTGCCTCTCTATAACTCTACGATATTTTTTCTATCTTTGAGGCAGTACCTTTGGAAGAATGGCTCGTTTGTGAATTTATGAATGCTATGCATAGCTCACATATTTTCTGCAGAAATTTGTATTCCCGTTGTTACTCAAGATTTTTTTCCTTTATTTCAATTTTTGCATCGGAAAAGCTTTTCCAGAATTACCTTCTAGCATGAGATAGAATTCAGAGAATGCCACCGGTTTTTGCATTAATTTTCCAATTTGTTTCTTGTGAAAGCTGTTGGAATATTTTGTAGTTTTACACTGTATAGCCTTCCATACGTTTGTTTATTTTGTTTGTTATATTTAAGTCAAAATAACAGTACTAATTATAGATTCGTGGTCGGATAGACCCGAGGTACTACCGTTAGGACGCAGAGAAATATATTTTTGCAGAGTTAATAAAAGGTACCGGTAATTATAAAACTCCTTGGAACTTATGTTTTTGTGTCGTGTAATTTTAGTATTACAGCGGAATGTAGATCTCTTTATCACTCATTGTTAACCTTCATAATTCACTTCTTTGACATGCCCCACTGATTGCGATAACCATTAGAACCTACAATAATAAATATTGAATTTTGATTGTCAAATATCTAATTTACCTTTGTTAGTAGGTATATATCGTCTGGCGCTCCTTTTATAAATTGGTTTACTTCTTCGGATGTCAGAGTCCGTGCTTTCTTCTAAAATTATTAGTTGGATTTTATTTTTAAAATCCTCGTAACTTTGCAAAGGCCGATATGTCAATATCATTATCAATATTAATTGTCGATTTGAGCATTGAATATATTGACAACAAAGTAGAAACTTTTCTTGGTTTGGATAGTTGTTCAAAATATTTTTTTTTCCAATCCATAAACTGTTTGTAGGTACGAAGTTTCATATTTTTCTTTTGGAGTTGAGGATAGTGAATTCATTGACAATTAATTAATGTGTTCTTTTTGTTCTGGTGGACTTTTCTCGAATTCAGAACTACCGCTATCCATTTTAGTCGAATCTTATTTCAACAATAAAATAATTAATAAAAAACCTTTTTAAAGACAAGCTTTCATTCAAATGTACTAGAAAGTGAAAAACAATTGCTTTGTATGTGTACGTAGGTTATTCCGTGAGTTATAAATTCAAAATCTTGTGCGCAGTTTTCAGTTCAAATACAAAAGTGAAAGCTTCTGAATCTATAACTCGTCGCCATCTGAAGCAATTATTTCTACTTTTTACTGCATTTAAATAAAAGCTTGTCTTTAAAAATGATTTTTATTAATTATTTTATTCTGTGCCGTTTAGTACTCAAGAACGCCTTAATCTATGAATTTTTGTTAAAGCATCGTTATAACGAGGTGTTTTTCATAGAAGTTTTGAGCTATGTAGTCTATCAATGAGGAGACCATCTAAAGATGAACTCATCTGCCATCTTGGAGTCGCCATCTTCAATTCATGAATTTTAACTGAACATCAATAATCTTTGACTAAATTCATAATCTCCGACCCCAGGAACCCCGACATATTAATATTGAATCAAATCGGGCCATGATTACAAAACTCGTCCGCCATCTTGAATTTGTGAATTTTTAATAAAAAAATTCATAATGTCCGACCCCAAAAAAGGATTATTAAGTTTGCGAACGTAAAACTCTGCAGAAAAGCGTGTTTTGTAGTTGTAGAAAAATCATTATTCACCTCACAATTAGAAAGGTCATTCATTGAAAAAAAATTAGTGTTTCCATTGAAATTGCGACATATACCAATAGAGCTCAAGAAAATGTAAACGGTATATCATAGCCCATGTAACGGTGGTCACTGTCTGACCGTTAGCAGTAGAATGGACACAAAGAGCATATTCCTTCCATTCTCAATCTCCTATTATAAGAATTACCGACGTGTAGAGATTGAGAGATAATTCTCATTCTTGTTGCTTCTACGATTCTACGCCCAAACCATAAATCAATAGTACTTGTTGCTTTTTTCTACTTTTATCTATCCTCTCTGAACTGGGTCATGATTTGCTGGGAGCTGAAAGTCTATTCATATCTCAGTGCTCCTCCGACAGATGAGACTCGTATTCTTTTGAGCTTTCACGTATGGATTTCTCTCCGCTGGTGAATAGAATGGGGATAATTGATGTACTTTGAATAGACTTTTCTCTATTCATAGCTGGATGGAATCGCTGTTTCATTCGAAAAATAAAATATTCCATTTGTTGGAAATCGGTGAATGATTCATTTTTTGGTGGTTTAAGAACTCGCAGCGTTAATTTTTTTAAGCCGATTGTGATTTCCGGAATGAACATTGAGAAATCCATCATTTTTTGTCTTTCAAGGATCCGATGCTATCAGTTTGGCATTGAACGTTTAGAAAAATACTGAGCAAAATAAAAATAAATCAAATTACAGACTAGTTGTTGCCGTCCATGTCTAGAAAATCCATCTTACATTTGTTGAAGTTGTACAGCAATCGATACTATAAAAATTCTGATGTTTTCATCGTATTCATTATATTGTAACGAAGGAATAATTTTCCGAACTAATATTATTTCCTTTATTGGGAGGGAGGGTTGGTTGCTTTTGATTGGTGTCTCTCTGCTCAGCTCGCTGCTCGTAACCCACTACATGTACGCTGTTCGGGCCATGGAATAACGCGTAAAGGTAGCCATCGGGTGTTTGCTTCAGCGTAGCACTGCCTGGATAGGAAATAGCAAGATCATACGTGGTCTTGCTATTTCCTTACAAAATTTCATTCCAACGAACGTACCAGGAACTCAGCGTGAAGGATGAAACCTGTTCTCCGCTGTACGAGGGGGAGAATGGGCGACTGGATGTTATGTCCGGAAAAGTTCCGATGCGCAGGAGAACTGGAACCATCCGCGAAAAAAAACTGCCTGGTGCAGACCACGTTTTTAGCTAGTAATACTAATAATAATAACTTTATTCACTGCAATAATCAAATACAATGATGAGTACATGGTGGAAGTGGATAAGGAACTTACGCGATAAGCACTTGTTTCGCGGAGAAAATATAACGTGAAAAAAGTGAACTATAAGATATAAAATGTGAAAATCTAATTAAGTTAATGTAAATATGTAAAATATAGAATTAAATATAAAATGTAAATATGAATGTAGAACATAAAATGTAAACAAAATGTATGTAATATAATACAAACAATGAACGATGTATATTACAATATTGCAAAACAATGAAAAAATGAACAATCAACATCATGAAATATGATACAAAAGGTACGAAAAAATAAAAAAAATAATAATAGCAATAATAGTGTACAATAACATGTCTAATAGATATAAGATAGGGTACGCATGTGAAAGAAACGCAATTGAAACAACACATTTCTAGTTGGATTTAAAATTTGAAATTATGAATCAAGACCTTTTTTTATCACTTACTCGAATATTCGTAGCAGCTCAGTTCTTTGGCTTTGAAAGATGTGTTTCTTCAATGCTCCTCCGAAGCTGTCGATATTTACTATAGATTTCATTATTTCAGGTATGTTATTGTATAATTTAGGGGCGAAATAAGTATACGAGCATTGAGCTACGACCCTAACTATCAGAGGTATAATGAAGTGATTTCTCTGGCGAATACTGAAAGGGAACAATGTACTGGTAGACATCAGAGGGATATCTTTTGTTCTTGGAAAATATCAGTTTTAAAAATCGCCCTTGCATAACTCCAATAACATGAATATGAGTATTCAGAGCTCCACCCCACACTGCTATTCCATAACGAATGTGGCTAACCACAAGAGGATAGTACAAAGTTATTAAGTACTTCAGCGGCAGGATTTATTTGAGTTTCCTAAATTTGAATAAAATTGTCCTCAGTTTATTAACAGTATACTTTATATGAAGATCCTATTTTAGATGACTATCAATAACTATACCTAAATATTTCACTTTATGCTCTTGTATATGGAATGGTGTATCAGTATCGATCGTTATGTAATCGAATAGAGGCATTCCGACAGAGTTACAACAGAATGGAAGGTTACATGTTTCATCGACATTAACAGTTAATAACTTTTCCTCCAACCACTGTTTTATAAGAGGAAATTCGGTTTCAGCTTTAATTTTCAAGAATCCCAGTTATCAGCTTCAAAAAAGATGGCTGTGTCATCTGCAAATCCAATTATGTTCATTGTTGTTTAATGAAAAAATCTCGTTGATATATACATTGAATAAAATTGGTCCCAGCACAGATCCTTGAGGTACGCCACAGTCGATCTCCATTTCACTACTCAATACGTCATCGATTCTAACTCTCTGACTTCTTCCCGTCAAATAACTATCAAACAATTTCAAAATATTACCCCGCATACCAATATCCTCTAAAGACTGTAGGAGAAGATGATGACTGACAGTGTCAAAAGCTTTCGATAAGAATCAGAATCGGAATCAGAATCAGTTTATTCATCACAGAAATATACATTTGAATTCAATCGATACCAAATACAGATGTACATTTATAGGACTAGTCAAAGAAACACATAGAATTGAAATATTCGATACAGTTAAAATGAGTGAATGCCTACATACAGGTACATACTCATAAAACTTGACCATAGAAATACAGATTAAAATTTGAATGTGAACCACTTAAAATGGGAATTTTTCAAAATTGGAGAAATTGTTCATTTTTATACAATTCGTTTTCAATAAGAAATTTTTTTAGTTCATTCTCGAATGATTAATTTTAGTTCCTATCATTCTTATATATAAGTTTGAATTTGTTATACATTTTGGCTCTAAGTCTATGAATATGCACAGAGACGGTTTACTTTCATTCAAAGCATCGGTAACATTCGATGTCAACGACAGAACAGCATCTTGAGTTGAAATGTTTTCTCTAAATCCAAATTGGCGGTTTGAAATTATTTTATATTTATTGAGAAATGAGACAAGCCTCTTTCTAATAATCTTTTCAAATATTTTCGATAGATGGGTAACTGAGGATATTGGGCGATAATTTGTAATAATTGATGAATCCCCTTTTTCAAAAGTGGTATAATGATCGATTTTATGAAGTCAGTAGGGTATACCCCTTCTTTGACACATCGATTGAGAATATGAGTTAGCGGGTCTTCAATGTAAACAGTTTCCGATTTTAAATCATCACACCCTGTTGCCTTATTATTCTTGAGCTGTGATATTGTATTTTTTATTTCCCCTGAGTCAATTGGTTCAAAGACGAATGAATTCGAAATGGATGACCTTTTTATTTCGAAATTTGTGTCGTTTTTGATCTTCTCAGCAAGAGTTGTGCCCTTCTACAAAGGATGAATTGAATGCGTTTGCAATTTGAGTTTTATCTGTTATAATAGCATTATTTGAAGGATTTTTTATTTTTTGAATATTAATCTTTTGTTGTTTTGTATTTGATATTTGTTTTCTAATATCCCATTTTCTTAGAATTTTTCTTTTTGTTATCGTTTTGTTTTTTTTGTAATTGATTTACTTTCATTTGTTACCCAAGGTGCTATTTTGGTGGTTTTTCTGCGCATTTGGCGCCTCTCTGTGCATTTATGGTAATTTCGATGAATTTTTTCGTTGCAGAGTCTGAACTTGGTGCAGAGTACATATCATTCCAGTTAATATTGTTGAATATATTATGTATTTTATTGACATTCAAGCATTCCATGAATTTGTTGTTTACTTTATCTTTTTCCTTTGCAGCAAACACGACCTGGAATATAGTAGTATAGTGATCTGTAATTGTTGTTTTTAGTATGATAGGAATAATTTTTTCATTCAAATCAGGACTCTTGGACTTTTCCCTTGAACCCTAGTCGGTGCGTTTATTGTAGAGCTGTAACCAAATTCATTCAATGTATTCAAATATTCAGTATTATCATTGTCATCGGGATTCGATAAATCAATATTTATATCCCCCAAAAATAGAGAGACATTCGCGTGGTCAGGATGGTTTTCGAAGTAGTTCAATAAATTCATATTAAATTCTCTCATACTAGAGTTAGGTGATCTATATAGGGCTGTTATGAGACATGTATTTTTTATGCCAAGATTGACTTTGATTCGAAGTGCTTTAACCTCCTTTGATATTTCTACTGTTTCGTGTGTATAATTATAACAGGATTCAATATATGCAACTATCCCATCATCCTGGTTGTTACGGCCTTCATTATATATCATGTTTAACCCATTAATGTGAAAAATCCCCTGATCGACTATCTCGCTAGTTTCACTTAAAATCAAACAGTCAATATCAGAGTTCAAGTTTTGTAACAATACTTAGAATTCATCTAGATATTTATTGATGCTACGAATATTCATTTGGAGAATCTTGAAATGATCAAAGTTTTTATTTATGTCAAGAATTTGGCTGCATTCTTCAGTGGTGTTCATACTATATATTTCAATATGGTCAAGTTCAAAATCCCGAATGTATTGATCCATTGTAAAAAATAAAAAATATTTTTTTTTTTTTAAGAAAATAGTAAAGAGTAAGAAGGAATGAAAACTACATACACTAATTATCAAAACTATTGTGAGACAATAAATGTTCATGATTTTGTACTCAACTTTCTTCGGTTTGGAGGGTCGTTGAGTACTTGTTGACGAGTTATTGGTTTATTTTGAGTCTTAGAATTGTTACCTTCAGATGTGCTGTTCAATATTGTCTTGTCTGTTTCAGATTTTTGGTTTGTTGGAATTGGTCTGCACCTTATTCTTTCCTTGGATAGATTTTGGTGTTTCAGGACAACTGCTGGGTTTTGTGGTACTTTTTATTTCCAGATCTCCGTCTATCTGGATCAAATCAGCGGCCTCGTATGCTTTTCCGTTCATGAATAGCTTGTAAGTTTTTATGTAGCAATCGTTTGCTGTGTCCAATTTTGCAAGTGTTAAGTGTCTCCTTGAGATTTTTGGAGCTTGCCTCTGCTGGTGGGTTTGATCAGCTATTATAGTTATATTATTGCCTTTGAGATTTTTGCAGTTCTTCAAAATACTTTATTTCATCCAGTATGTCACGAATTCAATTTTTAGTGGACTTGTGGGATCTTTACCAAGCGTGTAGGAATTGTTAATATCCCCAGGCGTAACTTGCACTTTTAGCAGAACTCCAAGCTGTTGACTGGTATTCTCAAGCGTCAGAGTGTCTCTTTTGTTGTCTAAACCGAAAATTATAATACTGTTTTTTTTTTGCTTTCTTGCTTCAGATTTTCCACTTCTTCTTTCAAACTTTGATTTTCTTTTTCTAGTTCTTGAACTCTACTCTTAACAGATACTATGTTCATGAGGACCCTTGCTTCCGACGCCTCGATGGAGTTTTGGATGTCAGTTCTAATCCTTAATATTTCAGCGTATATGCTTTCTAGAGGATTGAATCATTCATTTTTATTCGTTTGGTAAAATTCAGAAAATTGCCAATTTATTGCGATTGGAAACAATCCGGCAACGTTGCTCAGGTGGACAATAAGTGAATGGGTTCTTATCAGTAATCGATAAACGATGTTTATTGTTTTTGATATGTCGATTCTGTATCGGATGGGCTAATTTCGTTTTGAAAGTTTATTCGAACACTCATTTTTTGTCAGATATCCATACTAACGGCGGTTCACGTCAATTTTATAATTCATTAAACTATGAACTATAGACATACATGAGGGGGCATGCCATTAGCGGCCGGCCGAGTAGACAGTAGACGGAAACTACAATAAAAGTTTCCCCAAGTTCAAGGTGGAACAAAATAAGCCGAAGGCTATATGACTAGTGGGTGAACTAGTTACGATTATGCGAACTCCGAGGTATCTGGCGCCCCCAGTTTCATTTGCCTCCCTGCGGCATGCGGGGCTCTGCCGCAGATGACTGTCTTTCCATAGCTTCTCGTGGGACTTATCATGGTTAGAAACACGGCGAACAGGGCGAGGAAAACTCCCCAAGAGCCATGGGAAGGATGCGGAACTGCGGGTAGTTGGAGAGGCAGCAGTGCCTCACAACGAAACCTTGGTGAAAATTCTACCCAGATGAGCCAACAGCTCAAGGTTCTTCAAATGAACATCCAACATGCAAAAGCAACCACAATGGGACTCGCAATAAAATATTGTGAGTACCTTTCATGAAAAAACCACGAGCAGCCATATTGCTCGCACCCAACATTAAATTTACTGGAGATATGGCAACTGCCATTGTGGAAGTGCCAACTGAAATAGGCAAGAGGCAGATTTTATTGGCTCGGCCCACTTCCCAGGGGACTCGCCGACATACCCACCACCAAGTCCAAAGCCTCATCAGGTGGTGTCAAAGAGGAAGCAGGCATTTAATTCTGTGCTGCGACGCAATAGCACACAATCTCACATGGATAAGCAGAGACATAAACGCACGAGGTAAATACCTTCAATAATATTTGTCTGCGACTAAGTTAAACATTGTCAATGAAAGTAACGAATCCACCATTTCCAAATGCGATCGGAGAAGAGGTTATCGACCTTAACCCTTGCTGATACATTTATAACAAACAACATTCACAACTGGCACGTATCTGATGACTCCCTCGATGTCGGATCATCAGCACATAACAATTGACTTGGAGTTATCGGAAACACGTTTCGAGAGATATAGGATACCCAAACTGACCAACTGGGAAGGGCAGTTGGGGGACCAACATATATCCTCGATTCAGCTGAGGAACTAGATACAGCCTCCAAGCAGCATCAAAATGCTATTATGAAAACACATGAAATCAGCTGCCCAGAAATCTGATTGGACATCAAAGTTCTGAAAAATATGCCCCTCTAATCCAGGTACAAGCCATCAGATATTATGCGGTAGGCCGACGCTGAAGTGAATTATGATGCGGCACTAAGAGCTATAAAGTCACACACTCGTGAGTCTAGACTGACTGCAAACTTTCCCTAAGACAACTGGCTGCGAACAATCTGGTAACTCTGATGTGGGTGCCAGGTCATAAGGGAATCAAAGGCAATGAAGAAGCGTACAGTTTTTCCGAAGAAGGCGCAAACACCCAATTTTCTGGCATGGAACCCTTCTGTGGTCTTACCAGACATTATCCTCCGGAATATCACCTCAAAAAAATGGATAGATCAGTCAGTGAACTGTGCCGTTACTGCGAGAATTTCGCTGCAACTGCAGAACACCTGCTTTGCGACTACCAGGCGCTGTTTTGCAGAATGCTCAGATTCCCCGAAGGGGTTACACTAACGCCCTCAGACATCAGGAATTCAGCTCCCAGGAAATTGATACGCTCCGCAAGGAGTCTTGGAATCTCGGGTCTTGAATTGATGAAGGGTATTATACAAAAGACTTCACAGGTCGAAGTACAGTTTCCATTATTATTGCATTACTACTCCCACTATTATTAATATTACACTTAAATTATTCCGACTAGTGTAACGTGAACCTTATTAGGAAGTGCTAGAGAAAGTTAAAAATAACTTTGGTACGTCGCTGACTATTTGAGTTCAATTTCCATGTTAATTTGATCACGGTCTTGTCAACGAAATTATCTCTAGTTCAGGAAAAAGTTGTGAGTACCCAACGCCACTAGAAAGATCATGAAACCAAGCAAAACAAAGAGCCGACTACTATTTGCAACGTACAAAATGGTGAAAGGCTTCACGGGCTGTATTTGTTGGGAGGTTGAAAAACGTTTTTCTCTCAACAAGAGACAAAAAGTAAATCAGACTTCTGGTCCAGTTCTAAGATGAAACGGACAGAAAGAGCGTCCTCTCTTGTCAAGAATCTTATCAGAGTTTCTATACAACTCTGAAAGAATTGCGAAGTTGGATCTGGATGAGGGCTTGTTCCTGTTGCACGTGGAGCTCTCTTTACTAGTCCCAAGACAAGAAAGCGAACTTTAACTGTGCGCCGCGAAAAAGTTAATTCTCTGTTTTTTTTTTGGTAATTGTAAAAAACAAGTTTTCCAGTAGTTGTGAGGTTAAAACTTTCCGTAATATTTTTCTTGAAATCAGTTTGATTTGTATATGATATTTTCCGTTTATGTATATCCCGCTCAGAGTATTTCCTGACCGTTTCATCTTCTTGTAATCGAACGATTTACGAAATACTTTAATTCTTTTTGTTGTAAATCGTTCATGATTCACAAAAATTGCGATTTCGCGGTAAAATGGAAAATAAAATCAAAACAGGTGTACACTGTAGTGGTACCAATTATCTTGCTATAACTAATTCATATATATATATATATATTATTTTTATGATTGATTGATTCTCCTGGAGCAATTTTCATCACGCTATATTCACTGTTAGGTTATACCGTAACCATAGCATGCTGTAACACCGATGGATAGTCGTAAATTCAATTCGTTAAAAGTAATTGACAATAATACCGAATTCGAGCATTTGGACACCGTATTTTCTTAATTTTTCGACTCTGGCAGGTGTTTAAAGTTTAGAATAATTCATAGTATCGTTGCCGCTGATTGATTGTCAGATTGATATTGGCATCCTGCAACCATTTCCTGATTCAGAGCGACGAAACCCGTTAGAGATTCATGAACCACATTGTTTACCAACACCCTGTGTTACGTTCCGAGCTGCGGTTGAGGGTAACAGTGTTTCAATTTTTCCCAGCTGCTCAAGTTCTGAGATATTCCCTTGCGAGAGCAGATGCCCCGAAAAGAAAATGGTTTACAATTTTACCTCAAATCATTTGCAGAACAACTTTTTCATCTAAAGGCATCGGTCTAATAATCGGCTATTAGGACTAACAGTCATTCCAGTTTCTGAAGGTGATTTTTAAAAACTATTGAGTATCTTAGTTGAAACAATTCTGATTTTGATGAACATTGTTGTCTCGTATGATAAATCCTAGTAGTTTTTTTATAACTGCCTCCACCTAAAGTTGTGCTTAACTAGTAATGGAACGGAAGTGTAGTCACGTTACAGTTTGGGCCTAGATATCAAAGTGCGAGATATCAAAGTTGATATAATTTACGCCCGGGAAGCTCCGAGTAATCTTTCCGAGCACAACGTGGGACATTTGGAAGTTACAAATCTCCCTCTCTTCACATGAAGAAAAACCAAAGAAATCACTTTTCGAACTTTGTTCGTTATGATTCTGAAATAGGTCACCTTTGAATAACCCAAAAAATACCGAGTACCCCGCATAGGCATGAAGTGAATATATTCTGTCTCAGTAGTTTGAGAGTTTATTTTCAGTTGTACGAACATTTTCTTCGTAAAATCTATTTTTTTTCTCTTGTTTCAATAATTCTGTTTTATAGGTGTTACTCTGTTAACTTAGATATGTCTATTCGATCTATGTTTCATTTGGATGAACTTACTGAGATTGCGAGGCTGATCATCAAAAAGAAATCATTCTTGTAAGATTTGGCATAAAATAATATTTGAATAAAACTGTTGAGTTGTGTTGTACACTCTGAATTTTCTGTGGCAAGAACCCTTCCTGTTTCAGGCATCTGAAGTATAGAATCAGGCGTGTTCCGATACAAGGTTTTAAGGTAGTGTAAGAACAGTTCTGTCTGTCTGTTCAAATTATAGCAGCCAGTGTCCAGTATTAAGGGCTATAATTGAAGCCTACAGTCATTTGACGATTTTAACAAGTGTCAAAATACCAGACCCTTGAACAACCGTATCTCCATTTGTTGCTACCCTGATACGTGGAGTGATTCACTATACATAGTGATTCAAAATACAGTTCTAAGATTTCAGAGGCGTAATTTTCAGGTCAAAATTAGACTTTTTTTTCTAAACATTTGTCCGCAAACGCTTTATACCCTTTCAGTTTGTACGATATAAAGATCAAATTTAAAGCATGGGTTACATTCCAGGGTTAACATCATCCAGTATGCCAAGTGATTGTAAGAATCTTTCAGGAGTCAAGCCCTTTTTCGCCCCATAAATTTTTTTGTAGTGCACCGCTGGTGGATTCTAACAAATTTCCTGTTTTGTTTATACATTTTTTTTTATCCTTGTCATTGGTACGCATCTGTGACCGTCATCGAGAAAAAAAGAAAAATCTATTTTTGTAATTCGCTAGAGTTAATTGAATTTTCCAACGGAACAATGAAAAAGAGAATTATTGGGCTTCGACTGCTATTTTCAATTTGACATTAAGGTTTTTTTTTAAGCATGTGACATTATTCGAAAGTTGGTGGATATCTCATCGTGTAGTTGTTGAACATTGAAATGGAAAATGAACCATATCCATTTGAACATCTGGCTGACATCCATTTTGTTTATGGTCTGGCTAATGGTAACGGACTTCCTTTATCGCCGGCTTCCCAACTATAGAACTTTCATAATTTCCATCAGCACCTTCGGGTATATAGCAGATTTCATACTCTAAGGCACGATGCTGGCAGACCGCAACAAGCATGCAACTCAGTGGAAGATGAATATATTTTTAATATTATCGACGAAAATCCTGGTATGAGTAGTTGACAAATGGCACTGTCTGGAGGGTTCTACACGAAAACATGCTATACCCTTATCTTATTCAGCGCGCCCAAGGCTTGCTTCCACGAGATTTTCCACAGCACTTGCAGTTCTTTCGATGCATACTGCGGAACTGTACTAGTGATCCTGCATTTTTCAACTCGTTTCCTTTTTACCGACGAAGCTGACTTTACACGCGACGGAGTAGTGAATTACCTCAACGTTCATAATCCACACTTGACACCAGGAATAGTTCAGCGTAAACATATGGGCAGGAATAGGGGCAGATACTTTTATTGGTCCTTTCATTTTACCGCGAATTTTAAAGGGTGCCACATATTCAAACTTCCTACAGAGCGAATTGCCTGCATTAGTGGAGGATGGTCCCTTACAAGTTCGTCAACAAATGTGGTTTATACACGATGCCCCCGCCTCTCATTTTCGGGTCTTTGTCCGCGATTATTTAAATACATTGTTTCGCAATCGGTGGATTGGCAGGGCAGGTCCAATTGCTTGGCCTCCACGGTCCACAGATTGAAACTCGCTGGACTTATACCCTACAAACCTCGTCAGATGATTGCTTCATCCATTAAGTACACCCCTTCTTATGGAGACATGTTAAGGTTCTAGTTTATGGTGCAGAACCAGTGCCTTCTATCGAAGTTCTTAATGAATGCATTATGGATGCCTTTCACACCGTGAGAAACACTCCCGGAATTTTAGAACGCGTACGGCAGACTATGAGAAGAAGAATGGAAGGTTGTATCGGAGAAAGAGGAGGGCATTTTCAGCACCTTCCATAAAAAGTCAAGGTTTGTTGGGTTTCTTATTTTCCAGGTAATGTTCAAGGAAACTTGTTATTTAGATCACAAATCGAATAACCTGCGTTTTTTGTTTTAATTTTGATAATAGGTTCCCCCCTTTCGTTAAAAACTTTAATTAAATGTAGCGAATTACAAAAAATGATTTGATTTTTTTTCTCTATTACGGTGGTAGATGCGTAAAAATCACAGGAGACAAAAAAATTTATAAACAAAACAAGAATTCATTGCATATGTTAGAATCTACCAGCGGCGCACTACAATGAAGTTTATGGGGCAAAACAGGGCTTGATCCCTGAAAAAATACCTCCCTGTAGATTCTCACAATCACTCGGCATACTGGATGATGTAAACCATGAAACGTTACCTATGTTTCGAATTTGATTTCGATATCTCAAAAACTAAAAGAGCTATGAATAAAAGAATAAAACAATCTTGAAACTTTAACGCTCTGTAGATCGGTAACGAAGTGTTCACGGACACATGTTTATGGAAAAAAAGTCTTATTTTGACATGAAAATACGCTGCTGAAATCTCGATACTGAATTTTGCAACACCCTATATAGTCTGGTGCTTGAGACTGAAAGTTGAGTTGGGAAAATATTTCCTGTATACTTTGGCGTCATAAGCTACGTACAATTCCAGGGATAGTAGTTTGAGTGTGATTACTTCCGACCCTAGAATAATACGTTACACCACAATTGATGATTACATTAGTATTGGAATAATTTTGTGGTCAGATTGGGACTACAAATTTGATTCATATTCTGAAGTTATGCTCTTCTGATTGGTATTGCTCGCCGAAACTCCTATTTAAAAATGCTACTTACGATAAGAAATAGTTCCATTTATCGTTGAGGGTATTTATATCGCTTAGAGAGATATGAAATGTTTATCGAGCTAAAAGGAAGATGCATTTTCTCAAAAAAATTGATTTTCCTTGTCAGGTCGGGTAATATATTACTTGCGATTTCTGCAACATGTACCGCAACTTCTGGTGGAGTTGAATTTTCGAATTTTCTCTCTTCCCATGGCACATTTTCAGTTGACAAAAAGCACGAATTTCATGAATGCACTGGTTGGAAGTATGGAAGTAGAAAAACATCATGATTCATGATTGTACTTCAATTTCCTCCGTATTCAATCGCCACTATCCTCTCATATGCAATTGGAATAGAAAAACATGGAGAAATAGTGTAACAAAGAAACTGCTGCCCCTCCAAGAATAAGATACTAGTGTCTCCAGAATAGCGACACAAATGATCTCAGTGTCTCTACATTCGAATTTCGAGTCGAATGTCACAGGAATATCAATTTTTGTTCGTAATTGAAGTTTCCTTATAGACCGGGGGATGATGACACGAAATATTAGGTCATTTGTACCACTATGGCGGTTCTTCAGGGGTCCAATTACGGCATGACAAAAAAGAAAATGATGGTCATAGCGCTGGTACCGGCGGCCCAATCGCGTGGGCGTTAATCGAACGTGTCGAATAAATAACGAGTGTCGAACGATTTGTTCCACAAAAATGCATGTATTTTCCGATAGTAGATGAAAAAGAAGTAGGCGGTAGCGTAATGCCATACTTCTCCGGTGTGACTTACAGCCCGCCATACCGACGCGAATACATTAATTAAAAAAACAATTCAACCATTTGTACCAAATCAAATCAAAATCAAATCTGTCTCGAGAGACGTGAGTATCGCGAGCTAACCCTCCTGCATTCAGTTTGGGCTTCGCTCTTCCTCCCCCCATCAGCAGCACAGGGCCTACCTTCCGGTTTAAACTGTGCTACTAAATTAACAGGGGGAATCTGAAATTGAGATACGCCCAATCAGCGCGCTAGGTCAACCCAGCTACCGTTATAGCTCAGCCACGGTGAGGCCGCTTGATAAAACAAGCTACTGGCTATGGGATGTCAGTACCCGAGCGGGTTAATGCGCCGCTCCCCGCCTAGTCAGCAGGGAATACAGTCACCTCAACCCATAGGTGAAAGACTCCCCCGTCTCTACCGAATTACGGTATTGTTTTCCATTGGACCCACTATCTAGCCCACGCCCCCCAGAGTCCAACACCATGTGGAGAGGCACCGGCGGTGAAACCGGTGGGGCTATCCTCCTCCCCCTGGGTACCCATGTTAACAAGACTCCTCCTGTCAGCGTTTGATGGGTCACCGCCATATCAGACTTTCGACCTGATATTACTCGTGTAAACGTTTGACGAGTCGCCGTTCGTGTGAGAGTTCGCCGAAGCTACTAATCACGCTACCATGTTATTTGGGAGGGGGACCTATGACGTTGCCCAGAGATGTCTGGGATTGTCTAAGGTTCTCCCGTCCCGACGGCCTAGTCACACGGTAGGGCTAGGCCCAAACCATTTGTACCAGGCTAATTTTTGCGCAGCTAATCATCGTCGAGTAGCCATTCACGGAGATCACCTTGCCATACTTTTGCGACGGTTTCCAATGGCCGCCATACCACCGCAAGGAAGTAAAATTTTTTTTTTTTTGCTAAATGATTTGTACCAGCCTGAAACTTTTTTCAACAGTTCTCTGTATGATCATGGATAGAAGCCTGATCATGCCATACCTGTGGGAGGTGGCGAATATGTACAATATTTTTTCAAAATTCCAAGATTTTATTCGTAATTCGAACGATTTGTACCAGTATGGCACTAATTTATCCTGTAAGTTTGAGGTTTAACGAATATGAATACAAAATTTCAAACACCTAGGTGACGGCAATCTTGTCTTATAACCAGATGTTATGTCGTATAATATTGCACGGCTTCCGGCGCTCGAAAGATTTCTCGAACGCCGGTATATGGACGCAGCAAACGATGAAGAAGAGAGAGATGAAGAAGAGAAAGATGAAGACGAAGGTAAATATTGAGGAAAATAATTTTATGTTGACGATTAGCGATTGTGTATTGCGCTTGTGTGAATAAATTACATAATTTATAGATACTGATGCAGTAAGCAGTGACGAGGACGAAGAAAACGAATTCGAATATGTCAGGGATTCCAATTCAGAAGACGTTTAAAGTCCATTAAGTTTTGTTAATCTTTCGGAATAAACTGCATTAATATTGATATTGCACATAATTTTTTTCACATGTACCCGTCACGATATTACAGGTAGGCTATTTCGATAAATGGTCCCAAGATTATATTGGTTGTCGACATATCAGAGCGAGTGTGGCAGCTCCAGCCCCCTGGTCACGGTATAGGCTTATTTTCAAACACCAAAAAAAAAAATTTCAGAAAATTATTTTTTCGAGTTCATCACTTTGGCACTTCGCCATAAGTACAGTGTAATTTTCCCAAACCATAGTTTTTTTCTCAAGTTTGGAAAATTTGAAATACCATACTGTTACAATTCATTCCAATTTTTTTGTTCATATCTTGCTCGAGTGTAACAGACTTCCGCCCCATAGTTACAGTATGGAATAATTTTTTTTAGGTTGAATTTTATCCAAACGAACCGATTACGATGATGCCATACTGTAACAAATGATTTTATGTCTTGTACTTGAAAACGTGTCGAAACACCTAGTTTTTCGATATGGCGCCACTTTTTCCCTCTACTAGAAGTATGGCAAATATAATAATGGTCACATTGTATCATATAATTTCCAAAAATCCAAATGCCATACTGGTACAAATCGTCAATTTATTTTTATTTTTCTTAACATCCTGGCTTGAGTTCGACAGTCGTCCGCCCCATGGTTACAATCTGGAATAATTTTTTTTAGGTAGACTTACATCCAAACGAACAGAATACAATGATTCCATGATGTAAAAAACGATTTTAACTATTTTACAGTCGTATTTTCAAAACGTGTCGAATAAATAAGTTTTTCAAGTATGGCAGCACTTTTTCCCCCTACTAGACGTATGGGAAATATAATGACGGTCACATTTTATAAAATACTCTCCAAAAATCCAAATGCAATACTGGTACGAATCGTTTTGAGAAAAAAAAAATTACTCCTTTGCGGCGGTATGGCGGCCATTTGGAACCGTCAGAAAAGTATGGCATGGTGTATTTCGTGAATGGCTACTCGACGATGATTAGCTATGTAAAAATTAGCCTGGAACAAATGGTTGAATTGTTTTTTTTAAATTAATGTATTCGCGTCGGTATGGCGGGCTGTAAGTCACACCGGAGAAGTATGGCATTACGCTACCGCCTACTTCTTTTTTTATCGACTATCGGAAAATACAAGCATTTTTGTGGAACAAATCGTTCGACACTCGTTATTTTCCGACACGTTCCATTAACGCCCACGCGATTGGGCCGCCGGTACCAGCGCTATGACCATCATTTTCTTTTTTGTCATTCCGTAATTAGACCCCTGAAGAACTACCATACTGGTACAAATGACCTAATATTTTGTGTGACCATCTCCCGGTCTATTATAGAAACATACAGAAGGGATAGAAGATGTATTTTTAGTACACTCTCATTTCAATTTCCATTCCACTTTGATTTCAATTCCTCTTTGATTTCCTTGTTACTCCAGTATCCATCAGATATTGCAATCACACCTCTCTTATATGTAGCAGAGTGCCATTTAGAATCCACTTCAGTTTCTTGGTGACTTTAAGGTCGACGAGAAAAATTGCATCACAAATACAAGTCACAAAAAGAATGCACATTTTTGTTAGACTTCGATACCTACGACATCGTGTGAATAATTTAGAGAGAAAATAAACAGCAATTTCAATCCATGTCATTTTAATATCCTTTGCATACTACAGTCATTCAAGTGCGACCGATTTTGATTGTAAAATTGATGACTGCAAATGGAAACGAAAATGACAAAAGAATTGAATTCCGTTTAACACTTTAAATCCCATATGTTCCATATTTGTGCACAGCAAGTTTTTTGTTCAATACCCTTGTTGCTATTTCAACGAATCCACGGGGTCGGAAATTATGATTTTTTTGGCAAAATTCATAAATTTAAGATGGCGACTCCAAGATGGTGGACGAGTTTTGTGATTATAGACCTATTCGATTCAAAATTGGTTTGTGGGGGTTTTCGGATTCGGAGATTATGAATTTTTTGTCAAAATTTATGAATTCAAGATGACGGCCCCAAAATGGAAGACGAGTTTTGTGATTATAGTCCAATTCGATTCAAAATTGGTATGCGAGGGTTTCGAGGTCGGAGATTATGAATTTTTTGTCAAAATTCATAAATTCGAGATGGCGGCCCCAAGATGGAGAACGAGTTTTGTGATTAAGGTCCGATTCGATTCAAAATTGGTATGCGACGGTTTTCGCGATCGAATTTTTGTTCAGAAATTATGAATTCCACATGGTGGCCCCAAGATGGAGAACGAGTTTTCTGATTATGGTCATATTTTATTCAAAATTGGTATGTGGGGGTTTTTAGGTTCCGATATTCCAATTCAAGATGACTACTTCAGAAATGAGTACGAGTTGTGTGATTATGGTCAGATTCTATTCAGAGTTGATGTGTGGGAGTTTTTGGCGTCGGAGATTATGATTTCTTTCAGCTCAAAACTCACAGGAAAGATACCTCATAACAACGATGCTCTATTAGGAACGAACAGTCTTAGGCGAGCTAACTAAAAAGTAAAAAATAAAATGGGTTATAAAAATTTTTTTGAAGACAAGCTTTCATAAATGTCGTGTACCAAAACGTATAAAATAAGTTTAAGTCATCGCTGATAATGATTTAATTATTTTTTGTTGAATTATTTGGTTTCAAAAAGCTTGTCGCGCGAATTGTAATGAAATAAATACTTCGACAAATTGTTACTCACCAATCAATTATTGTCCAATAAAATTAATGGTTACCTACTTTTATTAATGCCTTATAAAAATTGGATACTTTGACAAGTTCTTACTTACCTACCAACCACTGCCCCATCAAATTAATTGGTACTTACTCTTATGGACACAATCTTTTTGAAACCAAATAATTCAACAAAAATAATTAGATCATTGTCAGCGACGACTTAAACTTCTTTTATATGTTCAAATATATGGCTCAATTAGAAGCTTGTATTTAAAACGGTTTTTTTTAAGTTATTTTTTTTGGATTAGTTCTAGTTGAAAAAACGAATCGATATTCTGAACAAGCTATGGTTTATATAAAAATGAATGAAACAAAAAAATTAGTAAAATAGCTGGGTGATTCTACACTATGGAAAAAATAATTTAAGTTTCTGTTGGTTTGAATATGTGGATGGGTTTGGTGAAAAATCAAAATCTCGGGATCATTGTAGTTATAATGTATTTTACAAGAACAATATTTCTATGTCATGTGGTATCAATGCTCATAGAATTGAGGGACCTATTCATTTTTCGCATGTTGCAAATAACGAAGATATTCCTGAAAGTGTCGAACTTCACAAAATTAATCCAGTCGTGATGATCCTCAATGAAAAATTTCAAAAACTGTGCATACTAGGTGGTCGATTAGGTTAAGGATGTTGATGGTACATTCTCGGAAAAAGACACAAGTACGGAATGAAACTAGTCAAATTGTCATTTCAGCTGGAAAAATGAACAGAACTGGCAGCAAAACCATATCGATAAATGTTGTCATGGAAATGGAGGCACCTCCAGTGAATCTTTGGATCTTATTTCCCTATCACTGTCAAGTGTATCCCAATAGGATCTTACTTTTCCAACGTAGTCTAGTCAAGAAGTGCTTTTTTGGTCAACTTTTTTCAGCAGTCTCGGAAAAATATGAACAAGATGTTATTCGGTTCGAAATAGCATGTGGATGAGTTTTGAAAAAATAAAGTTCTGCTCGCAAAAATTGCAGAAGTTATAAACAATTTACTGAGAAAGAAGGGGGTTTGTTTTTTGCAAATATCTCAAGAACTAATTGGAATTTTTTAAAAATAAAAAAAGGAGAACATTTCCTGAAAGAAAGCTCTAACTCCTGGAACTGTAGGACCAATATTTATAATTTTTCCAGAGGGGTGAAAATACGGTCGAAAACGGATACTCTGGCTTGCGCAAACCACGCCCACTTTGGACATTTCAACAATATCAATTATTCAAACAAATGAAATATAAAAATTGAGAAATCCAGGCACTTACAAGATAGATGAACGAACAATAATGCGCCGGCAAAAAAAAATTATCCTGATTTTTCAATTAATTGAATAATTTTTTGCTGCTTGACCATGAACATTGCAAGTGTGAACTATAAATCTGAGATTTTATTCCTTCCTTGGAGCTATTCTTAAAAGGCTTCAAATTGGATCCCGGTTGGAAAAATTGAAAAAAAATATTTTTCAGTTTTTTATCAGAGTAGTAGTTGCAAAATTAAAAACTTTCATTATTCGTTCAATTTAATTTTTTTCGTATTATTAATGATCTGGTTTTTTTTCCGGAAACTGCATATAAATTTTTTTTTTATTTTTATCTTTTATTGTTTAAAGAATTGTTATAGAAAAATGCGTTGTTTATAAGATTATTGAATTTTTTTTTGGAACTCAATCTTTGATGCAAATGATAATTTAAAAAAATATTCCTTATTGCTTGAAAATGTATTTGTTTGTTAATTAACAATTATTTTCGACCACTTATAATTAATATTAGGGAACTTTTTTTTAAATCATAATTTATCTTTCTTTTCGATATTTAAAAACACGAATTTGGTTTTATTCAATTTTTCATTGTTTATTTAATAAACAATTTGATATAAACAAATAAATATTTCATATTTTCTTCCTATTCTACTTAATGTAACAAAAACAACATGAATTATTTTTTGAGAATATTTTTTTCAATATTTTTTCATCGAAAGTTGCAACGCAAAAAAAACTGGAGATTATGAGCCACCATCAAAGAAATGTTCCAAAAATTAACCTAATGTACAATAAAATACAACAAAAACGTATTATTAAATGTAAACAACTATTCATAAAGTTCGTTGAATTGAATATAATATCAAAATCATTTTATGTTTATAAGATGCTTAGGCTAATAAACTTTAAGAAATTGTTTTTGTTAACATATTTTTATTCATAATTAAAAAAATAATAGAGCGAGACTTAAATCTAAAAGCTCAAATTATTTATTGATAACGTTAAATGACAAGTTACTGAAGTGCTGTTTGATAATTCAAAGGATATTTAAACATTGAAGCAAAAAAAATTCTCATAGTATTTTTTATAAACAATTGCAATAAATTAAATTTATAATTTGGTAACAACTTGAGTTTTAGACTGAATTTGTTCCTTGATTAATGGAGAATAAATGAGTTGGAATTGTTTCGATCGTATCTCCATTAGTTTATAAATTATAATAATTTGAAAGATGAAAACCCAGGTGGGGATAATGGAGTTACGGAGAACGGTAATTATAAAATTCGATAAAAAATATAAAACAAAATTTTTTCCCAAAAAACAGCTCCTGGTTGCTTTTGTTACATTAAGTAGAATAAGAAAAAAAATATGAAGTAAAAATGTATTTGTTTATAACAAATTGTTAACTAACTAAACAATGAACAATTAAATAAAACATTTTTTTTTAAATATCGAAAAGCAAGATGAATTATGATTCGAAAAAAATGATTTCTCAATATTAATTATGAGTGGTTGAAAAACATTGTTAATTAACAAATACGTTTTTAAACAAAACATTTTTTTAAGGAACGATTTTTTTTTAATCGTCATTTGCATCATAGATTAGGATTTTGAAAAATAATTTTCAGTGGATCTTTTAAACAACGCATTTGTTTATATCAATTTTCCAAACAATAGGAGATAAAAATTTGAAAAAGTCATTTCTATGCAGTTTCCGAATATAAAAAAACGGATTATTGAAAATATAAAAAAAAAATTTAATGATTGATAAAAGTTTTTAATTTTGCAACTACGTAAATTGTTGATAAAAAACTGATCAATTTTCAATTCTTCCAACAAGGATCTATTCTGAAGCCTTCCAAGAATAGCTCCAAGGAAGGAAAAAGTATCAGATTTATAGTTTAACAATTATCACAATTACAATGTTCATGTTCAAGCAGCAAAAAATATTTAATCAACTATGGCATAACTAATTGAAAAATCGCGATAAACATTTTTTGCCAGCGGATTATTGTTCATTTATCTATCAAGTGAGTGCATACAATTTTTCATTTCTCAATTTTCATATTTAATATGTTTAAATAATGTTTATTGTTGAAGTGTCCGAAGTAGGCGTGGCTTGCGCAAGCCGTTTTCGGCCGTATTTCCACCCCTCTGGGAAAATCATAAATATTAGTCTTACAGTTCCGTTAGTCTGGACTTTCTTATAGAAAATTTCCTCCTCTTTTTTAATCTTCTTTTAAATTTCGAAAATCTCAATTAATTTTTGAGATATTTGCAATTTTTGCGAGAGAAACTCTATTTTTTTCAAAAATGATCTACATGATATTCCCAATCGAATGACAGTTCATATTTTTGCGAGACTGCTGAAAAAAGTTGACCAAAAAAGCACTTCTTGACTATACTAACGGGAATAAGTAGGCAAACGATTAGTTTGAATTTGGAAAGACGTAAATTTGGTAAATACCAAATCGACATCTTATCTATTGTTCTCCAAAAAAGTGACCTGAATATGTTTAAAAATGTTGGTAAGTGGGTTCTGACTCGTCCACTGAATCAAATCAAGTTGAAATAAAGTTGTTATATGAACACTAATATTTTCTAGACGCCTATCATATGATAATGTACAGGATAATTATGAGCCAAGGTGGATCTGTTTGAGAGATATGTCTCTTCATGAATACCAACTGACCAATTGGTATATCAGTGAAAAAGTAGTGTAAATAAAGTCTAACAACAAACATTTTGGGTAATATTAACCTCTTTCCGACATTTGAATGAGCGGCGCCTGATTTGGCTGAGGTGAATTCAACGTAATATTCACGTGAGAGTCACCAATGTGGGAAAAAATATGGAAAATTGGGATATCAAGATATTTTGACCAATTAGTCGGAGGTGTAAATAACTATATTTGCCTGGATATTAACTCTCTGTACCTATTCATGATCGAAAGTTAAGAATAAAGGATCAAAACATTCGAGGTAAGAAGAGTCACAATTGTAGTTGCGATACAAACTTTTTTGTGATGATGTTGATTTTTACTCACTTCGAGTAAATGGAACACGTGAAAGATTCAATTTGTTGGGGAAAAATCAAATGGAATTCCGTTTATTCCATCACTTATTTCTGCGAAACACTCTACAAACTAGATCGAAAGTTGAGGTATGTACACATATGTCTCATTTATGTATTTCAAGGTGGATACTCATTTGAATGTTCCTAGTTGGTGAAAAGCAACGAATATGAAGTTGGTTTTGCGATGGACTCATGAGTCCATGAAATGTCCTCCTCGACTTTCTGGTATAAAAATTGTTGAAAAAATATGAATTTGACCTACTCATCGACTTCTTTACTCCTCCCTCAAAATCTTTTCGTAAAATTTCACCTGATAATTGACTATAAATTATGAGCGCACATTTGATACCACCCGACTGAAGTGACCCGTTCAATCTCGCGAGTTGAGTTCAACATCCACTCAAGAGATGAACTCACTTTAATTGCACGGTATACATACTATGTGATGAAGTTACTTATTTTCCGTTTTACAGAACAGCCAAAAGCACTGAAACTTGATGAGAATCTATCTCCGTTATTATTGATCCAAACATCGTCATTCATGTTGGTTCAGAATACGAGGAATTAATCTAATCGAACCCCTGCATTTGTTGCCTTATGAAAACAACGCATCACGATTCTGTTAACGCAGCGCCGAGATCCGATGAAAGTACGAGAACGATACGATGCGTGTCGGCCCTCCTCGTACGATGAATTGAGAGTTGCAGTCCGGCCGACCGAAAAAGCAGTTGGAGGTTCGGGGAGAGCAAGCATTTTATAACGGCAAGTCGCATCGCTGAAAAATCGTAGAGTCTACACGAGACCACTCCCAAGCACTATAGAACGGCAGTCGTCTGAGATGTGCTCAACCGGTAACCACGCAAAAAATTGTGGTGAGTGAGTTGAAAGTACTCAAAGCGGCAAGCAATATATATTGAAGAAGTAGGCACAAACCTAAGAAGAATTGGAGATATTTTGATAGTTATTCGAAGTGTTCCCCATATTCTTGCCGGCTTGGCGTATTTATTATTTTATCAAGAACTTCATGTGGTCTTATCGTTCGTTCCAATTCATTATATTTTCTGTCTGGATTAGAGCATCCGTGCGACCTTTCTCCTCGACAGTGGCGTAACGTAACTGTAATAGAACCTCCCAGTAGCCCCGTAATATTTTCGTCTCTTTCATTAGAACCGTATCATATTTTATGTCTGGAGTAGAACGTTCGTGTGACCTTTCTCCTCGACAGTGGAGTGACGTTACAATCATCGAGACCCCAGAAGCACCGGACTCTTTCCTTTTCTCGCATTATAGTTGAACTATATTTTCTGTCTGGAGTAGAGCATCCGTGTGACCTTTTCCCTCGATAGTGGCAAAACATTGAGTATAAAACTTGGGGATTTCGAGGCGTAGTGCTTATTGCGAATTGTTGTGAAAAAAAACCTAAAACTACGGACGACTGCGAACTGCCTACCATTGAAGTATTCACGGCCTAGCTTTGTCGTCAATATCGTTTTTGAAAATAATCGCTTCTGAGCTCAGATAATACTACTGGACCTCATGTGCTTTTGGTCGCTTTGCTGCCTGTATAATTGAATATATCATCCCCGCTTTTACTATGCACTGCTTTGATCAGTACGCTGTTTGAGGCTTCCGCCAGCCGCCCTGTATAATTGTGGTTCGAAGTTATTTGGGTAACATGAAGTATCGGTCCTGGTTGTGAATTGAGTATTTTATTCTTCGTAGTTACTCAGTTACGTACCTTCGCGTAAACATAGTTATTGTGCAGCAGCACCCAGGTTCGAAACCCAGTCGAAGGCAATTGAAGCCTGATCCCCTGGCCCCGTTGTATTGGTCAATACTATAATGACCCCTGGAGTGTGTCATTTCTTCACTGAGGCAAATCCGAAATCTAAGTTTTCTAGTAGAGGGAAAAAACCCTTTTTTCACTTCGAGAGGAATTATCATTAAAATTAGGTGACCTGTAGATATGAATTTGAAAACGCCCTGTTAATTTAATTTGACAAGTACCACTTTGATATTCAATCAGCTAGCTTTGAATTGAGAAAGTCACTGAGCTACGGTATCTAGAACTAAGGTTACCTACGAATGAATGAATTTCGTCATCACAATTATCGAAATGGAAATTTTTTATGAAATAAAGCAGCAGAAGAGGCTTTAGGAGGAATTTCTCCAATACAATCAAGTAAAATATATGGAGCGCAATACCAGACATTCATTGAATGATACTGCGGAAAAAAAGTCGAAAGTTGCAGCAAAGATGCATTGCTTGTGTTTTTCACTGAGGAGTTTAGGACTTTTTCTGCCTCAACACTTTGGGCCCATTATTCCATGCTTGAAATCACTAAATAATATCGATATCAGCTAATTTCACAAATCAACTGCCCTGCTGCAGTCAATTCAATTGAAGTGTGCCAGAAGTATATGGCTTGAAGAAAGGCTGCCACTCCTCGTTCGACATTTTTCATTATCAAAATTATTACGCAGCCAGTCGGTAAGAATGTAACCACCCCAAAAGTTGCATCATTCCAAAATCTGGTCGATTCATCAACATATACTGGACACTGTTTTTGTTGAACATTAGCTGAATCTGGTGCATCTATGTATCAAAAAGACATGCAGGATGGAAATCGCCAGCGTCGCCGAGGGCCACGTTGCAAATTCTATCAATGAAAAAGAGGACAGAGAAAAGTCACTGTTTTGGCAAAATGGAGAGGAATTTTCAACAAAGAATAAAAATTCCTAAAGTCTCCTCTATGAAAGTTTGATATTATTCAAACTAAAGATTGGTATATGAAAAGAAAAAACAACTACTTTCCTGGGTAATTCCACATAGGAATGTCTTCAAATATAGACTGAAAACTTCCCTGCTCAACAGAAATTGTTACACGCTCGAAAAATTTTGATAATATTTCGATATTTTCAACTGAACTCTCCATGTACACGCATGATGTTTGATTCTAAGGTAAAATAATAAAATAATTGGTTTCAAATGTCTCTTTCATATACACTTTATTTATATTCGGTGTTTCACCGTGAAATGTATATTCCTACTGGCGTATTCCTTGTTTTTATACTAATAGATATTTTCACTTTTTAATATCATTATAAGCATTATCATTATTAGCCAGGGAAGTAGTTGTTTTCTACTTTTCATCTACCAACCTGCAGTTTAATTAATATTAAACCACCATGGAGAAGACTTTGAGAATGTTTATTCTTGAATAATAAAGAGACTATAGCCGAAAACATTTCAGGACATGGTGACTTGAAAGCAACCTAAATTTTTGGATCTTCTGAAAACACTCTAAGGCTAGTTTTTGGAACTGTTGCATGCATGTACTTCCACATCATACAGCGTCGCATAGCATACGGTCGATGGAACACATTGATTATTCAATATTGTAAAGTTTACATACATACATTTGAATATAAATGAAAAAATTCCTTAAACATTTTACGTTTTCAATCATATAACGAAATTGGGACTGACAGAATCTTGTCAAATAGAAATGTTACATTGATAATGTTTTCGAATATTTCAATAATTTTACTAGGATACCCACTATAGTTGCTGGGGATTAAATGAATCACTTTAGTCCCTGTTCTGACTCACTTTAGTCTCAGAAGTGTAAAAAGTAAATAATTACTGATTTTTTACTATGCATTCTGCTTACGGAGTCGATGGATTTTGGAAGAGATTCGTTTTAACAACCTGAATTGGAACATTACAGTTGTGAGGTCTTCAATGTGAAATAATTTGTCAGAAAAAAGTCAATTTGAACTTCCTGGAGACATTTTGTCCCTCTACTTGCTATAATTTTCCATATATTTCAACTCAGGACGTGGAGTAAACCACTATTAAATCTGGCACCCGAAGTTCAGAGTTAGGAGTGGAATATATTACTCAACGAAAAGTACCTTGGGACCATTGATAACGTCTGCCTCCAGAAAAATACCCTACAGTCTTACAGAAACCATGTTCGCCTTTCCATTCAATTCGAATATAAATATTTCATGAAATTTTATTCCTGGAGATATTTATTATTTTTTACATCGATGGCATGACCCATGAGATTTTATGACTTTGTATCACATTCGTTATGGCATATTATTAGTGACATAATCATGGTGTGAAAAGTATAAGGTCGCTGATTTTGTGGAGAAACTACGATAACGACCTGAATCACTGATTATCTGAATACAAAACTGCGATAAAAGTGAGAGAACCATCCTCTGTCATTCAGTATATCAGTCAGAAAATATTATTTTGAATTCAGATGATGCTGAGAAAACAATGTCATGTGGCTATTCATTCATTCGATAGTTATTTGTATGCCAAGGACGCGAAATACCTTGTTAGCGTACCAAAATAAAAGATATCGCCGAGGCCGCTTGCGGCCGAGGCAGAATAATCTTGAGGTTGCTAAAGAGTTTCGCGACCATGACATACACACTATTTTCCGTGCAATCGTCGAAATTATTGAACTAGATAATTGCAAATGAGTATTTTATTGCTTTCAAATCAACAGCAGTTCAATTTAATTAAACAAAGTCACAGGTTGCTATGGAAATTATATGTTTGAATATAAACAAAATATTTTGACAGTTCTCGACAAAACGCGAATATGTCCGATACTGATAGTGATATTTCAGTATCTTATACTCCTCCAGAGCGAAAAACCATTGTTCACTTGGCGCTTTCCGTTTCAATACCTGAAAATCTAAACGGCGAGTTTAAAGATTGGTGTGACGATTGGTGTCAAGACGATGTCTATTGATGCAGAAATCAAAAGTTGTAAGAAGTGCATATTTCAGAAATGTGAAATTTAAAAATGACGTTTGGTTTGGCGTCCGTTGCTATGGGTAACTGCCGCGAAATTAAATTTCGCGGACTGTGTTGAGAACGCACAATACTCAATTTTCCTGCGATTGCACAAAAAGGTGTTTCGCGGCCTTGGCTTACAAATAACTATTCCGATTTGCAAATGTGATCTTACATGGTTCCATCCATCATTATGGAAATCTACATTATTCAGAACTCTAGCGATTTGTATACAGATCTGGAAGATTGAATTGATTGGCATTCCAAACCGATGGATTTCTACAAAAAATCTGTGAATAACAATTCTGAATGCGTTTGGACCATGAATCACAAAACCCATCTGCAGTCTTGAATTGTTGAGTTTTGACCAAAAATTCAGAACTTGTTAACCCAAATATAACAATTTTTTATGGAAACAGGCTATGAATCGCAAAAATGGATTTCTGATAAATTATTTCTCATTTGCAACGTTCAAAACTACCAATTATCAATTTTTAACTGACGAAACCAAAAAGGAGGAGGTTGTCTATTCGACCCGTATATTTTATGTTTTTCCATCCTATTTTTTTATGTATGATCACGCATAACTTTTTACTGAGGCGTCCGATTCCGATAATTCTTATTTCAGAGGATAGGGTGTACTTTGACTTTGGTCCCATTTGAATTTGAAATATGAAATCCACCCCTAAGGGTAGCGAAATGAAGGATATTGATCACTCACCCTCTGAATTCTGGTCCGCTAACCGATTCTATCAGGCATAACTTTGTACTGGGTTCTTCGATTTGGATGATTTTTTTTTCAATAGATAGGGTATACCTTATATTTAGATTTCGAAAGGAATCAGCCACCCTTACGGGTAACAAAATAGGGGATAATTGACTTTTCACTAGTGAACATTAGCACACACATACGTAGTTGACAATGACAGATCGCTACTGACATTATTCTTGTTTCGTCAAAATCAGTATCTTTTATGAGAGGATGGAATGATATACAAAGTGATGAAATAAACTAACCAGAACAACGAAAATAATTTTTATTACAACAAATAGTAAATGTAGATAATCATATTATTTAACTGGTAATAGTTGAAGTAAGGTGGGTAAGTAAGTATTTCGGAAGTAATGAAAAAACAAGTAGGTAGTAATTGGTAGATTCTAGCCACGAAAAATTGAAAAATAAAAACTTTTTAACAAAAAATTAAACCGACGAAATACGGAACTGAAAGTAAAAATAAAACCTTTAACAAAGATTAACCGACGAAAAAATCAACTGAAAAGCAAAATAAAATAAACCTTCTTAGTCTGAATGATAATTGAGCTCCTGAACTAATGTAAGTAACTGATTTTGAGTCGGCGCCAAACAACCTAGCAATTGAATCAGGTGAAGCGTAAAATGATGGCAGCGAGATGCACGGCTGCGTTTTGATGACTTCTTTCATAGATAATGATCTTCGATAATTGTTTGTTTGGCGCCGACTCAAAATCAGGTACTTACATCAGTTCAGGAGCTCAATTATCATTTAAACTGAGAAGATTTATTTTATTTTTTGCTTTTCAGTTGATTTTTTCGTCGGTTTAATTTTTTGTTAAAAAGTTTTTATTTTTTACTTTTCAGTTCCGTATTTCGTCGGTTTAATTTTTTGTTAAAAAGTTTTTATTAATAGAATAAGCCCATCAATCACAAAACTCATCTTCCATATCGAATTGAGTTCCCGAGACTCCAGAAGTTCCAAAAACCAATTTCAAATAGAATCAAACCATAAATCCATCGGACCATAGATCACAAAACATGTACACCATCTTATATTCGCTATATTGAATGGTGAAATTTGGGGTACTTTTCTGAAACCGCAATTTTGATTATATCACATCGTCAAAATGCATTGTCATGCAAACAATTTGTGTATGCGTAATTTCAAATCAGTTGAATGAATGAAAGTAGGACCATTTTCCAATGTAGGATTGACATATGTTGGTGAATTTTCAGTCAGATAGAGAGAAATTATACTGAATGAAAACAAACTAACACCAAATGTAAAAACAAACTAGCACCAAATGTAAAAACAAACTAACACCAAATCTTGATCTCTACCAATTCAATCGTTTTCAATTTGATTTTTGAAGAAGTTTTGTATAAACATTTTAAATGGGACATTCATTTTCATTTGACTGAATATGAAGGACATTGTACGTCGTTTCTATTTATAATAATAATAATTAGCATACGTTCATATATAAGTTTGTATTCAACGTTACTACTATTGATATCCCAGGTATCGAACTCGAATTTGAATGATATTTCTTCATTTTGTCACTTGCGTTTCCAGGCGCGGTCATCAATGTTACAATTAAAGTCGAGTGGCGTTTGAATGGCACATGGAGGGCTGCGACTGTAGTATGCAATTGATATTGAATTGGCATGAACTAAATGCCTATTCACAGTAGAGGTTGAATTGCTGTATTTTTTCCCGGAAATTGCTTGTCGTGGCTATCGGAGTCTAATATGAAAAGTAATTAATTTTTTAATAATTCGCATACGAGTGTGTTGTACTTTTTTATCGTTGACATCAAAGTCACCATAAAACTCAAGTTGAATTCAAATTGCTCTTCAATCTGTTTAATATGAGGGGAATTTAATCCCAATATACAATGAACAACGAAATGGCGAAAAATCAAAGTGAAATCGAAATCAAAGTTGAATGAAAATTGGAATGAATCTGTAATGACAAAACATGTGAAATGGGAATACATATCAAATATTTATTCCTATTGCATGTCTGTATGAGGAGACTCTCATGTCTAAGGGAAATTAATATTCATATGACGTTCGACTCAAAGTCGAATGAAAGATATTGGCGTCATCTTGTGTCGCTATTGCGAGGAAATTTGTACCTTCTGTCTACAGGGTGTTTCTAGATAACATGCTAATATTCAAAAAGGTTATTCCTGGGTCCATTTTGAGAAAAAAAATATTTTGATATAGGTCCTGAAGGTCATGACTTTTGAACTACAGGTTGCTGAAGATTTAAGAAAAAAATAATTTTTTATGAAAATTTTGGTATGACCCCTGATATTTCTTCCTCATTTTCTGAGCATCTGAATGCATTTTCGGCTGTACAACCTAATTTTTTATTCCTGCCAGTGGCGTTTGTGCGGGATTTGCAGTGAGTCATTTCAAAGAGAAAAGTGACACGCCACTGCTTTTTCTCAACGTATCATTCTTCTTCATTCTTTTCTGAGCAAATCTGGTCTCCTAATTTTTTCCGTTTGACCTACGGTTTTCGCATAAAAAAATTAAATTCATTCATTTGCACGTTGATATGAAATTGGGTATTATCAAGGATTGAAAACGTATCTAGTAGGTAAGAAGCAGATTTTGTTTTGTAAACATACCCAAGTAGCACACAGAGGTCATAATTCGGTTGTATATATATATATATATATATATATATATATATATATATATATATATATATATATATATATATGGCTCTAGCTTGTTCTATACGTGATCTTACTTCGACGTCAGGGTCTACATTTGTCGTTATGTTGCTGCCAAGATATTTAAATTTCTCTACTTTCTCTATTGCGGTGTCGTAGATGTTTATGTTCAGTTGTGGGTTTGGAAATCTCGTTATGGCCATTACTTTTGTTTTTGTTATATTAATTTTCATGCCTAATTGATCTCCCACTTCTACAACTTTGTTGATTAGGCGTTGAAGGACTTCTGGATTGTCTGCAATGATAACCGTGTCGTCTGCATAACGTATGTTGTTCAATGTCCTGCTGTTAATTTTTATTCCATCCTCGTCATCGCCTATTGCTTGGTTAAATATGTGCTCAGAGTATATATTAAACAGTATTGGTGACAGAACACAACCTTGTCGTACTCCTTTTTCTATACACACCGGTACACACGGTAATCCTTGATAATACCCAATTTCATATCAACGTGCAAATGAATGAATTTAATTTTTTTATGCGAAAACCGTCAAACGGTAAAAATCAGGAGACCAGATTTGCTCAGAAAAGAATGAAGAAGAATGATACGTTGAGAAAAATCAGTGGCGTATCACTTTTCTCCTTGAAATGATTCACTGCATATATTTAAATATATATATATATATATATATATATATATATATATATTATATATATCATTATATATATATTTCATATATATATATATATATATATACATATACAGGGCTTTTCACGATGAGCGTTGATAAGACGTTTCTGGCAAACCAGACAAAGGATCAACCTGAAAATTTCACAGTATGCATAAATTAATATGATCTACACGCCTAAAATATTTAAGATGATGCGGCGTTGCCGCTCCTACTATAAAGTAGCGGCTACTTCGATTTTTCAAATGGAACACCCTGTATATAATATCCTATTATGATTTCTCATTACTTTGTCAACAACTTTATGTACTATTTCCCTATACCTATCTGTTACCGTTTAGAAGATATAAATCACCAAACATGTACTTTCATGAACGCTGATAATCTTGAACTCTCCGGTACTAAGACGATCAAATTCGAAATGGGGAGGACTGATCCCATGATGATCTTCACATTGAATCATATTTTTATTTGCCTCATTCAGGGTCTTTGAAAATGCAGATAATTTGTTCACATGAAAAAATGAGTGTCAATGTTTTCAAATGGAACACCCTGTATATTTCCACATTTTTGAGCTCTACATCCAATTTCAAATTGTGAAATTTTCATCTTGATATTATTTTATATTTCAAACTTTGCTTTTGTATTTTTTAATTCTGAATAAAGTTTTTCTTAATTTCAAATTGACTTTGTTCTGATAATCCTATTTCGATTTCGAACCGTTTTCGAGATAAACTGTTCCAAACAGAAAATGACGTGGTTTCCTTGTATTTATCACTTATTTTTGAAATTTAACATCTATTTTATACTACGTAATATTTCTTTTCGATTTAGTTTTTCAACAGTCACAAATCAGTCAATTCGAAATTGATATGTACCTTAGAAAGAGTTACAATTTGTATGCATTGAGGTATTGAGTGTCTCTACCGTACAACTTTGTAAATTAATATTTTTCAATAGTGTGCTTTGGAAAAATAAATGATCCAATTTTGAAACGTCAAACTTTCGTTGGTGGTTTTGACTGATTGTGATACCAATTATAATAGAAAAATGTAATGATTAGGTTAAAGTAATGAAGATTTCTTGAATTTATTGATAATTTATGGTGAGTGCAATCGAATTGCAAGTAGAACATGCCGGGTATTTCATGAAAGATATCCACAACTTCCGAAGCCGAATAATAATGTGATAAATCAACTACCAAAAAACTGTAGGTTGAATGGAACCTTCCGTCCAAAAATCATTCGTAGAAGGCCTGAAGTGGATGATCATGACAATGGCATAACAGTTTTGGGATTTTTTCATGCATTTTCAAATGCTTCTCTACACGAGGCTGAAAGGAAGATAGGTATACCCTACGTGACAATTTATCGCATTCTTAATAAGCACAAATGGCATCCCTATAAATTCTAGTGTGTCCAACATCTGGAAAAGACTGATTTGCCTAGTAGAGTGGAATTCTTTGAATGGTTACTTCTCAAGACTCAAGAGGATGAACATTTCCTTGACAATATCATATGGACAGATGAGGCCAAGTTCACATAAAATGGAGTTTTCAATAGACACAACAGTCATTAATGGGCTCCAGAAAATCCCCAAGTCGTTCGCCAAAGGGGTTTTCAAGAAAGATGGCAATTCAATGTATTTTGTGCCATAAAGAATGGGTCAAATTTGTATATCGAGTTTTATGATAATAATTTGATTGCAACAAAATATGAAGATTTACTGAGAAATGGAATTCAAATGATTTTAAATAATAGGCCAAGTAGAGAACGTGTATGGTACCAAATGGATGGTTCTCCACCCCATAATTCTCGTTCAGTAAGCAAAGCTTCAACTGAAATGTTCAAAGACAGATGGATTGGTAATAATGGACCTTTTCGTTGGCCTCCTAGAACACCAGATGGCAATCCATTAGATTATTTTGTGTGGAGCGCTACACATGGGAAAATATTCTGAAGAGATTACATGTTTGTTTAAGTAGAGGTGGGGATGTGTTCGAACATATTCTGAAATACACTGACAATTGAATCAACTTACTAATTCATGAAATTATTTTCAGTTCGCGTGTCAGCGTTAATGAAACTATTGTTTGAGGAGAAGTTTCATTTGATGGTTGAAGAGTATTTCAATATTCATTCATTCATTGTATTATCTGTGACTGATCAAGGAACATCGAACTAAATCTGTTAAATTTCAAAAATAAGTGATGAATACAAGGAAACCACGTCAGTTTCTGTTCGAAACAGTTTATCTCGAAAACAGTTCGAAATCGAAATAGGATTACTGAACAAAGACAATCTAAAATTGGATATAGAGCTCAAAAATATGGGAATATACAGTGTGTTATGTGAAAAAATTGACTTCCACTCATTTTTTCATGTGAACAAAGTATCTGCATTTTTTAAAGACCCTGCAAATAAAAATAAGACTTGAAGTGAAGATCCTCATGGTATCACTCCAATCCATTTCAAATTTGATCATCTCAGTACCAGACAGTTCACGATTATCACCGTTATAAAAGTACATGTTTGTTAAAAAAAATCGAAATTAATTTATATCTTCTAAACAGTAACAGATAGGTGAAGGTAAATAGTACATGAAGTTGTTGAGCAAGTGGTAAGAAATCATAATATGATATTATATACAGGGTGTTCCATTTGAAAAATCAAAGTAGCCGCTACTTTATAGTAGAAGTGCCAACGCCGCGTCGTCTAAAATATTCTGGGCGTGTAGATCATATTAATTTATGCACACTGTTTAATTTTCAGGTTGATCCGTTATCTGGTTTGCCAGAAACGTCCAATTAACGCTCATCGTGAAAAGCCCTGTATATATATATATATATATATATATATATATATATATATATATATATATATATATATATATATATATATATATACGGTAACGTCCCAAATAGGTAACATTCTTTGGAACCTAAAAGAAAGTGATTTTGGTTCAATTCTGAAAAAGCCACCATCCGCCTACAGCTATTTCATGGTTTCCGAATCATCAAACTTTCTGCCTTTGAACTCCATGTTACTGTGTTGAGCTCCACTTCGCAAATGATAGAATGTCGCATCTCCAATTTGTGTATTTCACATATTGAACTCGTAGATTGTATCATTTTGTCGGAAACAACATCGGAACCGACTAATTACAACCACAAAACAGCTCAGGAGAGCATCGATCGAAGTTAACATGACACCATCGCTGAACGTTCAACGGGGTCGATTGTTGCTCTGTTTGTGTATATCATTATTAATTATCAGTGTCATGTTCGGATTGTAGCAAATTGACCGAGCTACTATCTCCTATCAAGTGTGATGTGTTTGAAATTACCTAAGCACACGTAATTGTCCATGAAATTACTGAAATAATGATCGATGATCTGAACGTCACTGAAAGTATGTTATTCCATGTTGTATACATGAAAATTGAATGAATGGCATATACCAATATGATGCACCTCAATAACACGTCAACACAATGTAGATTCAATCGTAACAATACTTCCAGATGATTGTTATTATCGTGTGACTATATTCATAACGGTTCTGTGTTTATTGTGATAATAATTCTATATACCGAAAGAATATTTCATTCGGTATGCAATTAGGCATGACATAATCGAATTCCATAGCGAGCTTTTGGAAACGTTGATTACTTTCATTATACCAATATAGAGAGTGTATCGATCGAAAATCAACATAAAATTATTGTTAAATTATCATGAATGGGAATTTTTGGAACGAAGTTCCTTATCGCGCGTTGCGAAAGGGGGCTAGACGGAATAAATGAAGACCAAAAGTTGTAACGACACTTTTTGCTGTAGTTGTAAGCCGTGCGGCGTGCGCGTGTTTCTCTGTCTGTCTCTCTCTCTCTCATAGAAAGCAAGCCAGTTATTTTCGTTTCGTCTTTCTATTTTGCATTGAACAGTGTGGTGTCGCGACGATTATTTTTGTTGAGTGTATACAGGTTTTTTGTACATAATGAATAATAATCAAAAATAATAACAATAATGGATCCTGACAGTGTTTCTGCACAAGTTCCGGATATTGCTGATGGAGTTAGGTGAGTAGAGATTGTATACATACAATAATAGATGCTTATGTATTTTTAGCAAGTACGCATTATAACCTCTCTTTACTGTTGTGCTAACCAAGTCATACGCGTTATAATCTCTCCATTATTGTGTGTTTAGCAAGTGTACGCGTCATAACTTTAATAAATTTAAAAGCAAATTATATTTTAATATTACAATATCAATGCGTATGTACTAAAATTGAGCCTACTGATTAAGTTTATATTTCATAATATTTGTTAATAATAAGAAAAATATTATTATAACTTAAAAAAAATATTAATATAACAAAAAAAAAATATTATAATTCCTTCAGTAATTAATCGAAAAAAACTTCGTTCCATCCGGGTGTCCCTTGACACCTCTCAACTTTTTTTTTCTCTGGGGTGGGAAAAATGAACAATTCCAATTTCACTCGTTTCAATGGGTGTCAGAATAATATAGGTATTACAGACATTCTTGAAGGTATTCATTTGATTTTGATACCCCGTCACACTGAATAATATAACTTATAACCATTCTTCAATTGACGATATTCGATTTTTTTCAATTGAGAAACGATTCCTGAAGAAACTTATCCCTAATAACCACATATTTTTCATTTCGACATCCTTGAACCAGGGACCACCATTTTAACGTCCTCTTCGAAGCCGGCATATCTATGGCGAATATGCTACTACGCTGCAATTGTTCGGGACATTTTTATCGCGCATCTTCCTTAGCAGGTGGACACCTCAGAGTAATAATAAATATAGAGAGGGCTTTCTGTCCTTGTTTATGATGCCAACATACAGTGCTCCATATTAACATCAGTCCTCTGGACCTGAAAATGGGTAATACCAGATCGGGTATCATCGGGTTTGGATATATCTATCGTTTCGTTTTTTGTCGGCTTCAATTTGTTTGTGCTCGTGTTTACGTTTCTTGATGGCGCCGAGGTTATTTTATGATTGTGCAGTTTTTAGAGTTTTTCGATGATTATGAGTGTATTCTGACCGATAATATATCTTTGGTGTTAATAGTGACTTTGAAAATGGTGAAAAACTGCATTGTTTGTGGATTGTTACAATCCTCAGATGCTGATGTATCATTCCACCGGTGAACACATTGGCGTAACTTAGAAGAGACATATAATCAAACAAACATTTTTATAGGTTTACTTCTATAAGAATGTCTTGAACAGGAACATATTGGAAACATATTCCTACATTTGTTCCAACCATTTTTCACCAAATGACATTGTTCATTCGCCAGGAAGAAGTCTTAAGAATAAAAATGGTATAACCTCTATTGAGAATGAAGTTACTAATGATCCTTCCCAACCTGCACACATTGTAGAAACAGATAATTCCCCGCAATCTGTATATGGGATATAGAAACTGATCAAGGTGAAATGTGAGTGAATGGGTTTTTACATTTTATAAATGTGAGTGAATGGGTTTTTACATTTTATTCAATAGATAAATCAAACTGGCAGTGAAGTAGATTTTTTCTTTGGAACCTGTATTAATTTTTTCAAAAATCCATTGAAATTTCAACATTTTTCAGGAACAACGAAATCTTCATCTATATTAACTGGCAATAATGTCCTCTTTCTACACCTTTAGTCAATTAAACAATTCATATAAATGACAATATGTTTCAGATTGGAAGAATCATTTCCAACAACTATAACTCCAGAAGAAATTTTGGAAATTGTGAGAGAGGAACAGAATGAACAACCTAACGAAAAGTGAGTGAAACTGAACTATAGTTAAAAATTTCCTTGTTAATTCTTTTATATGTATAATCTATTTAAATGCAGTTCCAGATTTGAAGAATCTTTTTCAACTTCTACTATTTCAGAAGCATTGTCCGAAATTGAATATATAGAAGAGAAAGAAGAACATAAAAAAATTGAGTTGAATCCAATCAGGGAAAAATGTTTTCGGGGAAGGAGAAAACATGATTTTGGGGAAGGTTGCAAACATTTTCACGCTCAGTCAAACTAACTTTCTCATAATCAACTCTGAAAAATATTCCTTCTGATATCTACGATTATTTAAACAAGCACTTGTTTATGAAGTGCCATTCGTGGGTATCAATTAATCAAATTGATTTTGGAAAAATAAATTATATGTCACTTCGGAACCTCGTTCTCGGAGAACTCCTGAGAAGCAAGGGTATGCTCTTTACTAACAAAATCTATATTATTAGAAAATCAATAGTATATTACTCAAACATTGTCTGCAAATCCATAAAAAAATTATTAAAACACTATTAACACTATTACTGCCAGGAAATTGAAGTATACAGTTCCTCACCTCGGAAAATATATCAGATCTAACAAATTCAGTAATAAGATACCTACCTGAAATAATGTTTCAACTGTTGATGGCAATAAGACAGTGTTGTATAATCATTTCTTTTATATCATTGTATGTATATAACACATGGTCGTATCGCAAATCAAGATATTTCCCCCTTCGAACGTCTATATATACAACAATGACCTGGCCACCTACATTAATTATCTGGGAAATATCTGAGAATAATAAGATATTTGGATATTAATTTTTCTGCACAAGACCAGGATAATTCTCACAAATGATCTATTATTTTAAATATTTTGTTGTGATAGGCTCTTTATTTATATTTATTTATAATTGGCCCGCGATGGCCGCCAATTGTTGTGATAGGCTCTTTATTCATATTTATTTTATGGTACATTTGTTCCATTAATTTCCCTATCTTTTCATAATTTTGAAAAATGAATACCTATCATAACATAAATTAAACTCCGGCTATGTTGTCTTACCCTTTTTCAACACTCTTTTTACCTTTTCCCAGCTCAGTCAGTACGTCTATGAAGAACGAGTCATCTCTATTATCAGCGGCAGGTTAAGTAGTGCCAACTTGGCGCAATGCTTGATGTCAAAAGGTGCTATTTTGTGGGAGATTATGGCTGGATGTTCAACAGATAAACAAAGAATGCAGAAAAATCGTCAAATAGTTGTTTTTATTGAAATAAATCCATAAAATTGACCTCCTCTGCGAAATCTGACCTATCTAACTAAAAACAGCAATGTGAAATGGTAGAAACTTGTTAATGTGTGATCAATAGTAGTTAAATGAACGGTTGAGTGTTATGAAAAAGTCTGTGAGCATCCAAAAATCATGAAATGTTTAAAAGAAAAGATAACCACTATAAGTTTTTGGACCTGATACGTTGCACTGTATTTAGTTCAGCTTTTGAAATACCTTGCAATTCTTCCTTGATGGTGTTCTCATGCCTCTTGGAAGTGTTCGTGCTTACTGGAACATACAGCTACACTGCAACAAGCCCCTTCTGTTTCTGGGAATGGCATGGACGGGACTTTGTTATTTTAATAAGGTAAGTGGTTTCTTTTAGTTTGCTTATTTTTCCATTTGTATGTGAATCAGTTATATAGCGGTTTCAGATAGTTCTGCTTGTTCATATCTTGATTTTTGTTACATTTTGCTCTCTAAATTTGGTATCTGGTTTCATTTTTTCATTTTAATTTTCTTCTCTCAAGCTTGTTACATTTTCTCTTGGCAACCCACACATTTTTTTTTCTGTTCTTTCCTTTTCACTGTTTGTTATTCTAACTCATTCTAATGATTTTATTTACAATATCTAATTCTAAACCTTATATACTATGTACAAATTTGGATAACATTCATATTTGAAATTTTTCTGAATTCCTAATTTTTATATTTCATTGTTTGCCTCGCATTGTTTCTGACATCTCGCTGTTGGGTTTCCTCCTGATATGATTTACCATACAGGATGTTTCAACTTGAATACCATTCCATCTACTTTAGATACAATATTTTTCATGAATTAACATTTCCATATTATTCTTATTGTGTATTCAAAATAACTGTATTGTTGGTCACATACTTATGACAATAGAGATACTTCAGGACTGACTTTTTGATACATATGCGTTGACTAGAACATGTTATAAGATTCTGGACTAGTAAAAAGAGAAAAATTGTGAAACAAACATAGCATGAACCACGATAAATGAAATATCTAATAATAACAATGAATTATCATTTTAATTATATTATAAATATCACCTAACATAACAATGTATATATATATATATATATATATATATATAATATATATAAAGAACGCAAAAACCATAATTTCCACCATCTTGTTGGTTTAAAATCATGACAATAGAGAGAAGCACGAATACACAGCAAAACCAGAGAACATGAGAATCCCTGAAAATAGGGTCAAATGTCATCTGAAAAAGTCAATTTATCCTAACCACTAACCAACAAAATATACCAGAACCTTCGTCTGTGACAGAATATCATAACATTGTGCATACAAAAACCAAAATAATTGTGCTTCTACTTTCATCACTTATAAAAAATTGTGAGTACTCTCTTTTGGAAAACATTATTCTCTGTCTCATTCATCCTTATGAGTTCTTAATTAAGACTGGAATAGAAAATCAAATAACTATCTGAATGAAAATGCAAATTTTCAATTTCAGATTTTTTCTTTTGAGTTAGGGCCTTTTCAGAATATCTATCAGATGTAGTTCAATGTCCAGCGTGGCTTTAGCCGGGGAAGTAGTTGTTTTCTGTTAGACATTCACAAAAAATAACTTCATTTTATCGTGGATTTTTCAATTCATAGAAAAATCTTTCTATCAATTTTCAATTGAGAATGTTTTCCTTTTCATCATGAATACCCCACAAGAGGTTATCTTGACAATGGAAGATAGTGACTAAAGTTTATCTTTCAGTCGCAGATGATTCCACATCTGATTTTATGAAAATCCTGTTCATATTTTCAACAAATCAATACACCTAACCCTTCTCGAAATGAAGAGAAAAAAAGAATTTTGTGACCTAAGTGGCTCCCTGAAATGCTATCCGAAATTGTGTGAACCATTCTATTTGGGAAGCGCTCTTGATACAGTCGCCTGGTCTGGCCAGCAAGCCCATACAAGTAATGCATGTCTGCTAATTCGGTATTTGTAGAATTTACCATGTTTTTTTTTAATAAACACGTTTTTATAACGTCAATAATATCACATATCTAGCTAAAGAAGTGTCAAAATTGTTCATGTTGAAAACAACGAAATGTGTTCTTAGTATACTAGATGTTTCTAGCCCACAAGATAATCATACTACTCTTCAACGGCTGATTTCGCATAGGGACAAGCAAATGAATGAATTTTATTTTCTAACTCAAAAATGGTTTGCCGGACGAAAAAAAGGCAGGAGACCATTTTTATGAGAAGATAGAGGATAAGCACAAACAAATTTTTTTTTTTGGAAGAAAGGCAGTGGCATATTATTATTTTGATCAAAAATATGGCAGGGCATGTTAACAGGGACGCCACTGATGAAAATTAAGAAATCCTTTGTCATGGAAAAAAAATATCATTATGCGTACTTTGCATGTACCAAAATGAAGAGAAAAGCCAAAGCGGTTTCAGACATATTGGGGAAGATCTGATTTTTCTGTTAAATTTCAACATCCTGTATCTCAGAAATAAAGCGGTTGCGGACCCCTATGTTTATATGAAGAATTTTCCTTGATATCATCCAAGGATTATCGCCCTTCAGGTTCAGCAATCAATTATGAAACACCCTGTATATGGAAAAGTCTGCTAGCCATACTCTTTTCATGGGGAGATTTTTCAGTTCTTGGACTTCAGGGTCTTTTATTGTGCTCAAAAAGTTACAAGGAGTGGTTTTGAAAAGTTTTTGTTCAACTCTACTTGTCAGTGCTCATAATGAGGAGACTTTGCGTTCAGCTGGTTAGGCCTGACATTGACACTGGAGTTTTCGCACTGGCTTGTAATTTCCTGGATAAAATTCAAGATATCCCAATAATTTGCATCCTGCATTAGCAGATCTTATACTATTTCATTAACTCAGCTCTCAAGGAAATGATTGAACTTGTATCCACATTTTATATTCAACTATGGAATATATTCGAATCTGTAGGATTTTATTATTTTGTTTGTATACTGGAGCTTCTATAAATCTTCAATAGTTACTATAAGAATCAATCCGATGCAGTTTGGAATCTGATTCGAATTGTGTCTTGTTCGCCTTGTACAAGTCCCACCTTGACCTAAGAGACGATCAATTCAAAAATGTTGTGTATCCCCATTATCAGTAAGAACATATTTTCCAAAATGATTCAAAGTAGTGATCTTGAAGTTTGGAAGTAAGGGAACGTACACAAAAATAGATAACAAAGATTTATTCAGGAAATTCATATAACATGATAACTCATATAATTTGTTCAATGTGTACACTATTATCATCAATGCACTTATATTTATAAGTGCATTGGAAATTGCTTCATTATTGAAATTCAGATTCTTATTTCAAGCCGAATCGTGTGTTTAATGAGTTGGATATTATTATTAACAATGTCTTTTAGAAACCTTCAGAAAACTTAATCCATAGGGGTCAAGTCCGGACTGTTAGGTGGTCATTCAGTACTTCCATTACTTCCTATCCATATTAGGAATTATACTGGCACGCTCGGCTTCCGAAAAAATCTATAAAAAAATATTTTCTACTTCTGGGATGATTATTTCTTGATAGCTGACTCCTGTTAATATATAATCATAAAATATAGGGCTAACAATTGTATTTCAAAAAATTCCGCACCAAACTAACAGTGTTTCTTTCTGTTTTCTTCAATTGTTTCACCGAATTCTTTCTGTTGTCCTTTTTTTCCACGACCTTCGACTTTTCCTATTGAAAACTCCTGCCTACAAACGGATGACTCATCATTCCATAATATTTAAGTTGAATAATCGGGAACTTCATTCAAATTTTGAATCATATGTTGGCAAAATTCCAACCTCTTTCTCTTGAGTCTCTGTTGAAACTTGTAAGGGTAAAATTGATTATCACACGAAGAATATTGACGAATTGGAAAACTTCCAACAATTTGCTATCATCAAACACATTCCCATTCCCAGATCAATCAGATCACCACCTAACTCAATTCAAAGTGTTCGGATAACCCTCCAAAGTTCTCACACCTTCAGGCTGAAACTTATCAGCGCAAGAAGGATCGTGAGATGCCTGCCACTTCAGCTCGATACGTGAAGCATTCTTTGTGAAAAACCGTTCGACCACACAACTGGAAAATAGGGTGATCGTTGGGTAAATACTTCTTAAACAGCTTGAAGGTTGAATTACTCGAATTCTTTCGATACTCCTCGAATAGTTAGTGGTGTGTTATTGATATAAGAATAGAAACAAAAAAAAATGCAGTAGAATGCCTGCCTCGCACATTCAAAGTATCATTTTACAACTGTGAAGTTTGCTATTTTGTTCTGCCAATTGAACCTATACGCTTCTTCCTTTCAACAACTCATAGAAAGTAAAGTTTAACTGATAAAAATGCAGGAATACGTTAGGAACGGCTTCTCATTCCGCCCTACTATTTGTCTTTGCTGATAACGAACTGACGAAATGACATCATAAACAATTTGATTTGGAATTCAATATTTGGCTCGTTGGCATGGAGAATATAGAAAAAATTCGTACAAACTTTTGGGAAGATTTCAATAAAAATACAACCTCCAGAGTACGTCACCACAACAAGACTTGTATATTTTATCGCCGTTCATGGTCCACAGAACCCTAAGAATACCATCAGTACAAAAGTTTATATATATAAAAAATCCTATATATATATATATATATATATATATATGGGTTTTTTTTTTTTTTTCAACCACTTCAATTTTTATAAATGGATTATAAATTTTTTCATTCACCGGTGTGCAATAGTTTATTGACCCTGTGAATTATATATATATATATATATATATATATATATATATATATATAAAACATTTTTTTTTTTACAAAGTGGAAGCCACATTTTCCTACCGAATGGAACGAAATTCGGCACAACGATACTTCACTATTTGAGATATTTTGTTTTTCTTCCGTAATACCGAAATACTAAGTCGGAATTATATAATTCCGAGTTATCAAGGGAATTCCGAGATACTGAGTCGGAATTCCGATATGTAAAGTCGGAATTCCGAGATACTAAGTCGGAATTATATAATTCCGAATTATTAAGTCGAAATTCCTAGATACTAAGTCGAAATTATTTAATTCCGCGTTATTGAGTAGGAATTCCGAGATACTAAGTCGTAATTATATAATTTCGATTTATTGAGTCTGAGTTCTGAGATACTAAATCGGAATTATATAATTCCGAAATGTTAAGTCGAAATTCCGAATTACTGAGTCAGAATTATAGAAAAAAATCAGTGGCCCTTCTACGCCTTCGTACATTTCGTTGTTTTCAACATTAACAATTCTGACACTTCTTTAGCTAGATACGTGATATTATTTACGTTATGAAACCTGTTTATTAAAAAAAAACATGGTGAATTTCACAAATACCGAATCAGCAGACATGCCTTACTTGTATGGGCTTGCTGACGGGAACGCATATGAAGCTAGGCGACTGTATCAAGAGCGCTCCTCATATAGAATGGTTCCTGATGCTTGATCGATTTCAAGCTCCCACAGAAGGTTATGTGAAACAGGAAGTTTTGAGCCAAATCATCACTTGCAAGGAGAACATCGGACTGCAAGAACCCCAACAATTGAGGTAGCTGTTTTGAATTCAGTTGAGGAAAATCCTGAAATAAGTACGAGGCAAGTTGCCAATAATTTGAATATCGCCCATATTCTAGTATGGAGGATTCTTCATGATTATTTATTAAATCCCTATCACATTCAACGGGTTAAGGCTCTACTCCCTCGAAACTTTCCATTACGAGTGAATTTCTGCCAATGGTTTCTCCAAAAATTTACCGGAAATCGTTCATTTGAAAAGGACATTTTATTCACGGACGAAGCTAGTTTTACTAAAAACAGGATCAGAAATTTTCATAATAATCATTTTTGGGCCAAAAAGAACCGCATGCAATCGTGGAATCTCATCACCAGGAGCAGTTCTCATTAAATATCTGGGCTGGAATTATTGGAGAATACCTAATTGGACTTTTTTCTACCACGCAGATTGAATGGACATAATTATCGCCGATTTTTTTGAGATAATTTGCTAGTTCTGTTGGAAGATGGTCCTATTTTAATGTGAAATCGCAAGTGGTTTACGCACGATGGTGCACTTGCTCATTTCAGTGCTCTGGCACGCGAATATTTGAACCAAAACTTTCATGGCCGTGGGGGCACAGAGTCATAGCCAGCTAGATTCCTAAAATCAAACAGCCTTGATTATTTTCTTTGGGGACATCTTGAGACTTTGGTGTACAGTCAAGCAATTCTAACTGGGGAAGAATTGCGGAACCGCGTAATAGTTTCCTGTGAAGCAATAGGGAATACTCCAGGAAATTTCCAAAGAGTCAATGACAAGGGGGGCTGAAGCGTGCATACTTGCAGGAGGCGGATATTTGATTTTGGTATTTTTTGTTCATAATAGTTGTTTTTTTAAATTAAAAATATAGTTTTTGGCGTATTCACTACAAAAACTGAATAATAGTTTTCATAAAATTATAAAAATCTTGCCTAGAACCTTTGTTTACCACAATTGTGAAATTAAGACTGAGAAAAAATCGAATAGGGATAAGCAAATAAATGTATTTTATTTTCTAAATCGAAAACCGTCCGCCGGACGAAAAAGAGAAGGGATACCATTTTTATGGGAAGATAGAGGAGAATTACAAAAATAATATTCATTTGGGAAAGAGATAGTGGCGTATAATTATTTTGATCAAAAATATGAAAGGGCATGTTGACAGGGACGCGACTGATGAAAATTAAGAAATTCTATATCTTGGAATTTTTTTATTTTTTTGCGAACTTCGCATGTACCAACATTGAAAAAAAGCCAAAGTGGTTTCAGGGATATTGGGGAAGAACTGATTTTTTTGTTAAATTTCAACAATATGTATCTCAGAAATAAAGTGATTGCGGACCTATGTTCATATGAAGATTTTTTTTAAATCATCCGAATATTATCGCCCTTTCAGATCAGCATTCAATTATGAAACACCCTATAGATTTTCATCAAGTACTTCATTACTTAAAAACTAACGGTACTTCTATATGAACTTTCGACCCCCATTTCACCCCCTTTAGGGTTGAGTTTTCAAAAACACTGAAACACATATTTCTTTATTTGTAACAAAGACCTCGAATACAAATTTTCATGAACCTGACTTCAAAACTAACTATACAACTTTTCAACCACCAGTTCACTTCCTTATAGGTTGAATTTTCGAAAATACTAGAATTCATCGTTTTATTTGTTAAGGAACTCAAATACCAAATTCCTTGACTCTCACTTCAAAATCACTTTCCCTGAAATTTCAACCCAAATATCACCCCTTTAGGTATGTGATATCAAGTGGAATACCTAGTGGTCACCTATGTCATCATAGGAATACGTTGTCAAAATTTAAGCTCTATGGGTCCAGCGGTTTTCTCTGTGCGTTGATCGTATGTCAGTCAGGACATAAATATAATTATATAGGGTGTTTCTAACTAACATACTGATATTTGAAGAGGTTTACTTGGATCCATTTTGAGAAAAAACTTTTTATGAACATATTCCTTGTTACATCTGCCCTGTGTAGTTCTACTATATTGATGTTCAGGGCAGTGTATTTTTAATAAAATATATATTTCACCCTCGTGGTCTCAAAAAACATCAGTTTGGCCTGCGCGCGAAGGCAGGCCTTTTAGATCTTACTATGACTTATCTGAGGTAAGAGAAATGGAAGGCAACTTCAAAAAAAATATATATTCAATGAAAATGAGAAAACAAATTCTTGATTGAAGAAGAAAGTGCCAAAATATTTTAGTAAAAAGACATAAAAAAAAACCATAAACATTATCGAGATATCAGTTTCTGGAGCTCATCATAATGTAAAGTATATTTCGAAAAAAATGTTTAATCATTCATCAGAATGGAGTGGAAAGAGACGAATACCCTGTATCGATTATTCTCATTTGCAAAAAGCGTACTTAGGTAACAATCAAAATTGAAAAAAAATCCTCCACAGAGATTATAAGTGGTTAGTTACATTAACATACAGCTTCAAATCGCTTACCCTGTGATCTGAGCTGCTACTCCCTAACCAGTGGCAGATAATCCAGAAAATTCACCAAATCCCTGAATTGACGAATTGTTTTCCAATGCACGATCACCGTCACTATTTGTCGTTCCGTAGCGGGTGTTACGCTGAACACACGCGTGTACTAATTAACACTGAAACGATACTTAACCCTTAATCCAGGGTGTCGCGACGCAACCTCGCCCTTAACTCTCGACGCGTTTTTGCCGTCCACGTATTGCCCACTTAATCGTTCGATCTCGCGAACGCTAACCGACTCCCCATCCCGCCTCCAAAAATAATATTGACTCCCTTTGTTTTTCAAAACGTTCAATTAGGCCCACCTTTTAATCCCAATTTTTCTCTTACAGCCCCGCCTTTAATGCAATGACGTTTGTATCTTTTTATTTTATTATCCCTTCAACGACGATCTGTATAAATCCCACGCAAAAATTGATTATCTTAAAGTTTCTCCCCAGCGTTTCTCAATCGGACGAGAAAAATTATATTTTTTCTGCCTTGGCTATTTATCGTTATGAATAACCCATTGAACGTGTTATCAAGTACCAGTCTAAACAATTCTTCAACGATTCTGTATCTGCAGGTGTCTTGGCAGAAGTATCTCATATCATTGACCGAGATAATTATTGGAATATATTTCCAATCGTATACTCGAACATATTTGCTGAACGAAATATATAATGAACTGAGATCGTTTGTACGGGGTACTTCATTCTGAAGTTCTTAACTTTTGAACTACAGGGTGCTAAAGTTTTAGGAAACAATTATTTTTGTTCTAAGAACTTTGGTATGACCCCAGTTATGTTTGTGAAACGTAGTACGCATCTTTTATGCATAAAAAAAATCTGCTGTACGACACGATTTTTCATTCTTGCCATTGGCGTTCGTGCGGGATTTGAACGTAATCATTTCAAAGGGAAAAGGGATTCGACACGGCTTTCTCTCGAAGAAAAAATCATTTTTGAAATCCACATTCTTTTCTGAGAAAATCTGGTCTCCAAAAAGCAGATTTTGTTTTTAAACATAAACAGTTCTGACAATTGTCTGCCTACTCTAGTTGTCACGTATTCAAATCATCAGAATTACCGATATTATTGGAAAAACATGGTCCATTTTACAAATTCTGAGTTTGCAGATATGCATAAAAAACTTGAGGGGTGTCAAGGGACACCCGGATGGAACGAAGTTCCTTTCGATTAATTAGTGAAGGAATTGTAATAAATTTTTTTTTAAGTTATGATTTTATATATATATATATATATATATATATATATATATATATATATATATATATACACTCTGTTGTGTTTACAAAGTCCCGCGCATCTATGACGTGTACGAAAGAATAGACAGACAGAGTGCATATATATACATATATATATATATATATATATATAAAAAAAAAATATTATAACTTAAAAAAAAAAAAAATTACAATTCCTTCACTAATTAATCGAAAGGAACTTCGTTCCATCCGGGTGTCCCTTGACACCCCTCGAATTTTTATATATATATATATACTCTCTCGACTTCGTAAACACAACAGCGTATAAGTTAGAACACGCACGGCTTGCTAAATACATACGCATTGATACTGTAATATTAAAATATAATTTGCTTTCGAATTTATTAAAGTTATGATGCGTACACTTGATAAACACACAATCATGGAGAGATTATAACGCGTATGACTTGGTTAGCACAATAGTAAAGAGAGGTTATAATGCGTACTTGCTAAAAATACATAAGCATTTATTATTGTCTGTATAAAATCTCTACTTACCTAACTCCATCAGCAATATTCGGAACTTGTGCAGAAACACTGTCAGGATTCATTATTGTTATTATTTTCTATTATTTATTATGTACAAAAAACCTGTATACACTCAACAAAAATAATCGTCGCGACACCACACTGTTCAATGTGAAATACAAAGACGAAACGAAAATAACTGGCTTGCTTTCTATGAGAGAGAGAGAGAGAGAGAGAGAGACAGACAGGGAAACATGTGCACGCCGCACGGCTTATAACCATAGCGGAAGTCTCGTTACAACTTTTGGTCTTAATTTATTCCGTCTAGCACTCTTTCGCAACGCGCGATAAGGAACTACGTTCCAACATGTATGGGCTTGCTGATGGTAACGCACTGGAAGCCAGGCGGTTGTGTGAAGACCGTATTCCGAACAGAAATATTCCGGATGCACGAGCATTCCCAAACAATCATAGGCTATGCGAAAGGGGAAGTTTTGAACCAAAAAATCATATGAAAAGAGAGAAACGTACTGTAAGAACACCAGGAATCGAGGTTTTGAATTCAATTGAGTACACGAAAAATAGGGAACAATTTAAATATCTCACATATTTTCGTTTGGAAAATTCTCTATGACTTTTTATTATATACCTACCATATCCATCATGCGCTACTCTCTCGCCACTCTCCATTGCGTATGAACTTTTGCCAATGTTTTCTTCAAAATGTGTATGGAAATCCATTATTTGATACTGAAATTCTTTTCACCGATGAAGCCAATTTTTCCAGAAACGTCATCAAAAACTTCCACAATAATCACCTTTGGGCTGAAGAAAACCCACGTGTAATCTTGGAATCTCGTCACCCGGAGCAGTTTTCCGTTAACGTGTGGCCAGGAATATGGTGGTGATTATTCAATTGGACCCTATTTTCCTCATTCGAGCTTGAATGGGCATAATTACTGGTAGTTTCCCGAAGAAGAATTACCAGGTTTGATGGAACGTGTTCCCATTTTAATAAGAAATCGACTGTGGTTTATACACCTGGGCGTCAGAGTACTCCAGTGTTCTGGCGCGTGAATATTTGAACCAAAATTACAATAATCGCTGGATAGGTCGCGGAGGACCACAGGCATGGCCACCTAGGTCCTCGGAACTCCTCAATAGTTTGAATTATTTCCTGTGGGGTCATATTTCAAAGCATTGGTTTATAGTCCACCAATTCATACTGAAGAGCAGTTGAGAAATCGCATCATAGTTTCTTGCGAAACTATTAGGACCAGTCTCGACATTTTCCATAGAGTGCGTGAGTTCATGAGAAAAAGAGCAGAGGCATGCATATTGGCAGGCGGTTCACAATTTGAACATCTGATTCAACTTTTTTCTGGGCGATGACTTCAATTTTATAATTTCACGGATTAAAAATTATTCTATTAAATAGATTTTTGTTTAAAGTTACACAAATTGTTTCATCTCGTAAGTGGTCCAGCGGGATGAAAACGAACGAATTTCATTTTTATGCAAAAACCGTACGTCAAACGAAAAAAAATGAAGAGACCAGGTTTGCTGGAGAAGGAATGAGGATATCAGAAATAATTTTCACTTCAAGGAAAATCAGTAGCATATCACTTTTCTCTTTGAGATGATTCAGTGCAATTACCGAACGAATGCCACTGGCAAAATTACAAAATTATGTTATACAGCAGAAAATGCCTTTTGATGCATAGAAGATGCATACCACGTTCCACAAAAATATCTAGGGTCATACCAAAGTTATAATAAAAACAAGAATTTTTTTGTTGAAACTTCAGCATTTGTTCATATGAAGTTTTTTTTCCGAAATGGACCCAAGTGGCATCTATGAACTTATCTGCAATTTAAACTCATCTGCAATAACTGTAATACCTCTTATATCGGAAAAACTATGAGAAAAATTTCTACTAGAATTAAAGAACACATAAACAGGCCTTCTACCTCCAGTTTTGGTGCTCATTCAAAAAACCATAACCATACCTTCGATTTTTTCAATGGTTTCAACATATTACATAACGTCAACAACAATAATCCTAAATTAGATCTGTTGGAAGATCTAGAAATATTAAGAGAAATTTCTAGGAATAAAAATTGTGCCAGCACTCAAATTCACTTGATTCAGATCATTTTCAATCCCATTTTCAAATCATTATAAAATTAATAACATAATTGTTGCTTTTCCGGTATTCTTTTCTCCTCTGAATTACATTCCTACTTCTTTGGTTATTTTTGAATTTGGCGCGTTTCGTTTCGCAGTTGACATATCCCTCTTCTGGTTTCATTGTATGGTCAGACATTGTGCTGCTCATGATTTGTTGTTCGTTTATTTCAGAATAGTTTACACATTATATAGTTAATCATATATGATAATGTTTCGCAAAATTCAGTTCTTCTAAAGTTTACTTTCTGTAACATTCTGACAAGTGAGTGGAATTTTTTATCACATGTCGCTTAGATTATCAGAAAACATGCATTTCAATTTTTTCTTCATTTAATTATATTCCTTTCACTTTTCAGAATTCTCCTGATGATGATCTGATGATCGAAAACGTTAGGGAATAGCTTGTGATTTTTATTTTTATGCACTATAGCTCAAAGGCTTCCCTGCCTCAACCAATAGATATACGTATTTTATATTCTATTTTTAATGAAACCAAATCTAAAAGTGCATACAACTCCCCCTTTCCATTCTCCATTCCACCAAGAATAACCTCCTTAAATATTATTAAGAAACACCCTGTAGATGTATAGATATCTAGTTTCTGAAAATCGGGATCTTTGATGAAATAAGTTTGGCTTTGTCAAAATAGTAGTTTATGTAACACGTACGCAAAAGGCTTTAGCGGACATCATCTTCATTCGCCCGCTGAAACCTTCATCGTACGTGTTACATGAATTTTTTTCCACTAGCTTTCCAAATAAACAGAACAGAAATGCGTCGCCGTGCATACATTTTCAATTACCATCCATACGGTATGGTAGAGAAGTTGTCAAAAAATGTAGCAAGCAATTGTTTATTAATGACACGTTTGTCAAATATTACTGTTAATTATTCATGAAATGAGTATTCCAAAAAATATTTCGACGAAAACGTGTGCTGTCACTACAAAATTTCAAATAATCTATAGTGTATGGCATCTCCTGAATTTTTTTATTATATTCATAAAACGTTTCCTGAATAAAAAAATTTCAGTCCGCATAAGTGTTGCTATGGCGACTTCAAAACAAGTCCGATAAAGTGGCATTTTGCGGAATGTTTTCGGAATTCAAAGTAAGCATTTTATGGAGCGTGAACAAAAAAGAGTTTAAATGACTCCTTTTTGAAAACTGAGTTTATGATTTGAGTGTAGTTGAGATTTGTTGAAGTGTTTCTCTTTCCTGAAAACGCTTGTTTGGATTTTTTTATTGCAACATAGAAAATATAACTTTGGTTATTGTTTTTCATTTCTCTGTTTGATTTCATTTCTCGGAGTCTTTCTCATGCCATGAAACCAAATCTTGTAAATATCATCGATTTATCTCCACCAAGCTTCCGGACAGATTGGATAGTTTACCATAAATATATCAATCAAAACTGGTTATAACGGAGAACTCATTGCCATTCCGTAATTTTGTGTATAAAAATCATTTTCGAATTGATAATGGATTGTGTTCAATAAATATTTCCATAACATCGTTAACTTTAAATTTTGATTTGATGTTGAGTGTGTTTATTGCATTTTTTTTGTACAACTTTATTACCAAGTATATTTTTCATTAAATTCTGATATATTTTTTTTGTTGTGTTGTAGGCAAAACCACTTTTCTTAGAACATTTCCAACAAATGCAACTTTTTTGTTATTCATGGCATGTGTCAATAATTCATCCTTGGAATGTATGTTCAATTTCAAACACCAAAACTTACCAAAGATTCACATACTTAAGTTTCTATATTCGGGGTTGAATGAGAAACTTGATTTATTATTCGAATTGATCAACAAAATACTTGAAAAACCCGCGGATGAAAATAATATTGTCAAGATCGCCAGCAGACGATAAAGTATAAAGAAATATCGCTAGATTTCACAAACCCATCAGCTCAAAAGCATCGAAAAGTTATCTGGAAACATCTCTTAACAAGACCGTCAATTTTTTATCACGTGAAGTTTATGAACAGAAATACTTTGCAGATTCGAAACATCTTTCATCAAAATCATATAAATTCAATGTTTCAGAACACAGAAGGAGAAAACTTCCACCCTTATCGTTGTCTATCAATGGGATATAAAAATTGATGTTTTGCTCTCTCATAAAAACTGTTTTTCCATAATGGACTGATTTTCCATCGACACCAAATATATTCCGCTCCTTTATCCTACTTCAATATACCGGGTGATTCTCCAAGGTGGTTCACCCCTATAACTTTTTTATTATTGAAGATAGAGAATCGAAATTTGGGGGTTGTGTATTATAGTTCAATTTAAATTTTTTGGCATAGTTACTAGCTTTGCCGTACTTCCGGTTTGACCGGAAATGACCCCAACTTTTAATTTTTAAATGGGACATCCTATATATTTTTACTTATTTCGATCGAGAATGACATTTTGGATCCAACAACACTTCACTTGTTGATATTTGACAATTGAAGTCATTTTTATTTTTGGATCTAGAATGCTATGGATCGTGTAAATCGCTTCATTCTTGATCAAGTAACATGGAGAAAATACGACTTTGCGGCTTATGACTTCACAGTCATTTTGAGAATTATTTAAAAGTCCCAAATTAGTCCATTGAGGTTCTAAATTTTCAAAATGACCTCCTTGATCACGGCAAAGTTAAACTTTTTCGATTGTTGCGCGCACCACTTGATTAGCTGTTCCGCAGTGATGTTCTTTATACTCCAGTTCTTCACGAGTAGCTGATGCTGTGTTATACACCTGATTTTTATTGTACCCCAGAGAAAAAAATCTAGCGGAGTGAGATCTGGTGATCTAGAATATTGATAAAGAAATAATACATTACGAAAAAATATGACAACTTAAGAATGTATCTCATAGGCCACTGAATAGGTCCATAAGTGCCAATCCTTTTTTCTGGGAAGGTGTCATTCAGATGTTCTCTTGACGCCTTGAGAATTGTGAGGTGGCGCTCCATCTTGTTGAGAATATATATCTACTTGGTTAGCCAGTGACAAATCTTCAATGAAATCATCAATTTTATTTCTAAGGAACTGTAGATATCTTTCCCCAGTAAGTTGTCCGTCAAAAATTATTGGCCCCAAAAGTTTTCCTCCGATAATACTCATCCAGCAATTGAAACCAAATCGCTCTTGAAAATTCCCTTCGTGCATGTAAATCTATTTGAGACCAGTACCTTTTCATTATTTCGATTGAACAGACCCCAATTGGTGAATCGAGTTTCATCTGAATAAATAATATTAATTAGAAAACGTACATCTTCTCTGTATTTAGTCGAAAACCAGTTACAATAAGTTAATCTTCGGTTGATGATAATGACCGATAATTATATTCGTAAAGAATTCCCCAAACGGACGAATAACTTATATCATACTCAGAATCAATTTGGAGAATTGACGCCATACAATTCACTTCAAAATAGGCCAACCTGACGTATGAAGTTATTGGCATTTTCTTCTGGACCATTTTGCATTTTTCTTTCCAGTTTTGGAAAATAATGCCGTGGAACACATCGGACTGCTAGGATGGCAACAATTAGGGAATCTCTGAGCATAAATTCGAGCTGCATCAGTTGCATTCTTTTTTGCTTCTCCGTAAATTAGCAACATGTCAATGTTCTAGTTTCTAGTATAATTTTCCATGTCAAATTATAATTTACGCAACAAATAAATTTTTAAAAGTGACAGCATATTCATAGCCTATTTGTTTAGGTAGTCCTAGCAACAGCTTCAATTGTTTGTCACGCATGACTAGAATAACAGGACTTAGTGCATAATACCGAATACGTATTATTTGTTATTAGGTATGATCGCTTCTTGCAATTATTCAGAAAAATAGTGAAAATAAAGTGAAAGTGTGTGGTATCAAATTATTCGTAAGAAAATTATCTTTCAGAAAAAGCCGATGAGCCACCCCCTTTCCATTTGACAAAATCAAGTTAACTGAAAAAATGCATATTTGCGACGTTCAAATAATTCTCAAAACGACTGGGAAGTCATAAGCCTCAAAGTCGTATTTTTCCCATGTTACTTGATCAGGAATGAAGCGATTTACACGATCCATGGCATTCTAGATCAAAAAATAAAAATTGGAATAAAAATGACTTTATTTGTCAAATATTGACAAGCGAAGTGTCGTTGGATTTAGAATGTCATTCTCGATCGAAATAAGTAAAAATATATAGGAATTCCCATTTAAAAATCGAAAGATGGGGTCATTGCCGGTCAAACCGAAAGTACGGCACAGCAAGTAAATATGTCAAAAGATGTAAATTGAACTTTAAAACACAATTCCCAAATTCCGTTTTTCTATCTTCATTAATAAAAAAGTAATAGGGGTGAGCCACCTTTGAGAAACACCTGGTATTTGCATACATGAGCGGTTAGAGAATATATTCTTTGATGAATAACATGTCAGAGGATACAAAAAAAGAATCTATATTTTGCGAAATCATACAAGTGAATAATTTCCTTACTACCTTTCAGAAATAAAACTAACGGACGTGTTTCCCAATCAGAATATGTGTTTATTAAATTGTCCATGGAAATTAACTGAGATTAGCGATGCGCTTTCATTTCCGAAAGTTTATAGAAGACAGTATTTCATCATGAAACATATTCCACACTTATATGTTCAAAATAGATCAAAACTCCTATACAGGAATTTGGAAATCATGAAATAAGGGCGAGAAAACGATTTCACTAATGATAAAGTTACTGGGAGACCGTGACCCAGATTTCCACAATCATGCACTGTTGATTCGTTCCATTCACTTTTTTCTCGAATATCCTCATTCTACTGTTGAGGATCAAAATGTCTCTTCTTTGCAAAGAATTTGAGCCCTCTCCATGGGAAGCAGGGATTCCATATCACAGTTCCCCATATGCTCCACATACGCCCAAGTAGTGAAAGGAGCTCTTCTCCATTCTCTACATTGTTTTTCATGGCATTGATAGTGCACCCATTCAGAAGCTGTTAACATTTGCATGCAAGCACAGTATAGGTTTTCGCCTATAGAAGAGTTGTCTGACTCTCCGATTAGAGAGCTGGTCTGCCTGCTCGCTGTGATCAACACATGTATGTCCAGCTGTATATAAGCGCAATTTGATTCTTCGTTGCCAGATTTATCAATACTCAAGTCGGTCAACATGTTTGGAGGGAATTTAGGTTGGAGCAATTGATTAATTCTGGATCCAGTGGAGTTGTCCCACATTTATTTTATTTCACGTCTAGCGAACGCGACTTGGGATTCCAAAACAGTCGCGCTACTCACTGACTTACTAGTCTAGTCGTAAAGTGAGTTACATGCGAAAAATAGTTCCAAGTCCCCGAAAAATTTGAGCAATACCTCATTCCATTCGGGGTGCAATTCTGAGAAAGATGATTTTTTGTTTTTTTCTGCTGACGAAAATTGCAATTGTTATTAACAAAAAAGTGGTTCAGTTTTTTGGGAATAACTCAAAAACTATGAGCGATAGCAAAAATCGGGAAAAAGATTCTCAAAGACAACACCCAGAACTCTATCTCCGTCATTAATGATTTCATTTACCGTTGAAAATAGAGCTCCGCGCGAGCGCTACGGCATGCGCGCGTCGTCTCTAATGGAAATACACATAAAATAATTTTTCTACGACTGTCACAAAATACCTTCATTGTATGTTCAATGATGATTCGCAAATGTAGTACATTGTAATACTTCTTTTTCTACGGCTATAATACTAAACTGCCTTTTTCAAACTGTTTTTGACTGAACAATGAAGTACATTGTATGTTTTCAATTTCATTTCCTTATCTGATAACACAATGAAGTCATTGTATTATTGTTGGTCATTAAATCACGTCTCCCATGGGAAGCAAGGAGAACTGAAGAAATCTGTCAATTCAAATTCATCAAAACTTGTCAAAGTTTAAAGGTATGATGAGCAGTGAAATTGACGAACTAACTCCTCCAGACATAATTGCAGCCGCAAATCAGGCATGTATAAACTTGATTGACTTGAAGTATCGAAAGAGAAATATGAAAAAGCCTACAAATCCTTCACATGTTGGCAAAAGGAAAAGGTCACCGCGTCAGCTTTAGAAAATGTATTACTTGCATAGTTTGATGAATTGTCTCAGAAATTTAAATCCTCAACTTTATGGGCGCAATATTCCATGTTAAGGACCATGATAAATATCAACAGAACTGTAGACATTGGCAACTATTCAAAACTTAGAGCATTCCTAAAGAGAAAATCAAACGGATACAGGCCGAAGAAATAAAAAAAATTCTCCACTGATGAAATCGATAAGTTTATAAAAAACGCTCCTGATGACATACAGTTACTTGATAAGGTAAGTTATTATTTTTTTGAGTGAATTAGCTCAGATTGAAAAAAATCACAATCAATACTTCATTACTTATATCATGTCTGCACATTATATGACATTAAGCAAAGTAGCTCAGCGGTACAACGCTAGCGCAATTATCACTTTTACTAGAAGTTTAAGGTTCGAGCCCACGCAGTGCATTTTTTTTCATTCAGTAGGATATTATTTATTTTATTTTTTCAGGTCCTTTCAATCATGGGGATTATGGGTGCTTCTAGAAGGGATGAACTTTACAAAATGAAAACAACATATTGTAGAGATTTGGGTTCCACAGCAATTCTTGTACAAATACCAAATACAAAAACCAAAGTTCCAAGAAAATTCACTATAACAGGTGTTTTTATGATATTTATAAGAAGTACAGGAAGCTCCGTCCTGGACACGTTGGACAAGATTATCTTTTTCCAAATCATCAGAAAGGAAAATGCTCAATACAAAGATTTGGTATTAATAAAATTGGTTATACGTGAAAACGAATAGCTGAATACTTGAAACTTGCAAATCCTGAACTATACACTGGTCATTGCTTCAGGAGATCATCAGCAACAATCCTAATAGACGCTGGCAAAAATATCACCTCACTTAAGCGACATGGAGGTTGGAAATCAACCACAGTTGCGGGGAGTTATATTGACGAGTCAATGAAAAATAAATATGACATCGCCAATAAAATTGTGATCAATAAATCTGAGAACCTGCCATCTACTTCAATGTATTATAATTCTGAAAATGAAGAAATATCAAATCTGCCATTGCAATGCCCAAATGCTTCACAGATCACATTCAATCATTGTAACAATATAACTGTAAATATTGCGAATAAGTCAATTTAAAAAAATGTGAATCAAAACATTGTGCACTTATTCAATATGTTTCCAATTGTAAATGAAAATGTTATATACAATTAAAATTGAAGTTCAAGTATCTGCTGTAAAAATCTGGGCAACTAGTGCACGGGTAAATTTTCGCAATCTTCGTCACGACAAAAGAGGCGCGGAGTAAATAAAACAAAAGACGCCGTAACCAGGTAACATTGCCGTAACCATACAGACAATATAATCACAAACATAAGTGACAATTCAATATTTCTTTGACAGAACGATATTATAAAAATATTTCGAAATTAGTTCAGCATGGAAAGTTTAACACCGCCAAGTGTTATGGAGGCAGCAAATAACGCTTCATTAAATTTAGTGCCTGAAAAATCTAAAGAAAAATACACAGTTTCGTATACCCTATTCATGGACTGGTGCAAAGAACAGAAAACTAGTTCTCGTTCAGAGAATGTTCTGATGGCTCACTTTGGAAATATATCAAATAAATTTAAATCTTCCACTTTATGGGCACACTATAGCATGTTAAAAACGATGCTTGGTATCAATAATGGCGCGGATATCAGTAAATATTCCAAATTGAGAGCATTTCTAAAGCGGAAATCCGATGGATAGAAAGCGAAAAAATCTAAAGTTTTCACAACGAAGGAGATTGATACGTTCATCAAAGAAATTCCAGACAACGAATACCTTGTGGCAAAAGTAAGTTCCACAACAATCAGTTAATTAATTATAATTTGTTTATATTTTTTCATTGCAGGTTGTACTTATCATGGGAATTATGGGTGCTTGTACGAGAGATGAGATGTATAAAATGAAAATTCACGATTTTGGAGATTTAGGTGCCGCAGTTTTGGTCCACATTCCGAACACTAAAACAACTACTTCTTGAAAATTTATTGTGACGGGAGAATATGCTGACATTGTGAAAAAATATTGGAATCTGCGACCAAGTAATGTCAACGATGCTTATTTTTTTCTAAATTATCCGAAAGGAAAATGCCCTGTTCAAAAAATTGGAATAAATGAAGTAGGAAATATGGGAAAACAAATTGCTTCATACTATTAAAACTTCCGAATCCTGAGTTATACACCGGCCACTGTTTCCGCCGATCTTCAGCTACACTATTGATAGATAGTGGCGAATATATAACGACATTAAAACGGCATGGTGGCTGGCGCTCTACAACAGTAGCTGAGGGTTACATCGAAGAGTCCCTGACTAGTCGAAATAACATAGCCAATAAAATATTAGGGTCGATCAATAAGTTGTCAGACCTTCCATCGACATCAGTTACAGAAAATGTCAATAATGTCAACTATTTCCTTAAAAAACGGATTATATTTCCCCAAAATTTGTTTTTAATAATTGTACCAATGTAACATTGAATATTGTTGATATCAAATGAGAAGATATTTTTTCGCGATTATTGTAGTAGGTGCTTAACACATTTACCTATTACGTTATTTTTTCAAATAATTAAGAAAAGTAAATTTCTCATGTTTGTTGTGTTGTACTTACACCGTATATTATAACAGACGTAGAAAAAGTATAGTGTAAAACTCGCATGGAATGACCATTTCCTACTCGTATGATTTGCAGCACTCGCTTGCAGCTCGTGCTGCAAACTTTCATACTCGTAGGAAATGTATGTAATTCCGTGCTCGTTGTACAATATACTATTTTGTATAGTATTAAATATCAATTTAAAAATTTCAGTAAATTATGATGTGTTTTTCACACATGAAACAACAAGGTCACGTTGGGAAAAAAAAGTTTATTTTTCAACAATTCAGGCATTTGTTAATTAGTCCTTACTTTTTTGACCTCAGTTTTCATAAATAACGGCATAAATGTTTGAATAACTCTAAAAAAATTTCGCACCTTGGAGCCCTTCTTATATATATATATATATATATATATATATATATATATATATATATATATATATATATATATATATATATATTATTATATTTTGTTAATTTCAATTTTATTATTATTATTACTACAAATTACAAATATATTTTTGCACCGCGTTGGGCGCCAAATTATTATGTATTGATATTTGCAAAAAAATTTTTTATATATAAGATTGCTAATAGTTTTTTGCTATTCTTGTGAGCCAAATTGATATGATATAGATAGATATTTTCACCCTGTATGTATATTTTGTATGATGTAATAATAATTGCTAGCGAACGTTACTGTTCTCTCGTCACGCTGCTGCCAGTTGTTATCACTTTATTCACCACGGCTAAGCAACAGTTGGTACGCCTCTTACCTCAGATAGCCGGTTCAGGCAATAGAGCCACTAGTCACTGCTGTCTAATTTCAGTTTATTCAATGATCATTGTTATGATTGTTGATCATTGTGAGAAAATAAACAACAAAGTATCAAAAAGCAATTATTTCCTTTATTCAGGAAGACTTAATTTTACCTGGCCTACGAGGAATAACTTATACTAATGTTAATCTATAAATATTCACGGATAATCATAAAAATCAAATCATGGATGGATAGACACAACCTCACTTTTTCCTTGAGAGTGAAGTTTTCTGTTATAGTTCAAAATAAAGTGAAATAAAGTTCTTCAGATGTGAAATACTTTATTTGTGAAATTGTTCAGGACCGGATGTGCACTATTGAAGTTTTTATACCTGGCTGGAAATGTCGGTGTTCAAGATATGCCCTGAAACTGGATCCTTTCTCACTCCAAGCTCTATCAGGAACTCCAATACCATAAATCAGGAACCATACATATGCAGAAATCAGCTTTGGACACTTGGATATGTTGTATAATTAAGGTGATATTGTTTTTTTTTTTCTAATGTTACAATTATTTCATTTTCCTTTCTCCCAAAATGTTGCGTGGCATTCCCTTGTGAATTTATTCTCGATCTTCCTGCTTTCTTTGTTGCTTCCCTGGATACCAATTTTTCCTTCTTCTTTTTCATTTGAATTTTTGAATTCGCGCACCAAATTGTCACATTTCACTGTTTGGTTTCATCTTATATATTTTATATATACAACTATTTTTCCATACTTATTACTATGTACAAATTTCAATAATGATTGCTCATGACACCACCCCGTTGTTATTCTCTCACAATTTCCAATTTTCCATATGACCATCTATTCCCTGATTGGCTATTGTCATCAAGAAGTTTGCTGTTCTACCATTGGCTACCTTTAGTTATCTACAATTTCATATACTGTATGTTTCAAATTTATAAATTTTTTTCAATTTTTAAATATTTTTTTGTTTTTAAATTGGTTATATCTTATGACAGTGTATGAAATTGATTGTTTTATAGTATTTTGACATTTTTAGCTATCCATATTATACATAGGCTTATAAATAAATAGAACTTCCAAAATTATTTAAAAACAATCTCTTGAAACTAATAACTATTTAGTAATTATTCTTTTTGTGGGTTTTTTTCCTTTTAAAACTTATAACTGGCATAACATAACAACATTCCTAAATTTATATTCAATAATTTTCTACTAGTTAGAAAATTTTGAATATCAATTTCTTTATTTATATTTATTGACTTTACTTTGACTAATACTATTTTTCTACTTTCAGAAAACTACTTGCTGGATTCCCCGAAAAACAAGTTCTACAACGATAACTATTATTTACAACTACTAGTACTACATTCTTTTGTTCCAGAAAAACTTGACTATGGACTTCTTTTCAGATCAAGAGAGAAAACTTTTCAGAATATTTTCATATATGACATTTCATATTATTATTATGTTACTTTCATTTTATATTTTATACTGATATTATTTTCAATTATCAATTAGATTTTATCATTATTGGTACTGCTTTCAATTATACTGTTTTATTATTTTTCCTATCTCTTCCTTCAATTGTTCTTTATATTCATATTGAATTGGTTTTTTTTTTTTTCACACATAATTAACTCATTATTTTTTATAATTCATTAATATACCTTCATTTCATTTATCATGATACCTTTATCATCATCATCATCATCATATTTCTTATAATGTACTTCTTTAGTATTATTATTATTATTATCATTTCCACTTTCATTTCTCACATACATTCATTTTATACACAAAATATTTTTAATCTTCATTTCTTTTCTAAAATTTCCTTTATATTTTTATTTTTCCTTCTTTATAATCTATATTGTTTTTATTTATTTTTTCATTATTTCCTTTTTTTTTCTTTTTATTTATTGTTTTGTTTCCTCTAATATTTTCTCTTATTGATATATTTTTTCTTTACGTTTGTTTCTCATTTTATTTTCTTCAAATATTTCTGAAATCATACCTAACTATCAAATTATTTTTTCAACTTTTTTCCATATTTTATTCCAACTTCCTATCAAATTTGTTACCTCAATTTATATTCCAAATTTTCATTTTTATTATTTGTCTCTCCTTCTATGGAATTTGCTTGTTTTTAACTGCAAGCTTATTTTTCTTTTACAAATTTTCAATTGAAATTTTATGTTAATATTTTCAACTATTTTCATTTTCATAATTTCAACTTTTTCTTGTTTTTGTAAGTAAAATTTATTCAAATTCTTTCCTATTTTAATATTTAACATTTTACTATCTATTATTATTATTATTTCATTTTTGTATTGCTTTTTTTTAAAATTTTCCCTAAATTTTTTTTTTTTTTTTTTTTTTTAAAAAATTTTTGTTAGCCACGTTCATTCATTCATTTTCATTATTATTATTTTATCATTTTCGTTCCCTCTTTGCAATTCAAAATTCATCTTAGCCATTATTATGTCATATATATTCACTATTTTTACTTTATTACTTATTTTACCCTTTTGCAGCAAAACTTTTTTATTTTTCACATTCATATTATCTATAAACTCATTATTTTTGTCAGCATGATTTATTTTTTTATTTGGTATCTGTTTATCATCTTGTTCTAATAAATGTTTACTATCATCTGTTTTTTGTATAACTACTCCCTGGAATTCCTTATTATTTGTTTGTATTCCATGACAATTATTAATGATTCTACTCTCTAGATTATTGTCTGTTCTTCTTAATTCTAATAATTTTATCTTTTCTTCTAAATTTTTAGTTATTTCACTCCCTACATTTATTATTTTTTTATCAAGAGTAATTATTTCATTTTTCTCTTTCTTGTTTACTATTGATATCTAATTTCATATCTTTTATTTTCTCATCCTGCCTTTCTACATGATTATTGATATTGGATACTTCTTGTGTTATTGCCACATAAAATTCCTCATTTTGTTGTCCTATTTTAGTTTCTAATTGTTTGTGAGCTTCTAACAATTCCTTTTTACTTTGTTGAGATTTAGTTTGTATTTTGTTTTCTATACATTCTATATTTTTTTTCATATCCTTTATATTTTCTTTCACATCTTCTCTCAATCTTTTTTCCATAGTCGCTGTGTTTTCTTTCAACTCTTTTATTTCATTTTTTTAACTTTCTTTCATTTCATTCTTTATATTTCCCATTTTTTCTTCCATTCTTTCCTACATTCTACCCATTCTTTCTCTCATTCCATCATTCATTCTTTCTATTTTCTCTTCCATTCTTGCTGAATTTTCTTTTAAATCCTGTTTCATACTTTCTTTCATTTCATTTTTCAAGCTTGCTGACTTTTCATTCATTTTCTCTTCCATTCTTGTTGAGTTTTCTTTCATTTCTTTTATATCATTTTTCAAATCATTTCTCATACTTGCTATATTTTTATCCATTTTTTCATCCCTCCTGACTGAATTTTCTTTCATACTTGCTATATTTTCTAAATTTCTTTTTTCCATACCTGCCATATTTTCTAAAATTATTTCTAACATTTTTTTACTCTCCATTCCTGTACTTTCACTTTTTATTTCTATCTCTCTCACATTACTACTCTCTCCTTGTTCCTGATCACCCCTTCTCTACCTTCTGCACCTTCTTCCAAACCAACTTTCTTACCATCTCTCAAATCCATTTTTTATTTATCAATATCTAGCCTTACACGTTGAAATGTCAATTGCTAATGTTCGCCCAGTGTTACGATAAATATTAAGAAATAATATATTGCCTTTACTTGTCCTTACTCTGCCTTGAAATGATATATTGCCCTAACTTTGCCTTGAAATGATATATTCCCTTACTTTGCCACTACGTTGCGATAAATATTAGGAAATAATATATTTCCCTTACTTGCCTTTTTCCGCCCTGATAAATTTATGAAATACTATTGCCTTTACTTGCCCTTACGTTGCGGCGCCAAATGATTATATTTTGTTAATTTCAATTTTATTATTATTATTACTACAAATTACAAATATATTTTTGCACCGCGTTGGGCGCCACATTATTATGTATTGATATTTGCAAAAAAATTGTTTTATATAATAAGATTGCTAATAGTTTTTATGCTATTCTTTGTGAGCCAAATTGATATGATGTAGATAGATATTTTCACCCTGTATGTATATTTTGTATGATGTAATAATAATTGCTAGCGAACGTCACTGTTCTCCCGTCACGCTGCTGCCAATTGTTATCACTTTAATCACCACGGCTAAGCAACAGTTGGTACGCCTCTTACCTCAGATAGCCGGTTCAGGCAATAGAGCCACTAGTCACTGCTGTCTAGTTTCAGTTTATTCAATGATCATTGTTATGATTGTTGATCATTGTAAGAAAATAAACAACAAAGTATCAAAAAGCAATTATTTCCTTTATTCAGGAAGACTTAATTTCACCTGGCCTACGAGAAATAACTTATACTAATGTGAATCTATAAATATTCACAGATAATCATAAAAATCAAATCATGGATGGATAGACACAACCTCACTTTTTTCTTGAGAGTGAAGTTTTCTGTTATAGTTCAAAATAAAGTGAAATAAAGTTCTTCAGATGTGAAATACGCTATTTGTGAAATTGTTCAGGACCGGATGTGCACTATTAAAGTTTTTATACCTGGCTGGAAATGTCGGTGTTCAAGATATGCCCTGAAACTGGATCCTTTCTCACTCCAAGCTCTATCAGGAACTCCAATACCATAAATCAGGAACCATACATATGCAGAAATCAGCTTTGGACACTTGAATATGTTGTATAATTAAGGTAATTTTTTTTTTCTAATGTTAGAATTATTTTGTTTTCCTTTCTCCCAAAATGTTGCGTGGCATTCCCTTGTAAATTTATTTTCGATCTTACTGCTTTCTTTGTTGCTCCCCTGGATACCAATTTTTCCTTCTTCTTTTTCATTTGAATTTTTGAATTCGCGCACCAAATTGTCACATTTTACTGTTTGGGTTCATCTTATATAATTTATATATACAACTATTTTTCCATACTTATTACTATGTACAAATTTCAATAATAATTGCTTATGACACCACCCCGTTGTTATTCTCTCACAATTTCCAATTTTCCATATGACCATCTATTCCCTGATTGGCTATTGTCATCAAGAAGTTTGCTGTTTTACCATTGGCTACCTTTAGTTATCTACAATTTCATATACTGTATGTTTCAAATTTATAAATGTGTTGATCACTTTTTATTCATGAAAATTTTGTAAATCTAGACTTTTTGTTGTCTTTTTACCAATTATGGGTTATAATCATTATGATAGTGATGAAATTGATTGTTTATAGTATTTTGACATTTTTATCTATCCATATTATACATAGGCTTATAAATAAATAGAACTTCCAAATTATGTAAAAACAATCTCTTGAAACTAATAACTATTTAGTAATTATTCTTTTTGTGGGTTTTTTTTTCCTTTTAAAACTTATAACTGGCATAATATAACATAACAATATATATATATATATATATATATATATATATATATTATATATATATATATATATATACCAAGTTCACGTTATAAAAGTTTCTAAAAGTTGTTAATTTTTTTGTTTTTAAATTTAAAAAAATTTAAAAATTAAAAAAAAATTGTTAAAATTATATTTTATGCATATGTTTTGCTATTGCTATTCAAGCATCAAACGAAGGCATTTAATAACATTTAAAAAAATGTGTTTATAAATTGTTTATGAACAAATTGATTAGTTCAATATTTTAGATTTTTTTTTGCCATTTTGTCTAGAGAATATAATCATTTTATATATATATTTTTCTTTAAAAATCATAATCGATTTCCTCGATAGGATAAAAAATTTTTTTTTTTTTTTAAACCTTCAATTGTTTATCAAGTAAACAATTTGTTATAAACAAATTTAAAATCTAATTTTTTTCTAGAAACTAATGAAAATCACAAAAACAAACATATGCAACGAGTATCGATACATTTTTCTAAATATTTTTCATAAATGTTTCTAAAATTAAGGTATATGAAAGTTGCAGCGGCTACTTGATTTTTTAAGTGACAAACCGCTATAACTTTTGAACCATTGAAGATACAGTTATCAATTTGAAGAATGATTTTGTAGAGCATTGGTTGGCCTTTTGGGTAAACTTTTCACCAAGAATGTATCTGTCATGGTTTCCTGTTTATATGTATTTGTTTATAAACAGTTCAGTTATCTACTTCTTACAGTGCTTATATGTTTCAAATTATGAAAGTTAGCCCTTTTGTACTTCAAGATGATTTTCTATGCTAGAAAGTGAATCATTCAAAAAATATTGTTTTCAGTCATTAACATAAATTTTCCATAAAATACACGAATTTATTCAAATCGTGTCAACTTTATCATGTTTAATCACATATTTGTCAAATAAATACTCAAGATATACAGTTTCTTGTGAAATCATTCACTATCTGGTTTTTCAACTATTTTAGAAAAATCTATGAAAAAATATAAAAAAGAAATTGTACACTTTGTTGCATATGGTTGTTTTTTGTTATTTTTGGTAGTAGTTTCAGAAAAAAAAAACAATGAGATATGGAATTTGTTTTTAACAAATTGTTAACTTAATAAACAATTAAATTTTTAATCTTTTCTTTATATTCTGTTATTCTATTAAGAAATGCCAATTATAATTTTTGGAGAAAAAAATTTTTGAAAATTTTTTAAAGAATGAAAAAAAAAAGATTATATACAATAATAAAAAAAAATAAGATATGTTTTCTGTAGAATAATTATATTCTCTAACGACAAAATGGCAAGAAAAAAATCCAAAAAAATCAAGCTAATCAATTTGTTTATGAACAATTTATAAACAAATGTCCTAAAAATTTGTTTTCGAATGTTATCAAAGGCCTTGGAAACCAATAGCAATAGCAAAACATATTGATAAAAAAAAAAAAAAAATCCATTTTTGGTAATTTAAAAAAATTAGAATAAACAAAATAAAAAAAAAATTAAAACTTTTATGAAGTGATCTTGTTAAGTATATATATAAGGAGGGCTCTAAGGAGCAAACATTTTTGGAGCTATTATTCGAACATTAATGCGGTTTTTTGTAAAAACCGAGGTCCGAAAAATAAGGACTAATTAACAAAGCCTAACTTGTTGAAAAATGAACTTAATTTTTTTTCCAAAGTGATCTTGTTCTTTCAAGTATCAGAAACAAACCATAATTCATTCAAATTGATATTTAATACCATTAAAAAATAATTTTGTGTGGTGTACTCTCTTTAGTGACGGCGAGTTATTCCCAAAAAACTGAAACCCTTTTTTTGTTATTATTTTTGTTAATAACAATTGCAATTTTCGTAAGCAGAAAAAAACAAAAAATGTCATTCTCAGAATTGCATCCCGAATATATTTTTTGGAGACTTGAAATTATTTTCTGCAGGAAACTCACTTCTCGACTAGTCTAGACGACAATGCGGGATTCCCGAGAATCAAGAAGCAGCCACCTGAAATTTTCTGAGTGCTACTGTACTTTATAAGTTACGGCGCGCGCCAAGGTGAACAAGTTTTTATTTAGGGTGGAGAACGGTGTATCGTCTCATATGATCAAGGTCATACAAGATGTAGTGTTGACTACAAACCGTATGGGGGTGCTGAGATCGACTGAAATGACCAACACGCAATCGCCGAAAAGGGGGGTGGGGTGTCCTAACTGTCGATCACGATTTTTCTTCCACGTGTGGAACATAAACAATTTATAATTTTTCTGTTTGCTTTTGATTTCTGAATGAGTATTCAATCAGAATGGTACTATATTAATGCGTGCCTTTCTGTGATACCCATTACCAATGGAAATAATGTCAATATGCATCGCTTTCCTGTTAATTGAACACAAGTATGTATTTCACTAGCTCTCCTGAATTAACATTTCGATGGGTGCTGCACTAATTATATGTAATAAAACATTAATGTAGTTCACACATTGATGGTGGTAACTCATCATCAAATGGTGTATTTAGGGGTGTTGGTATCTACAATTTTCATACAGATGCTATCTTTTTCAGACATTTTTTTTAAATATTATCATTACCAAGCACACCGGATATAATGAAGAGGCAATTTTCAGCTCATCAAAGTCCTCTACATGACAGTTCAATATAAATTAAACTAAATGTTGGTAGATGACGAGCAGAAAACAAGTATTTGCCGGGCTAATACCACGCAGATTGTTCAATGATGTCCGCTCGACATCTAGGCAATAATTCATTTAAATGAATACTGAATTGCAAATGTTGTTTTCTAAAAGACATGATTGTGTTTAGTTTGAATCAGTCTCGCCTGACACATATCGACCGGTTTCGGGGTGTTGGCCCTCATCAGTATAGAGCAGACCCAACCAAAGATCCGATGATTCCAGGCTGAAGCGGGACTGAATTGAACATCAACACAGCCATACTTTAGTCAACTATGGGGTATCGGGGTGAATTTTAAAAACACCAATTTATATTAAACTGTCATGGAGAACACTTCACAAATCACATTTTGACGGTTTGATAATCTGTAATTGTCAGTTAGTCACTGAGTACATTATTGAATTGATCGGATTGATAATGGAAATGAGTTATTTTACGGAGATCTGGTCAATATTTCATCCAATCCAATGTAATTAAAGGAATAACAATTGGGTATTCTCTCACAACGCGGGTCGTTGGGTATGTTTTGTCAACGATTTTTCCAAGTGACCCCAAATAAAAAATCTGAACGGGTTAAGTCAGGTGATCTGGCAGGCCACATAACAGGACCATGTGATCCGATCCCCAAATCGGTCAAGAAGTTAATCCGTCACTATCCTACTATTGTGCGGAGGTGCACCATCGTGCTGAAATAACGATTGATTTTCCAGATTCAGCGGTAGATATGAATAATTTTTAATTTCATTTCTGAGGAAAGATAGGTATCTAGCACCATTCAAAAATCCATCAAATATTATGGTCCCAATTATTCAATCTCCAAATACTCCTAGCCATGCATTGAATCCAAAACGTTCTTGGAAATTCCCCTGCCTAAATAAATGCTGATTCTCTTGCGTCCAATATCGAATCATTTGTTTGTTGAATATACATTATTGCGTAGTACTCACCTGCAATATCCCATGCTTCTTATACTATTGTCTTCGTACAAATGTTGATGTATTTGATATTTATATGATCGATACTTATTTATTTAGTTTATTCAGAATTCCTTCACTTTCACGACTGGTATCCAACTAGAAAGCAATCTCCATAAGAGATGCTGTTTTATCGATTTACAGTATCATGAAAACATGTATCTCCAAATCTTCAGAAACAATATGATGTTCATTACCAACATTATTATCAGGATCTCTTCTGAATTGCTCTCCAAGATGCTTAAAGTAATTTCGAGCAGGCCATTGTAGTTTCGGGTATCTTTCCGAATACAGCTGTTGAGCAACAACTGCATTTTGCCGACATTCCTCATAAATTAAGAGCATATCCACTTTTTCGTTTCTGTTATAAATTTGTGGCATTCTTAACTTATTTCTATCATCAATACCATCAATTCAATAATGTTTTCAAAGACTAACTGACAATTACAGATTATCGAAACGTCAAAATATGATTTGTGTTCCATAGCCACCTTGATAAACTATTGTTATTGAACCGAGAAGTTACTTGAACATTTTCAACTACATTATTGTGTTAGTATTGGTTATACACAAAAAGAGGTATTTCAGAATGACGTCAGAGTACCATTTGAAAAAATGGGGTTTTGAGTAGAATGAAGTAACTAATAAAAAACTTTTTGAAGAAAAGCTATTATTCAAGTCGTGTATTAAAACGTATAAAATAAGTTTGAGTCATCGCTGACAATGACTTAATTATTTTTTGTTGAATTATTTTATTTTCACAAACCTTGTCGCGCGATGTGTTCATAAAAGTAGGTATCAATTAATTTCATTGGACAATGGTTGGTTGTCGCGCGACAAGGTTTTTGGAATAAAATTATTCAATAAAAAATAATTAAATCATTGCTCAAATGAACGCTTGTCTTAAAAAAGGTTTTTCAGTGGTTATTTTATTTTTTGCTTTTTAGTTGGTTCGCCTTAATCTGTTTATTTCTAATAGAGCATCGTTATCGCAAGGTCTCTTCCCTATAAGTTTTGAGTTGAAAGAAATCATGAGCTCCGACCTCAAAAACTCCCACATACCAATTTTGAATACAATCTGACCATAATCACAAAATTCGTCCGCCATCCTGAAGTCGCCATCTTAAATTTATAGATTTTGACAGAAAATTTCATACCAGTCATTTTCAACTAATCAGATGGTTTATTTCGACATTGTTATTATGGTAACCAGCAAATTTTCTGAAAATTTTTCATCCACATTAGCAAGTAGACGTAAAATTAATAAGTGGAAATTTCCCGGCACATGACAGCTATCATATAATTAGACAGAAATAATATTGAAAAAATATTGACAATATTTTTTATTCACTTACTTTATGAGTTGGAAATATTACAACAATTTATTAAGGTGTACATTCTATAATATCATTAATTAATTTTAAATTCTTCAAAAATTCCACTTCTACCTCCTCTTTCCTAAGTGGTGAATAGAACACAGAACCGGTGTGTTTTTTAACAATATGCCTGAGTTTCATAAAATAAAAATAATTCTGAGAAACCAGTTTATTTCTTCGAGTATTAGATTCGTGTCCAAAAGAAGGCACAATATCACGCAGAATGTTGCCAATCTCTTTAAATAAGTTTTCTTGCTCAGGATTGAATCCAGATTCTTCCACTAGGTATGTTAGATATTTTACATTTGTATGGTTCATTTTAATGTGCTGTGATTCTTTGCAAAAGGAACACAATTCATACGATTGAAAGTTCATTTTATTATCACTTTTTTACTAACTTATGATTGTATACAATGTTATGAGGAACTTATAATGCCACAAATAAAATATTGATTGACAGGAGTAGTGAATGTCAAATCCTTGGCTAACTTTACAGAATTTTTTTCTAAACGGCAACATACGCCAACTACATTCTATTTAGAATAAAGAATGAAATATCTCGATTTCCTGAATTATTCAAAAAACAAATTATTACCGCTAACATACATTTTTCTTAGAATTGAACCTGAAAGAATATGAGAAATATTCAAGTATATATGTATAGGTATAGATATATATTTTTTGCTGTATATCACCTTTGTTTGTAGTCAATATTGACATTTCCCTGAAACCTAGTAAGAAAATTATATGAAATCAATTATTTTTATAGAATAATGTATCTGATATTTTAAATTTTATTTTACTAGGGCACGGAAAAAATAAAAAAAAAATATCCCGCGATACAAAAATCCACTTTCATTTTTAATTGATATTGACATTTCCCTGAAACGCAGTAAGAAAATTGTATGGAAGCAATCAATTTTATATAAAAATTTATCTGATATTAAATATTTCATTTCACTAGGGCACGGGGAAAATGAAAAAATATCTCCCGCAATACGAACGTATCCACTTTCATTTTTAGTCAATATCAACATTTCCCTGAAATCTAGTAAGAAAATTGTATGAAATCAATTAATTTTACATTATAGTTTATCTGATATCATATATTTTATTTTACTAGGGAACGGGGAAAATCAGAAAAAAATCTCCCTCAAAACTCCCATTACACACAGCCTTCTATTTATTTGTGAATAACGTCAAAATTAATATTTACTTGATGTTTTCTATTTAAATATAATTCCGGTGTAAAATTTTCTCACCGAATCCCCCACGTGCTTGAATTAATTGCGGCAAATTTGTCTTGTACATGAATTTTCTTTAAAAATTCATGTACTCAAAAAATTTCCGGCAATAATTTATGCTCTAGGGAGATCAAAAGTGAAAATTATCATTCTCCGAACTTGAAAACCCCCACATACCAATTTTGAATAAACTATGACCATAATCAGAAAACTCGTTATTCATCTGGGGGCCGCCATCTTGAATTTATAGATGAAAAAAAAAAATTTTGACCACGAAAATCGCCGCATGCCAATCTTGAATCGTACCGGACCATAATCACAAAACTCGTGGCTCCAAGATGGAGGCTTGGAGCCACCATCTTTAATTTATAAATTTCGACACAAAATTCATAATCTCCGACCCCGGAAACCTCCGCATACCAATTTTGAATCGAATTGGACCATAATCACAGAATTCTTCGTCCTCTATCTTGGGATCGCCATCTTGAATTTATGAACATTGACAAACATTTCATAATTTCCGACCCCTAAAACTCCCACATACCAATTTTGAATCAAATCGGACCATATCACAAAACTCCTCCGCCATCTTAGAGCCATTACCTTCAATTCATGAATGTTGACAAGAAATTTATGATTTTCGACTTCGAAAACCGCCACATACCAATTGTGAATCAAATCGGACCATAATTACAAATCTCATTCACCATCTTAGAGCCACCATTTTGTTTTTTCTCCAACAGAAATCATAATGCGTTGTCACTGGAATCATGAACACCTGCCAAATTTCAAATTATTCGAACGACTAGAAGCCGGTTGAAATTCACTTTCAAGATATGACCCAAACTAACAAACGAACGAACGAACTAACAAGTGAAACTAAATAAAAGCTCGTAAAAACGTTTTGTTTCAGTACGAATTTACACGATCCAATAAAATTGATCAATAAATTGAACAATAAAATTGACCAATATGGATTATATTTACACCTGACAATTTATTGGTCAATTTTGGCAACAATTTTTACTCAGGAACACCAACATACTGACAAGAAATGGTTCAACTATAGGAAAAGTTCCGAATATTATTCAATAGCTTATAGAATTGATTCTGATCCATTCTCAAATATCGTTTAAATTGATTAGGATCTGCACTCAGGAATTTTTCATGAACAGATGTCAAGTTTTCTTTCCCTCTTTTCTCAATCCAAGCTCTAATCCATCATCTCTGTCTTTTATATTCAGCAATGCACATTGCTGCGAATGTAATGCAACGTAAATCATGTTTATTTTTCGCACAATCATTTTTCTCGCGGTAAGGGTAGGGTATAATATAATAATAACATACAGTGCTTCTCAAAAGTCCCCTCCCCCCCTCTTATTTTTGGAACGATTATACATATACAAGTGAAATTTGGAAACTGAATATTGAAGGTTGTAAACTTCCCTACTAGTGATGATAGATGACGAAACCGTCAAAGATGACGTTACAAGGCCATTGTGACCAATAATTTCAAATGGAACCCTACGGCAAGCGACACCTCTTTCAAAAGGTATCGGAAATGATACTAATTTTGTTTGTGTTTATTGCAGTTTTGGCAACTCGCTTTCAAAAAACGCAAAGCTGTGATGAATTAAATCAGTTAATACTAAAATTCCAAATTCAAGCTCCGCCTCTGGATAGTTGTCAAATAAGCTGACGTTTTTGTTAGTCTCCCTAATTCGACGTTTTTGTAATTGTCCAAGTTTTTGTACATTTAATAATTTGTGTATTGTTGATCAAACGTTCAACTGTTTTAGCAGATTTTGATATTTTTGTACATTTTAATAATTTATTTAACTGTTGTGAGCATGGACGTATAAATAAAGATGGACCCAGTTATTTACATTATTAAGTGAAGCCGCTGAACGACTACATTCTAAGGTCGTGCTGTTGAGTTGGGCGTTGCCATTTCGAGTCTGTGATAATTCTTTATTACTCACCAACACTAGCTTAAACTTTATCGCCAACGAATTCCATTCAGTAACTGAACATTACTATCCTTTACGATTTATGGAATGAAAATCGAAATGACACATTCCAGAATCTAAACTAGAAAAATGAATTTGAATAATCGTTGTGGGCTTCCAAAGAATTCTGTACAGTTCCATTGCAACGCTGCACTGGCAACGCTGTTGAAGTGTGTTTGTGTTTCCGTCAACTATGCTGTTTACAAATTTCCCCAGTTCATGTTGACATTTTCTGCGGTGTGCAGTATTTGTTGAAATATTGTTTTTTGTGTTGTGTTTGGATTATATAGTGAAAGAAAAATAGATAGAGACTAATAATGGTGCTTTACTGTTGGGTTTGCAAGCAATCCAATTGTTCTAATCAAAATCTTAGCTTTCATAGGTGAGTACATAGCATAGACAAATTAAAAATAAAGAGACTGTTTGAAACATTGGCGATCTTGACCACCAAGTTTTTGGTACGGCCAGTCGCGCATGGAGGCGCTGCCCGCAATAAACAGACGACTGACATGATAATTTTCCAATTTCGACATTTGTCAGAAAATGACAAACCACGTAATAATTTCAGAATAATTCTACTGTTAATTGTCATCGAAAAATCAATTATAGAAATTATACTATAGACTTGAATTATGAACCCGACGTCGAAAATGGAATGTTTTGTTATTCGAGTTGACGCTGAAATTCCTCGAAATATTCTTTCACAAGGTAAAATATAAGCTGCTTTCCACAAACTGATACTTATTTCCATCCATCAGTTGCAGAAATTTGTTCACAGACTGATACTTATTTCCGTCCATCAGTTTCCATTTCCTATCACCATTTGAGGAAGTACGAAGATTATCATCAAACTGGAGTATTTTCTTAAGTATACCTACTCGTTCTCCTTTGTGCTAATAAATGGACAAAATTATTGAAGGTTTGTTGTAAATGTAATTTGTTTTTATTTTGGTTGATTTGATGAAGACTGAAGAATATTTTTAATTTTGTTGTTTTTCGGAGTTTTATTATTGTTTTGTCTGTAGTTGTACCTTGTCCTAGAAACAATAAAATGTGTTTTTATAGTGTTCAACTTATTATTCTTGTTTTATAAGATCTTTAATTTTGTTCTTGATATCATGAAATAAAGATTTACTTTGAAACTTTATTTCAACCACGAATGAACTAACAGATTCTACGAATCGATTACTGTATATATTTTATTAGTGATCGATTTGCCATTCCTGTCTTTCATATGATACAACCATTCAATAGGAATACAAGAATGGCAAATCGGTCACTTATAAAATATATACCATATCAATCATATAAAAGTAACACATTTGAAAAACCCGCCTTAACTCAATCAGTTTTACCAACTGTACTTAGTTGGGCCAGTTGCGAGATATGTCGCCACTGTCTAAACGTGGTGCCAACTTTTACTGCAGGTTTGACAACTCTCTTTATTTTTAGTTTCTCTATGGTACATAGTTTGTTTACAAACATTAGAGATTGGCGTTCATCTTTGTCATAGGCGTCACAGTGGGTATCACATTTCTATACAACTACAAAATGAAATAGATTTATTGAAATCTTATTATATGAAGGTGATGATTGACAATAACAAAAAAATGATTTACAAACAAATGAACGTTGTAGATGAAAACTCATTGATTTTTGACTGAAATATTAGTGCCAACAATCAATGTATTCCAAATGAAACTGATATTTACCAAATAACAACTTTCATTTAACTTCACCTGTTAGTTTTTTAGTTAGTCAAATCTTGCATGTGAAATTTGACCCAAATCTAATTCTTCCACTTAAAAAAAGGGTTTAGTACCATAAAATTTAAAATAATATCAAAATTCCAAAAAAAAGTAAATACAAGCTTTTATTCAAATGCCCTAAAAGGCACAAAAATAATGTTTTCAAATGTGTGACTTTTATTATTCTGTGAGTAACAGATTCAAAAGCTTGTCGCTTTTGTATTCAAACTGAAAACTTTGCGAGGCAAACTTTTGAAATTGTTTTTACTTTTAATTTTATTATACATTGTTGAAAATAATGTCTAACTTTAGATTTCCATTTAGGTTTCCAGCTGATGCCCATGAAAAAGCTGTTTGGTTGGAAAAGCTGGGATTGAAAGAGTTCACTGAAACTGTTTCAAAGTATGCTAGAATTCGTTCTATTCATTTCAAAGGAGAAGCTTTTGAAATAAAACCCAGTGGAAAAATATTTCTGAGAAAGGGTGCTTTTTTTAATGAAGAGTATATTCCAACAACTGAAACTGCTTCAACCTCGAGGTAAACTAATCATTCAACAGAATTATTATTATCTCAAATTATTGTTAATATCTTTCATTCCTTCCAAACATAAATTTACCTTTTTTTAGATTAGATAATAGAAAGTCATCTACGGATTCAACAGATACAGCCCCAGGAACTAGTTGTTCGGATATTATCGATTCTTTTGGCCCCCCACTGAAGAGGTAAGATCAGATTCAATAATTGATTTCACTTGTTAGTATGATTTTTATATTAGCTCAAAACTTGCAATTCAATTATCACCCACTTTTAAATATATTGTTTTAAAACTTTACAGATTCCATTCAGATACATCAGCTACTATGACTGCCCCAGAAATAGATACGGAATATCTCTCAGAAACTTTGACTGCATCGGAAACTGAATTGATTCAAATGTCAATCACTGAAAAGGAAACAGACAGACCCACAATTTGCAAAAGAAAAAGTGAGTAGAATAATATAATAATATTTGTTGCACTATGATATATACAGTGCTCGTCTAAAGTCCGTTCCCCCCCTACTAATTTTTGAACCACCTGGTATATCGCAACGAAATTTGGAGGGCTTAAATAGGAGATGAATACCTACTTTTTCATGAGAAAATCACAGCTGAAAGTTTCAAAATGGCGGCTGAGCGCCATCTTCAATAATTTTTTAAATAGAACACCCCGTATATTATTCTATTTTCGAAATTTGCCCATAATTCTCAACAGTTCTCTTATACACTTCACTCCTAAATTCAATTGTTTTCGAAATATTAACGTTTGAAAAGTGACATTTTGGTCATTTCAAACCCAACGAAAAACACTAATGTTGCTTTCAATCAAATTTGCAAAAATCGTTGTTGCGGTAACATCTCATTTACTGTCAAACTGAACTGCTAACTGTCAAATAGTCCATTGAGCGCCTAAATCCTTTTATGAAAAGTGTGATCATGGCTCGTCTTTTCTTCTGTTTGATTTATCTGAATTGATTTTACTTGTATCTCTTACAATGTGAAATATAATTATTATTATTTTTAGTATTCCAAAGTATTAAGGATGGTTTCCTCTATTATTGTCTTGCCAAATATTATCAGTTTTCCAAAGTATTTAGGATTAATTCTTATTGAAACGTGGATATTTATCGAAATCATATTGTGAATTGAAACAACAGCTTGATAATTGAGAAAATAGCTACACCAATGGGAAATTAATTATGATGAGCGTCCCATGCTTTTATTTTATTTTTATTTATAAATATTTTGGATCACAATTGGGTGGAACTTTTCAGTCTTGTTTATATTCAATTTTATTTAATTTCAGAGCTGTTACTGACTTATCTACTAGTGATTTTTCAACTCCTCGCAAGGCCCGATGAAATTTCAGAAGCATGAAAAAAACTGTACTATGCCAAAAAACCAAAATAAAAACTTTACAACAGTCAGTGCGAAGGCTGAGGTCTAAAGTGACAAATTTGAATTCACTGATAAACCATTTGAAAAGTAAATCTTTGGTGCATGAAGATTGTGAAACTTCATTGAGGGTAAGTTTTCTACATAGTCTATGCTGATTAGAATATAATAAAATTCATTTTATTCCAACAAGACATAACAAATTTTATGTACATTAATTCTGAAATATAAAATTATGGTAGAATCAAAATTTTCAGATCTTCAAAAAGTCCCTGCATATGGTCAGATTTTTAAGTATCAGTGTGAAAGCAGTTTCAACCATGAATCTGTCGCGGCGATACGAAGTGTTCTCGGCCGCCAGCGGTCCCTAAAATGTGTTGGAATTTCATGGCCAGAGCCATTTATTTACAAGATCTATATATCGGAATATTTTGGCGCACAGAAATTTGGCCCTTACAACGAATTAAATTAATTTTCAAAAATCCCAAAACTCCTTCAAAGTTTTCGTGGATGGGGATTTTTTGCATAAACCTGTGCTACTTGAAGTGCTCTACAAGATCTATATTTCGAAATATTTTGTTGCACAAAAATTTGGCCCCTACAACAAATTAAATTAATTTAAAAAAAAATCCAAAACTCCTTCAAAGTTCTCGTGGATGGGGATTTTTTTGCATAAACCTGTGCTACTCAAAGTGCTTTATAAGATCTATATATCGAAATATTTTGTCGCACAGAAATTTGGCCCCCACAACGAATTAAATCAATTAAAAAAACAAAATCCGAAACTTTTTCCAAGTTGTCTTGGATGAGGATTTTTTTTGCATAAACGTGTGCTACTCGAAGTGCTCTACAAGATCTATATTTCGAAATATTTTGTCGCACAAAAATATCCCCTATCCCTATCCACAAAACTTTGATGGAGTTTTAGAATTTTTTTGAAAATTAATTTAATTCGTTGTAAGGGCCAATTTTCTGTGCGACAAAATATTTCGATATATAGATCTTGTAAAGCACTTTGAGTAGCACAGGTTCATGCAAAAAAATCCCCATCCTCAAAAACTTTGAAGGAGTTTTGGATTTTTAAATTAATTGAATTTGTTGTGAGGGCCAAATTTGTGTGCTACAAAATATTTCGATATATAGATCTTGTAGAGCACTTTAAGTAGCACAGGTTTATGCAAAAAAATCCCCATCCACGAAAACTTTGAAGGAGTTTTGGATTTTTTTTTAATTAATTTAATTGTTGTGGGGGCCAAATTTTTGTGCTACAAAATATTTCGAAATAGAGGTCTTGTAGAACACTTCAAGTAGCACAGGTTTATGCAAAAAAATTCCCATCTACGAAAACTTGGAAGGAGTTTCGGATTTTTTTTTATTAATTTAATTCGTTGTGGGGGCCAAATTTCTGTGCGACAAAATTTTTCGATATATAGATTTTGTAAAGCACTTCAAGTAGCACAGGTTTATGCAAAAAAATCCCCATCCGCGAAAACTTTCCAATCAAATAGTAAATGAATGGCTCTGGCCATGAAATTCCAACACATTTTAGGGACCGCTGGCGGCCGAGAACACTTCGTCGACAGATTCATGGTTGAAACTCGTGGCTGCTTTCACACTGATTTTTTGAGTCCCAACATTCAGCTAATAATCTGTATTACATTTTCAATGAACATTGTGGAAATATCATTATTTTCATGATTTATACAACCACTCAAATAATATATTTGTTCCAGGCGTCTATATCAGAATCAACATCTGAACTTTTCAAAGGGATGCTTAAGGGATCCAGAACTCAAAAGTATACACCAGCGCTCAGATCATTTGCTCTAACTCTGAGCTTCTACTCGACCAAGGCATATAATTATGTCAGAAAGACATTCAATAATTCTCTACCTCACCCAACAACTATATCAAAATGGTACCAGTCAGCTGATGGTACTCCTGGATGGACACAGGAGGCATTCAGAGCATTGAAACTGAAGGCGGATGCAGCTAAACAAGAAAACAAAAGTGTTATTTGCAATTTAATTTTCGATGAAATGTCTATTCGAAAACAAGTAGAATGGACTGGCAAAAAGTTTTGTGGGTATGTGGATTTGGATGATGATGATGGATGATTTGGATAGCGATCAACTTCCTGAAGCAAAAGAAGTACTGGTGTTTATGCTGGTTAGTTTGAACAGTTCCTGGAAGATACCTGTTGGATATTTTCTTTTAGATGGTCTCTGTGGATCTGACAAAGCTGGGCTTGTTAAGAAATGTTTAGAGTTGATTGATGAAACTGGAGTGCTTGTATCCTCTATGATATTTGATGGAACTTCAGCCAATTTGAAAATGGCTTCAGTTCTGGGAGCGGATTTCAATATTTCACCAATGAAAACTTATTTCAGTCATCCTGTTACGAAGGAAAAAGTATATTTATTTCTGGATCCATGCCATATGATGAAATTAGTTCGAAATTGTTCAGGATCATATAAGAACTTGACAGATTCTCATACACAAGCAAGTGAGTTGGGATTATATTGATAAATTAGTTGACATCCAATATAATGAGGGGTTAAATGCTGCAACAAAACTGCGAAAGCGTCACATCATGTGGACTAAAGAAAAAATGAAGGTGAAGATTGCGACTCAAACGCTAAGTAAAAGTGTAGCAGATTCTTTGATATATCTGTGTAAAGATTTATTGTTGATTGAATTCAAAGGAGCTGAGGCAACTGCATTATTCATTCGTTATTTTAACGATCTGTTTGACATTTTCAACTCAAAAAATAGATTCGCGAAATATATTTATAAAAAGCCATTGTCTTCAGTAACAAGTAAAACATTTTTTGATCACCTACACGTTATTAAGGAATATATATTGCATCTGTCTGCTGGAAGTGTTAGTGTTTTGAAGTCAAAAAGAAAAACTGGTTTCTTAGGATTTCTTATTTGTATTGAAAGCCTCAAAGGAATTACGATTCTTATGTCAAAACCAATAAACTCAAATATATTTTTACTTACAAATTGTCACAAGATCACATTGAACTATTTTTTGGAGCTGTAAGAAGTCGTGGAGGATTCAATAACAACCTGACTGCCAGACAATTTGAGGCAGCATATAAGAGGTTGATAGTTCATTCAGAAATAAAAGCTGGGGAAACTGGACTTAGATGCAACCTCAATATTATTTTGTAGCAGTGGTAGAGTAACCATCAATGAGAATGGTCAAGATCTTTCTCTGATGGCTGAGCAGGTATCATTTGAAAATAAATTGAGTGAAGATATACAAGCTTTAGATTTTCTCCACTCTTCTGCTTGGTGTTTAACAGATTATGTAAATGATATTGTTTGTTATATAGCTGGTTATGTGTCGAAGAGCTTGAAGAGAATTGTTACATGCTTTAGATGCCAGCCACTTTTATTTGATGAAAATGACGAAACCACTTGTATACTACTTATAAGGAAAGAATATAAAAACCTCACAAAAGCATCAAAATTGGTAGTAGAAACTTGTAAAATTGCTGAAATATATTTCAGATTTTTTAATAAAACAACAAATATATTCAATAAGAAAATTAAAAACCTCATGAATATCTTGGTGAATAACACTCTACAAAACCTGCCCCCAAAACTCTATGAACATTTTGGTGATCACTTGTATGACGAAGATCCCATTGGTGGTCACTCAATAGAGCTGTTGAAGCTGATTTTGAATAAATATTTCAAAATTAGAATCCATCATGAGACATCTAGTAAATTAGATTCATCAACAGTACGAGTCAGGAGCATTTTGACAAAAACAGTTTTATTTCGTAATCAATAAAATATATGTGTTTTCCATCCCGAATCTTCCTGAGTTCCAAATTTATGTTGCCTTAGAAATTATCATAATTCAGTTCGCAATATTTTTATTCCTATTTTGAATTGGAAATACCTATCAAATAATACAAGCCTACTTATGTAATACTTTGTTCCAGAGATATGAGCATAGCCCTAGTTTCATGATCACCCAGTATATTGTTGATATTTGGATGATCCATAAACGACTGCAACTTTGGAGATCATTCCCTTTATCTTCCATTCGTATTGCTAATGTGAAATGAAATATCTAATAAAAAACCTTTTTGAAGACATGCTTTTATTCAAGCCGTGTACTAAAACGTATAAAATAATTTTAAGTCATTGCTGACAATGATTTAATTATTTTTTGTTGAATTATTTGGTTTCAAAAAGCTTGTCACGCGAATTGTAATAAAATTAATTCTTTGACAAGTTGTTACTTACCAACCAATCATTGTCCAATGAAATTAATTGGTACCTACTTTCATGAACACTTCACGCGACAAGCTTTTTGAAACCAAATAATCCAACAAAAAATAATTAAATCATTGTCAGCGATAGCTTGAACTTATTTTATACATTTCGGTACACGGCTTAAATGAAAGCTTGTCTTTAAAAAGGTTTTTTATTTTTTGCTTTTTAGTTATTTCACCTTAATCTGTTCATTACTAATACAGCCGTGTTATTACAATGTCATGATCTCCGACCCCAAAATTTCCCACACACCAATTTTGACTAGAACCTGGCCATAATCACAAAACTCGCCCGACATTCTGAAGTCGCCATCTTGGATTTATAGATTTTGACAAAAAATTCACGCATAATCTCTAAACCTGAAAACCCCCACATACAAATTTTGAATGAAATATGACCATTATCAGAAAACTCGTCCCTCATCTTGGGGCCGCCATCTTGAACTCATGAATTTTGACAAAAAATTCAAAATATCCGAGAAAACCACCGCATACCAATTTTGAATCGACTTGGACCATAATCACAAAACTCGTCGTCCATCTTGGGGGGCGCCATCTTGAATATATTAATTTTGACAAAAAATTCATAATCTCCGACCTCGAAAATCCCCCCATACCAATTTCGAATCGAATCGGACCACAATCACAGAACTCGTCCGCCATCTTGAATTTATGAATTTTGACAAAAAATTCAAAATATCCAAGAAAACCGCCTCATACCAATTTCGAATCGAATCGGACCACAATCACAGTACTCATCCGCCATCTTGAATTTATGAATTTTGACAAAAAATTCATAATCTCTGTTCCCGAAAACCCCCACATACCAATTTTGAATCGGATCATAATTACAAATCTCGTCCGCCATCTTGGAGCCGCCATTTTGTTTTTTATTTAACAAAAAATCCATAATGCATTGCCACCGGAATTATATATAACAAGTGAAACTAAATAAAATCTTGTAATAAAAAGTATAATCTTCAATATGACTATAGAATATGTATATGAATCTAAAATATATTCAATAAAGACTAGAATCGAAAGTTGTTTTATTGTCCCTCTTATCTTTATCAGTTCTGTTTCTTATATTAAAAGTGCAGTGTAAATTTTTCATTGCTTCAAATGTAGAAATAATAATTATTTTTCTCTTAGAATCGGCCTATTTAATGAAGACAAACACATATTTTATGAACACATCAGATCTGTATATCACAAGTCTTGCCAAAGTTTTCATAATCATATGAAACTCCACATATTTTTCTTTTAATCAATACCTATATTAATTAAATTGTGTGCGCCACTGTCGTTGGATGGCAGGTTACAGTCTATCGCAGGTCTCCTCCTTCCTCGCAACCCGCGCGCCAACAAACTGAGCGGCTTCAAAACAATCTATGTTGATAGTATTAATTTGCTGAGTCCATTATATATTTATACGTCCATGGTTGTGAGCCGAACGTTTGAGTGCTCCAAGAAGCGAAATGGTACGTGCTTTAGATGATAAAGTACCAGCGATCCTAATTCTTGGTGAAACTGGATAAAATATTCATGCAGCAGAACGCATTTTCAATGAGAGGTTTCCTGATCTCCCCGTTTCGAGGACTTATTCAAGGGAGCTTCTTCGTAAGTTTGAAACAACGGGTAGTATTAATGATGCGAAACGATCTGGCAGACCACAAATTTCTGATGAGAAAAAAGTTGATATACTGGCAGAAGTAATAGTTAATCCTACTTCTTCAACAACCCACGTTGCATCTACCTGTGAAGTCAGTCGAAGAACAAAACACAGGGTGTTGAAAAAAAAATTAAATTTCATCCATACAAATTAAAAATGGTTCATCAACTCTCAGATGACGACCCAGACCGAAGACTAGAATTTTGTGAAAATATGGAAACTACAATCAACCAACAGCCAGACCATGTCGAAACAATTTGTTTCAGTGACGAAAGTACTTTCTATCTAAATGGAAATATAAATACACAGAATGTGAGGTATTGAAGTGACGCAAATCCTCACCTCACCGGAAGGTGAATGTTTGGGCAGGTATCCTGGGAAACCACATCGTTGGACCTCTTTTTTTAAATACTCATTCAACTGGTGAGGTTTATCTGGAGCTGTTGCAAAACGCAATAGAACCGTTAATCCTTGAAATTTTGGAAGATTATCCAGAATAATTTGGCAATTTGGAAATAACATTCCAACAGGATGGTGCTCCTACACACTATTACGATGCAGTAAGACGGTATTTGGATGAGGAGTATCGTGGTAGATGGATTGGACGACGAGGTTAAACGGAATGGCCAGCTCGATCACCGGACCTCACACCTTTGGATTTTTTTCTGTAGGGGTACCTTGAATCGAAAGTTTACGCCACTGAACCTGACAATACTGACGATTTAAAACAACGTATTGTTGGAGAATGTGAGGCTGTTTCCGCAGACACATTTGCAAAAGTACGAGAAGAGTTTCAAAATAGGATATTTCACTGTCAGAAAGTAGATGGAGGTCACTTCAAGCAATTTCTTCAAGTAGATACTGATTCTTAAATCTGTAATTGATATCATCCTGAATGGAATTTAAATTTAAATGTTTACTAATGAGCCATTAAAACTGCCATAAACACAAACAAAATTAGTATCATTGAATAGGTTTTTTCGATACATTTCGAAAGAGGTGTCGCTTGCCGTGAGGTTCCATTCAAAATTATTGGTCACAATGGCCTTGTGACGTCATCTTTGACGATTTCGTCATCTATTATCACTAGTAGGGAAGTTTACAAGCTTTAATATTCAGTTTCCAAATTTCACTTGTTTATGTATAATCGTTCCAAAAATAAGAGGGGGGGGAGGGGACTTTTGAGAAGCACTGTTTAACCTGAAAATCTCTGTTCTAGCAGTCATCCAATTCATGGCCGAAAGTAACTGCAAATTGCCACTAAAAATTGTTGAAAAATTAGAACCGATTCTAAACTCTTCAGTTTATTAGTGAAGTTCAAATTGACGACAATTTACTGTTTACACCTATCAATAAAATTCAAGGTCACAAAATTGACCAATTTAGTGGATCGTGTAAATTCGCACTCACTTTGTTGGCACGTTTTTCGAAACACAATACTATTTTAACCGAAAATGCGATAGTGTAGCATTATTTCGATTATTTGGAAAAAATTTAGGGAGTTCATGGTTCTCTAGATCGAAAAATTGAACGGGTGTTCTGACAAATGAAATATCAACTATAAGGTATCATTAGATTCAGATAATTACGAAGATTTGAAAAATGTAGTAATATACATTTGAAAATCGAAAGTTGTCATTTCCGGAAAAACTGGAAGATGTTCTTTTTTCAAAAATTGCCGTCTAGTGGCATATTCAATGTTTCAAATATCAGAAATATAGCTGGAGAAACAAAGAAGGAAAGGGGAGTGTACCATGAGTCTTTGTCACACGGTATATATATATGCATATATATATATATATATTATATATATATATATATATATATATATATATATATATATATATATATATATATATATATATATATATATATATATATATATATATATATATATATATATATATATATATATATATATATATATATATATATATATATATATATATATATATATATATATATATATATGTATTAATTTTATTTAAAATGCCTGTCATTTAACTATTTACTATCTTTCACTTCACTACGCCATAATTCCAAAAATATACAAATCTTCAGTCAATAGCCTAAGCTGAAATTATTATCAATAGTAGTATCGATAGTTGTATCCCCACTATCGTATACTATCGATAGTCCTGAATATCGAAGTTATAATGGTTGTATGTAATAATACCTCGACAACAAGGTTTCAATGGAATTTTCGAATTTCCAGGAGCACGATTCTAATAGAACTTGCAAATATTCAGGAGATTATTCGAGAATGAGCATGTACCACGGTAAACGCTTCATGAGGAACTATTTCCAGGCAGAATTTCAATGAAGGAGCAGCTCGAACGATGTCGAATTCCGTGAAACATGATAATGAATTGTTAAGAGGGATGGAAGATGATAATCCCGTTCCGAGGCGACGAAATCCGCGGTTAACAACTTGGAGTCTCTGTGATTATCTCGAAGTACATTTGGGGTGTATGGGGTACGTTTGAGGCGTATTATTCTTGGGTTTTGGATTCTGTAGTGTCCAGGATAGGTATAACAAAATACTATTTTTTCTTCGTAAAATAATGAAGACATTCATACAATATCCATGGAATACCTCGTGAAATGAATCTCGAACTCGTACAGTTCCATTTTCAGATCGTGGGATAGTAACAGATTTTGAGAAACGATTTCATTCAGTATGCCTTTCAGAGGACAATATTGTCCGTATATCCTCATGATAATGATGTATGAATCAAAGAGTAGTCCTGGGTTCTTCATATTGAAAAATGATTCGTCATTTGTTCGAAAATTATGTGTTTTGTAATGAAATTTGAAAAAAATTAAATATCCTCGGAAAATCATTGACATACCGTAAGGATGGACCAAAGGGCTGGTATGATCAACAGCCATGAAGAGTTGATTGAGCGTTACAGAAGTGCCGAATTGAGAATACTGATTGGGTATTGCAAAGTGCAAAATAGAAAATATGGCAGATTCGCAAAGAATGCAGAAGGAAGCAGGAGAGCTACTAGCACAAACGTCAGCTCAAAACCATAAAATAGAATGAGATAGGAAAGAATGGCAAGAAAAACACAAAAAATTTGATGAAGCTAGGATCGAAAATGAAAGAAAGATGATGGAAATGTTTCACTGCCAAGGACTTAATCTATCAGGATTTACTGGACCAAATGAAATCACAAGGATCGAAAATAGGCAGATGGATTCTCCCAAAATCGAAACTAACAATAGCTTCGTAGCATTAGCAAACTTGGACAATGAGTCCGCGGCAGATGTAAACCTTCCAAAAGAGAGAGAGAGACTATGACTGTGGAACAAAACCAAACCAAAATATAGGAGATATGAAAAACTGGCCGGCAATCAGCCGACTACTGATTACCTCCGGAATAAAATCCGTTTAAAAACCCCAACGTACGAGACGAATCAAAATGCACATAACTGAGATGGAGAATTATGAGAAATGTCTCGCAATTTTGAATCATCAAAAAGTGCCATATCACACTTACAATAAAACCGGAACCAAAGAGATCAGAGCAATATTCAAGGAAGTTGCCGAGGACCTAACCCCCACTGAAATGACTGAAGAACTTAAAGAAACGGGCTTCCACCCAAGGGTGGTAGCTAGATTTGAAAAATCAGATGGCTCATCATACTTGTGATTGTCCTTGGCACAGAACAAGGAATCAAACAAATAACGACCATAATTAATATACAGTGTCACACATGGAGTTCGCAACAAATGGAAGTTTTTTTTATTAATAGATTTAATGAAAATTTGGCTTCGCAGTTAATTTGTGCTTGAAAAATAAGTAAAAAATAGCCTCTTTTTTTCCGTCATGTGCTACTCTAAACCTGTTAAATTTGAAATTTTTTGCTAAAATATTAAAAAAACCCGTTTTTTTTTGAAAATTCGAAAAGTGACAAAAAAAAGTTGCTCAGTTTCCAATTTTATACCTTTGCTCCAAATTTGGACTCTCTACTGTAACTCGACATTTTTCCAATTTTTTTAATTTTTCGAATCTTTCGCACTACCGATTCGAACGAAACATGATTTAAATTTCATAATTTTGATGAATACGAGGCTTCAATGTCATATCTTGCCCAGAAAATACCCACATTGGCCTGTTACCAGGAATAAAAATAAATACACCTCCAGAAATTCTTCTTTGTTGTTGCAGAGTTCATCTAGTTTTTCCATTTCATTGTGAAACTGATTCGGATTTCCAATGTATGGACGTTGATATGTTTCGAGTTTCTTTTCATTCTTATTACACTCGTATTTCTTTTTTTAACAGACTTGTATCCCGTTAGCTGCAGATGAGTTCGAAATATTTTGATGTAGTTTTCACCCAACAGTGTGACTGTTGGATGTAATTTTCGTGCAAATAATAATTTTTCGCAACGTTTTTTTAATTAATTTAATAAATCTCATATTCTTTATTTTCACCATTAGATGTGTAAAAAACATCAAACCAAAATAACTATAACCAAACTCACAACAAAACATCGTAACATTCATTGATTTATCTCAATAATCTCATAAAGAACCCGAATTCATCATTCAGTATGCCGTCCTTCCCGTTCTATAGTCCTTTCACTCACAGACTTTGTGGCATTTTTAATAAATAGGGGATTTATGTTAGCACAACACTCCCGAAAGGTATTCTCTGAATGTTCTTTGTTTGCAAATGTTCTGTGCTTATAACCCCATAGAAAAAAGTCCATTGGAGATAAATCCGGTGATCTTGGAGGCCAATAATCTTTCCAATCTCGTCCTTTCACTTTTCCCTAAACATCTGACTGAGACACTGTTTCACTCCTACCGTTTGGTGGATCGGTGCTCCGTCAAGCTGATACCACAAATTTCGTCTAACACTCAGAGGCAGATTATCCAAAAGTTCAGATAAATGATTCATAATAAAATTTCTGAACAAGTCTGCGTTCAAATTTTGTCTAAAAAAATATGGTCCAATTATTTGGTTATGTAATAAACCACACCACACATTCGTCTCGAATGAATATTAGTCACGGTATTCTATTACAAAATTTGGATTATTGTTGGACCACCATCGTCAATTTTGGGAACTAACTGTTCCGTTCGACGAGAAAGTTGCCTCGTCTGTCCATAAAAGCCTGTAGGGAAATGTGGTATCATTTTCTCTCTCACCTTGGAACCAAAATGAAAATCCTACACGAATATCGGAATCTCTTTCCTCAAGAGAGTGTATGAACTTTGGCTAATAGGGATGGAAATTATTTTCGTGCAAAATTCTTCTCACAGTTTCTCTGCCAACCCCTGTATTTTCACTAATACTCCAAATATTAGTTTTTCCATTTTCAGCAACGCTCAAACAAACATTGAATTGTTCTTCTTAATTTACCTTATTGGATTATGTGGTTTCTTGAAACGATTGTACACAGAGCCAGTTTCTTTGAATGTTTTCAATATCCTTCCCACGGTACAAAAGTGAATATTTCTTGCTGGATGCCGGTGATTGAAAATACAAGCAATATCTCGATATGGCATATTCTCACCACATGAAAAAACTATTTCCACTTTGTCTTGTGTGGATAATATTGTACATAAAACTTATTTGTGAATTATAAATGTACGAAAATCTGTACACAAAACAACTCGATTCATTAAATGCAATAATTTGACATCAACCAAAACAGAAAATTTGTTTCAAAAGCCCACTAAGGGAACATTTTATTTCGATTCGATCAATTGTACTATTTTCTTCCCGAGATGTTGCATTAGTCTTGTAATATTTAAAATCACGAAATTTTATATCATGATTAGTACAAATCGCTAGAACGAAAGTCTTTCGAATAGTTATGGAACTGTAGGTCATTGTCATTTTTACGGAAAAGTATAATATTTCGGGTTTGTTTGTAACTAAATTATTGGTCAGAAAAATAATCAAACTGGATGAAAATCTATTAAAAAAGAAATACGAGTGTAATAAGAATGAAGAGAAATTCGTTCATTCGATTATTGACATATTTACGTCCATACATTGGAAATCCGAATCAGTTTCACAATGAAATGAAAAAACCAGATGAACTTTGCAACAACAAAGACGAATTTCTGGAGGTGCATTCATTTTGTTTCTGGTAACAGGCCAATGTAGGTATTTTCTGGGGAAGATATGACATCGAAGGCTCGTATTCATCAAAATTATGAAATTTGAATCATCTTCCGTTCGAATCGGTAGAGCGAAAGATTCGAAAAATTAAAAAAATTGGAAAAACGTTGAAATGACAGTAGAGAGTCTGAATTTGGAGCAAAGGTATAAAATTGGAAACTGAGTAACTTTTTTTTTGCATTTTTCGAAATTTCCAAAAAAAAACTGATTTTTTGAGGACTTTCGAAAAAAATTTCAAATTTTAATTATATCTATTAATTAAAAAAAATTCCATTTGTTGCGAACTTTATGTGTGACACTGTAGAAGTCAAGTTCGAATACCGAAGGAAAAAAAACGTATAGGACAGTGTAACAACGGTCAAAGATTCAGACACAGAGCGGTAAACTGCCACGCAGAGGCTGTGTGCCGACACTGTCCGAGAAACCATGAATCGAAAGAACACCCTAAAGATGGAGACAGCCAGTCAAAGTGTGCAAACTGTGACGGGGCCCACGAATCAAATTACAGGGGATGCCCTAAATTCCCTACCCAAGAGAACAAAGAAAAACCAAAGCCAAAAAGACCTCCTAGGTCACCTAGAACAAAAGAGGCACAAAACAACAGGATTGTCGAGAACACCCCCCTCAATGAACTACTTTCAACTCTGAATGAGTTGAAAGATGCCGGAAAACTACGTAAACAGGGATTGAGCAACAAATCCCAATCAGCCGTTAGGAAGGAAGTCTCGTCAGTTAGTACACAGGAGTGTACTCATATCAAAATCTGAACGTCATGTATCCGACACCAGACGAAAGAGTAGAAGGACCAGGCCCTCACAGATAAACGACCCGGAATAAAATGAAAGGGCTGGTATGGTCACGTGAACTTGTATTTGAATAAGGAAATTTTCCGCGTTTCAAACAGGATGCTATTGATAAGTATAAAAGTTCTTGTTACAAAACTGCTTACAAAAAGATGGCATACCGATTGCGTATGTCCAAGCACTGTTTACATTGCAAAAATTTTAAACAGTTATGGAATAACATTCCGTGATTTTAAACAGCACGAAGTTTGTTGTGATATTGAGTTTGTCTCCTGAGTTGTTGGTATGTAATTATGCATAAGAGTTGTGCGGGTTCGTCATATTGAAAAATCAAAATGGAGTTGCACTTCCGCGTTGGTCCCCTGTCGCAGGACCGTTATATGTTTAAGGCAGATTTGTTATTCCGCCTGAATACCATACCATTATAATCATAAAAACCGAAGGGCAAACTAGTTGAAATTACAGAAAATGTTACTTTTATCTTACACCGGTTTTTTCTATATTTGCATCCATTTTCACAAGATTTTATTCAACTTCACATTTGTATGTATCCATGTATGCATGTTTAGTTCAAATATTTTATTGAAATTTGACAGGTGTTCATAACTCCGCCAGTCATACGATTAACTTGAAATTTGACAGGTGTTCATAACTCCGGTGACAATGCCTTATGGAATTTTTGCCAAAGAAGAAAACAAAAGACGGCTTTAATACGACGTACGATCTCTGTGATTATGGTCCGATTCTATTCAAAATTACTATGTGGGGGTTTTTGGGGTCGAAAATCATGAATTTCTTGTAAAATTTAAAAAATGTAGGATTGCGTCACCAATATGGTGGACAAGATTTGTAATTATGGTCCGATTCAATTCAAAATTGGTATGTGGCGGTTTCTGGGGTCGTAAATTATGAATTTTTTGACAAAATTTATTGGACCAAAATGGCGGCTCCAAGATTGTGGACGAGTTTTGTGATTATGGGTCGTTTCTCTTCGAAATTGGTATGTCACAGTTCATGAATATAGTCGAAGATTATTGATTTTTTGTCGAAATTCATTGAAGATGCAGCTCCAGGATGGCGGACGAGTTCATCTTTAGATTGTCTCCTCATTGAAGAACTAGATAGCTCAAAACTATATTGTTCAATGCCTCATAATAACGATGTTCAAGCAGAAATGCATAGATTGAGACGTACTTACTAAAAAACATACCGGGTGACACAGGATATCGGGCCACCCCTGTTACTTCTGCATTTGTAAACGGATTTTTCTGGAATTTGGTACAGTTATATAAGCAACCATTTCGGATTTGATCACATAACTACCCAATATGGCGGACTTTCGGTTTTTCTGGAAATGCCAATAACTTTATTTTTTCAAATGGAACACCTTGTATATTTTTACATATTCAAGTTCCAAATCTCATGTCAACTGTCATTTCTTTTGAACAATCGAAATTAAAATTGTTTTTTAATTTTACCTCGTGGATAAATGAGATTTGGTCGAAGCTATTCACGATGAGTCGCAAATAACAAAAAATTTTGATTTTTTCTGAAAAATTATTTTTTGTGTCACTTACTGGTTAATCAATTCAATCACATCACATTTTGATCTAAAATTATTTTTTTTTCAAATGAAACCCTTATGGGCCACCTACCTGTCTCTCTAGAACATTCATTGAGGAAAAAAATGACGTATCATTTTTGTATTTCGGTGCAGTAACAAATTGTATGAATTCAAAAATCTACAACTAGTTCATGAGTTTTCTGGCAGTTCGAATAATTTTTCAACTCAGTAAGCTGTGGAAAACAACATTTCTGAAACTTGTCAACTAATTGTGTAGGTTTTTTGAATTCTTCTAGCGTTTTCTCGATTGACATTGCATTGGTATTCCAATTCCCGCGTCGAAGCGGTTGGATCAAAATCGACATAAGCAAAACATTCATTTCTGCCTCCTCACTTTCGATCATCTTCTCCATTGTTGGGTTCTTTTCGTAATCTCCTTTCCACATTTTGAAGAAGGTTTTTTGTGGGTGTCTTCTGTGTGGGTATCGTTCAGCGTATAACTGACAAGCGGTGACAATGTTTTCAAGACATTCTCCGTAAATTAATAATATATCAACCAGTTCACTTCTTGTGAACCTATAATTTTAATTTTACATTTCTACTAAACTAATTCCCGGAATTTAACTGATTTTCGAGAGTTGAGATGAAAGATGACAGCGAAACACAATCAGTTGACAAGATTCAGAAATGTTGTTTTCCACAGCTTACTAAGAAAAATTATTCGAACTGCAAGGAAACTCATGAACTAGTTGTAGATTTTTGAATGTATACAATTTGTTACTGCACCGAAATACAAGAATAATATGTTATTTATTTGCTTAATGAATGTTCTAGAGAGACAGGTAGGTGGCCCATAGTTTCATTTGAAATAAAATAATGTTCGATCAAAATGTGATGTGACTGAATTAATTCATCAATAAATGACACAAACAATAATTTTTCAGAAAAAATCATGTTTCTCTGTTATGTGCGACTCATTGTGAATAGCCTCGACCAAATCTCATTCATCCACGGGGTAAAATAAAAAAACAATTTTAATTTCAATTGTTTCAAAAAAATTTGACATGAGGTTTGGACTTGTTTTGACCTGTTAAATTCGAATATGTAAAAATATCCAGGGTGTTCTATTCGAAAAAACAAAGTTGCTGGCATTTGCAGAAAAACCGAAAGTCCACCATATTGGATTGTAATGTGATCAAATCCGAAATGGTTGCTTGTATACCGAATTTCAGAAAAATCCGTTCACGAATGCAGAAGTTACAGGGGTGGCCCAATATCCTGTGTCACCCGGTATAATAAAATAATTAATAAAAAAACCTCTTTGGAAACAAGATTTTATTCAAATGCGCTGAAAAGTTAAAAATAATTGCTCTGTATGTGCGACCTAGGTTATTCCATGAATTATAGATTCGAAAGCGACGAACTTTTGAATCTATAACTCACGTAATAACCTACATCGCACATCCAAAGCCATCATTTTTTACTTTTTAGCGTATTTGAAAAAAAGCTTGTCTTTAAAATGTTTTTTTTTAATTATTCATTTTATTTAACGCTTTTCAGTAAATACGCCTTAATTTATGCAGGAGACCATCTGAAAATCAACTCGTCTGCCATCCAGGAGCTGCCATCTTCAATTTATGAATTCTGACAAAAAATCGATAATCTCTAATAAATTCATAATATCCGACAATAAAAACCTCAACATGCCAATTTTGAATAGAAACAGTCCATCATCACAGAACTTGTCCACCATGGAGCCGACATCTTGAATTTATGAATTCATAATCTCCGACACCGAAAATCTCCGAATACCAATTTTGAATCGAATCGGACCATAATCACAGAGATCGTCCTCTATCTTGTTTTTTTTTTCTCTTACAAAAATTCCATAATGCATTGTCAGGGGAACTATGAACACCTGCCAAATTTCGCGTTAATGTGGCAACCAGGTGTGGGTCAAATTTAACTTGCAAAATTGTTATCAATGGAAGAAACTCCGCATCACTTCAATATCTAATTATTCTATTAAGTCTATGTCTATCAATGGCACAGTTTGGCTATAAGTGGTTACAAATGAATGAACAGATAACAGTTAAAAAATATTTACCTCTATTCAACATCTGGATCTGGATCTAATGCAGTTGTTGTGGGTATACATTCTATGGAAATGTCTTTTTCATTCTATTGCTGAGAAGCAAAATGGCAGAACTGATAATTTTTGGAGAAACAGAAGCTTCTGATATCTTCATCAAAATTCCAGTATTTTCAATTCTGGCAAAGATGCAAAATACTAATTGAAAAATATCGCTATATTCCAAATTTGACTTGGTGAATTGAAAGTATATCAATTATCTTTCCAGCTATATCCCCCCTTGGTATTTATTTCATGATTCAAATAACTCTCATTCATTCTTTTTCAAAAATAAAAACAAGCATAAATTTCTATTATTTTCATGAACAACTGAACCTGAACCGCATAGAGTTGGCTTGTTGAAAGGCAAATATTTTCATATTCCTATTTCTCAAGCTGATGTTATACACAAAAGATTGCCGTTAGGGAAAATCGTGACGGTTCTTCTCAAAAGGAAAGGAAATAACTAACCAGCAGCCCTTTTCAGAACGATCACACTTCTTTTTCAGCAAAATTGAAAAGTAACGGCTGAAGTAGATATTTTTCATAGCTGAAAGTGTTTATAATTCATCCATCTCCTACATGGGCATGGTTAATTGAATATCGTGTTTGATATTGTATCGAAGGAAACTTTCGTTGAGCTTCCAATCCTTCGAATGGATTACAAGGGTTATTATTTTCAGAATAATTAAATTCTTTATGAATAGCGAAAACCCGCGCAACAAACAATATGAGTTAAATTTACGTCATTTCGACCTTCGAATAGGTCAGCGCCCAAATAGGCGAAGGTAATTCTTACCTTATAACTACCTTAAATTCACCAATATGAGAAAAAAACTGGGTAGGATTGGTTTGGGTTGGGTGGGGTGGGGTCGGGTCGCGTCGGTTCGTGTCGGGGTCGGGTCGGGTCGCGATCAGCGTCGGTCGTCGGTCGGTCGAATCGGTCGCGGTCAGTCGGGTCGGAGTCGGCGGGTCGGGTCGGTCGGTCGGTCGGTCGAGTCCGGGTCAGGTCGGTCGGTCGGTCGGGTCGGCCGGTCGGTCCGGGTCGGTCGGGTCAGGTCGGTCAGGTCAGGTCGGTCCAGGTCGGTCGTCGGTCGGCGGTCGGGTCGGGTCGGGTCGGGTCGGCGGTCAGTCGGTCGGGTCAGATCGGGTCAGGCGGCCGGGTCAGGTCGCGGTCAGTCGGTCGGGTCGGGTCGGTCGGTCAGGCATCGGTCGGTCAGTCGGTCGGTCGGGCTCGGGCCCGGGTCCGGTCGGTCGGTCCGGGTCAGGTCGGGTCGGTCACGGTCGGTCGGTCGGGTCGGGTCAGGTCGGGTCGGGTCGGGTCAGGGTCGGGTCGGTCAGGTCGGCGTCGGGTCAGGTCGGTCGGGTCGGGTCGGGTCGGGTCAGGTCCGGGTCGGGTCGGCGGTCGGGTCGGGTCGGGTCGATCGGTCGGGTCGGTCGGGTCGGTCGGTCGGGTCGGGTCGGTCGCGCGGTCAGGTCGGAGTCGGGTCGGTCGGCGGTCGGTCGGGTCGGGTCGGGTCGGTCGGGTCGGGTCGGGTCGGGTCGGGTCGGGTCGGGTCGGGTCGGGTCGGGTCGGGTCGGGTCGGGTCGGGTCGAGTAGGGTCGGGTCGAATCTATTTGAAGTCCATATCAAATAATTCCATACTATGCACTACGCCTATTAAGTTAATGGTTTTTGAAGGAGATTTCGCTCTCAATTACGGTTTTTATAACTCGAATTATAACTCTGGAGTTAGTCAGTAGTCGAATGTAGAATATTTGGTCAAAAATAGGTAAATTCAGTTTTCTCGAAGCCATTGTACCTCTCTGCTTGCTATAAATTTCCTATAATGTTAGTTGGACGACAATGTTTTGCCTGAAAAAATATCTCTACTATTTTCTCTCCGAAGTATCACAACTGAAGCATATATATATTGAACCAAAAAAAACAATTATCGAGAAGAAAAGATAACTTTTTATGATTGTTCTTTTCAACGAACTCCTGAAACAGTGCTAATTTATGGAGATAAATCAAATTTGGGCTGAACGTGTGAGAGCGTAACGCTTTGTGGTGAAAGTTAATAATTTATTCAGTATACAAAAAACTCCATTTTTTTATATTAATCGGGAGCTTCTGGAAGGTGATGAGATTGCTTGTAAAAAATGGATTCTGCCACTTTCAGAAACTTTATCAGCAAGCGCCCCAAGTGAAAGACAATGATATATCAGAACAAAGACTCCATTGAAATGCTAGCAGGGGACTCATTACCGTCTTTGACATATTCTCGCTTCAACTCGGATAATAATAGTTACGTTGATATGCACAGTACATAGTTAATGTGTTCTGTCCAACCTATTCCGTGTCCAACGCGATGATAATTATCCGCCGGGAAAGTGGATTGCCGTTACGTTTCTACATGAGAATATACTTAAACTGAATCGATTTTCTTGAAATCTCGGAACGTTTCAAATATAACCGGATGTTCAATTAGTGCGGCCTTACTCGATATCTACATTATTCTGGAAAGCTAAGAAATTCTCTTTGGGGAGATCTTGAGAAAACTTAATAGGCTAAGAGCCAGTGGCCGATAGACCTACGGTATTTCAAGAAATCCTATATTGTTTTCATTTCATGTACCGTGTTATTCATTATGAATTAGCCACCCCTTATCATCGTTATTATTGCCTATAGAAAAAAAAGTTTGGGGTAAGAGCTGTGTGGTTATGTTTGAATTTTGATAAAATGCTATCAAAAATACACTAGCGTGCAGACTTCAAGGGATAACAAATATGATAAAAAAACTTTTTTAAAGGAAAACATAATTTATTTCATTGTTGAGCTGGGTAGGTTATTCTGTGAGTAACAGATTCAATATCTTGCCGCGCAAGATTAGGTACCTATTTTGTATCCGCGGCAAGCGGATACAAAACACACACACACACACAAGGAAAAACTTGATCACCAATGAAAGAAATTAATTAACAACTGATAAAAGCTTGTTTTTAATTTGTATATTTTCGTTTATTCATTTTTTAGTATTCATGAGGTTGAATAACTAGTTTGATAATTTCTATGTGATTTATTTTTGAATTTTGACAAAACAATCATCATCTCAGACTTCGAAAAATCCTAGATACCAATTTTGAATAGAATCGGACCATGACTATAAAAATTGTCCGCCATATTGGAGCCGCCATTTTGTTTTTTCCATAACAATTTTATTACAGACACACACACATACAGACAGACGGTCACCGGGATAGGGAAAACTAAATAAAAGCTTGTAATATTTTTTTTTCAATTTGGTACCGTCAAATGGGGTAAAACGGCCCATACAGGGTAAAGCGGATCACTTGTACACTATTTTACTAATGATTATGCATCCTCAGAGTCACGACACTGAATACTGCGCGCGCATGTGGCCACTAATCGGTTGATGTCTATTGGTATTTTGTTACCGGTTGTGAAATTATAACCTAGTTCAAACGTTCGAAATTAATTAATGAAAATTGTTGTCAGATTTTGAGTTTTCCACAAGTGGTGAGAACAAACGGTTGTACAAGGTGAGTAGAAACAGCTGTGAATTTGTTGAAAAATATGTTTGTGTAATATACTTTCCGCAATCTAGTCATAACCTTAGTTTTGCTACAGACCGGAAATTTATGTACATACAGATTTTTCATTGAAAATTTTTATTCTATTGGGGTAAAGCGGATCATGGTTTATTTAAATCCAAAATTCATCTTTCAGACGTAAGGATGCCTCGAAATTATCGCAAGAAGATTGGACCGCGTGGAAATCATAATTACAATTCAGAATATCTCAAAAGGGCAGTGTCTGCGGTACGTCGAGGAACTTGTAGCTTGAGACAAGCATCCGAACAGTTTGCAGTTCCTTATACAACATTGGGTGAATGACAAAAACAATGAATTTTCGGCTTATGGTAGGCCGCCAGCGCTTAACACTTTGGAGGAGGAGAAATTGGTTGAAATTATTTTGATTTGCGCCGAATGAGGATTTCCGATGAAAAGTTACGATTTGAGGTATATGGTGCAGCAATATTTAAATCGCAATGGAAAGCGGGAGGCAAGGTTCCGTGAAAATTTACTCGGTTCAGACTGGTTCAAAACTTTCATGCTGAGGCATCCAAATTCAACAATGAAATTAGCTGAGAATACAAAAAGAGTTCGAGCAGCTGTATCTTATGGAATTATAGAATCATATTTCAGTGAATTGAAAGACACTTTGGAAGATGTATCGCCGTCGAACATAATCAACTATAATGAGACGAACTCCTCTGATAATCCGGGTTCTGTGGAAGTTGTGGTGAAGCGTGTGGTGAAACATGCCCATAGAATAATAGACACTTCCAAATCTAGCACCAGTGTTATGTTTGCCATATCAGGAGATGACAAGTTACTTCCACCCTATGTTGTGTATGAAGCCAAACATTTATATCCTGGGTGGACAGAAGGCGGGTTTCCAGCTTCGAGATATAACCGTACCCCAAGTGGATGGTTCGATTCATGCATATTTGAAGATTGGTTTTCAACAATTGTTTTACCTTCCATGCGCAATCTAGATGGTCCCAAGGTCATTATTGGTGACAATTTATGTAGTCATTTGACAATCAGCGTTATTGAGCAATGCGAAAATAATAACATTGGATTTGTTCTCTTGCCACCTAATTCAACACACCTCCTTCAACCTTAAGATGTCGCATACTTCCGTCCATTCAAAGGCGCATGGCGCGATGTCTTAGAAAAATGGAAGTTGAAAAATCGAGGAGTGTTGCCGAAGACAGTGTTTCCAAAATTGTTGAATGAAACGAAAGGAGAGGTAGGTTCCAAGGCTTGTGGCATTATTCCATTCAATCCAGATGCAGTTTTGAGAAAAAAAAGACCACAGGAAGAACAACAAGATGTTGAAAGAGCGATGGAAACAACCTTGACCGATACTTTGTGACACATCTCAATCAGATGTGATCTGGAGGTGAGCAGGCTCCAAAAAGAGGTTGATAAGTTGATGTGTCAGCAGGAAAGAGCATTGGAGCAGCTGCTCTTCTACCAACATTAATTGAATCAGAGCCAGACGAACTCGAGTATGATAACCACTCGGAACAAGACATAGAAATGAACGACGACGAAGAGCTGAACGGAATATCTGAGGAAAATGTTTCTGAAGGAGAAAAAGATAATATCACAGAAAAAGAAAATTATGTGGGAACATCAATGAAATTCATTGAGGCCACAGATATGGGAGAATGATCATTACCTACCCATCATCCCATCAACAACAGTGTTTTTGAGGGAATCAAGAACTATAGTATTGAAAATGAAAAAACTGATACAGTGTTGACTGAATATTTCAAGATATTCTCACTCAGAAAATGTATCGATCCATTATATTCTAGAACATTTTAAATCAGATGATAAGTCGGGAAGTGCAACAGGATTCCTAAAGGTTTGTTCCACTCTGATACCTCCTGGGCAATGTAGGAATGCTTTCAACAAAACCATAGGACAATCTGAAAATCCACTATGGCATGAGTTGAGATATTCCAGAATAACAGCTTCGAAAGCATATAGTGTTCTTCATAAAAGCGAAAGTGTGTCAAAAATTACAGTTTTCATTCTTCGAGGCGGTGCCCCAATTTATTTGAGACTACAGGTGTATTCAATGGGTAACTGATATAATTTTGGTCGGAAATTACCATTGGAAAAATCAGTAAAAATATGACAAAAATGATGTTATTATAGTTAATGTTTTCACTCATAACCATAACACATAACTACGAAAGATATATCCGAATTGACTCCTAAGAATTAATATATGAATCATGGTCGAAAATCATCAACAATCATTCATTATTGGGAAAAAAATATGCACAAATAAGCATAAAAATCGCGGCTATGATATTTGGGAAACTTGGCAACGCGGCGCGTAAAATTTCCTCCATCCCAACTGCGACTGAAAACATTAAGGTAAACAAAACAGCCTTCAAACTAGACAGTTACAACCATTTGACGTCACACCAATAGAAGGCGTGTTTGCTATCACGTGATGACATCGACAAATTGTACAAATTTTAAGAGTGGATTTTACAATATATATGAATAATATGAAACTTATTCTTTTATTGAAGACTCATTTGCTTTTTGGTTATTCATAGTGAGTCCATGATTTAGAAATTGGCATATTTTGCAAATTGTCTATTTATTTTTTGTTGAGATATTGAGATGTACTTTAACAAACATGAATCTCCACTGCAACTAGTTTGGAAAATAGATAAGGTAATCCAAGTCACTCGATGTTTAGTACAAGTAACATCCTTCATAAAATACATCCAGAAAATATTTGATGAAATATTTCATGTTAAAAATCTTTGAAAGACTTTCAACAGTTTGATGTATGAAAAGTAAGAATAGCCTTAAAAAATGTCAACACCAACTCTCATCAGAAAAAAAAACGATTTAACTTCAACACTACGCTGCCATCTCCGGATAAAAAAATTCTAGCAATTTACCATCTAGGATGGAATGAAATTATAGTTTGAAAAAACTAAAAAAACACGCATATATGGCAATAAGGACTAAAAAGTTGAAAATAATACGAATAAAGTCAAATTTTATTTTACGTAAAAGGCGTGAGGTGCTTAATTTCAATTATCTTAATATCATTATAAAAAGTGAGTGAAGAGCACCCAACGCTATTTTTACATAAAAATTTTTGGTCAATGCCTTTATTCTTATTATTTTCAACTTTGCTACGGAAGACTGAAGAAGACTACGGGAGAAAAAATCTTCGATTGATTCATCCACATGACATGAAAGTTATTAATAACTAAATTTCGGCGAATTTTCTGGGAACTAGTGCATTCACCATATCTTTGAATTGTATTGCTGAGAACGGCATCAGTGCATTCACCATATCTCACTAGTAGCCTCTTTGAGTTTCATTTCGATACGAGAATTAGAAGTGGGTTAAAATTGACTTCCAAGATTTGATGACATTATTTGTTAGTTTCAAGTGAAGCTAATAAAAGCGTGTTATTCGGAAACATACTTCATTGATTGAATGATGGGGTTAATATCAATTTTGGAAATGGCAAAAACAAATCTGGGATCCTTATACAGATGGGGGTACTCAACTCAAATTCAACGAATTTAAATAAATCTGTTGATATAACATCCTTGAGGAAATAATACACTGTGTTGATCAATCTGATGCAACTAATATTGAATTTGGAGGAAGCACGAACAAATCAAGGAGCTTCATAAGTATGTAGGGACTACAGTTCAACTTCCACGATACCCTGCAATCTTCTCTACTAATGTAAAAATGATATGAATTTCATCCATCGACAGAATCCTGGTACCTGAAGATTGAGTTTCAATGCGGAAGTTCTCCGGAAGCTTCATATGTCAACAACCAAAGTTTTTATTGAAATTTCGTTAATGCGGCGTTTTTTCCATGGGGAAATCGGGTTCTAATTTCAAAACAGATATCTTAGACCATTTTCATGCACGTTTCAGATTGCAAATCTATTCCGAAAATTTGAATGTTGGCATGTTCCAGACAGAAATTTGAAATTTCTGCAAAAAAAATCTCTAACCCTAGATACGGCCTTTTTCCTATAAAAGCGATTCCAGAATCCATCGGAAGGCAGTTCAGCTTGAGTCCTGGTCCTGCCAATATCGTCTGAAATTGAATTCTAGGTGGGTAAAGTGACATGAATCAATTTTAATCCATTTTTGCTGAAACTGAAGACTCATTTACTAATTGAATATTTATCATGGCAGCTGACATTGTGGAAGAAGTTCAGAAAAGGAAGGTTGTCAGTAAGCCGTATTTTCCCGATGAGTTATAATGATAGACATGTTCCAACAATCAACTACTAATTCTTAAACAATTATCTCATTTGAATAAGGCAGGCATGTGTTTGGTAACTAAAATTAAATTTGAAGATTGTAGTCGAAATGTCGACTTTGAAGTAAAACGCTCGACTTTGAAGTAGATATCTTCACTTGTAACTCGAGCCATTGTGAAGTTGGGATCCCAAAATTGAAGTCGGAATCCCGAAATTGAAGCCGGAATCTCGAAATTGAAGTCGGTAGTCTGTCTTGAGAGAAAGTGGGGATTGAAAAAAATATTCATGCCCTTTCTACGCTTTTGAAGTTTCAATAAAAAAACATGAATCAAATCACAGCCTTCTCTTGGAATGAGAATTTAAAAATTATTTTTGGGAGGTAATAAAATTGGCAAAGTGCTCATAGAAAATCAATTCATATAGCTTCCAAAATCGGAAAAATCTGTCATATATTTCCGAATCTACGATCATTTTGACACGGAGTATGTTCTACATGTATCTTTCAAATTTCAAAACAATTGATCTGAAAATCCAGGAAATAACAGCATGTGCCCAGTTTTTTCATTATTACCAATTTCGTAAAAAGTTCACACGTGCTTGGAGCTCTCGACCCCAATATAAAGCCGCTATGAAACTCATCCACCAACTTCAACAGTTCTCCGTTTTTATGCAAACTTTAATAGCTGTTCAGAAAAGCATTAAACTCGTGAAAGATTCATTAAGGCCTCCTGTTCAACCACTATCATGTATTGCCTCGAGGAAAATGAATTTCCTTGATGGAATTCAGGATATTCAGAGTACTGTGGGTTGAAGCGTTTTTTTTTTGTAGACTCACGTTTCATATCTCTTTGGTACATGTAGTTGTCATCCATAAAATCCCAATTTTCAGCATTAGGAAATCAGGAATGTGATTGAAACACTCTCAATTAGATGTTGGATAACATATTCTACTAAAAACTAAAAATATACGTTGAATTAATTTGTGGTTCCGTCGGTTCTTCCTCATTGCTACAATGAACCATCATTTTATTTAATATTTGTATCATACGCTCGCCCTTACTACACATGTAATTGCAAATTCGTAAGCATATGTAAAGGGTTGGAAAAGCAATACAGGCATTTGCCTAGGCAATTTCCGACCCTGAACCAGATGCTGCTATAAACCAGCAATCGAAATTCATGTATTTTGTAAATTTTGTAACATGAATTTTTGTATAACTTGTAAATTTTGTAACTAGAATGGCAATAAATTGAAAAATTGAAAATTATGGCATTTCTTCTTTTGAGTTCAGATCAGATATTTTTCAACGACAAACATGTGTATTCTACCGGACAAGTAGTAATTTTTTCTGTTATATACAACAAACATGACCTCATTTTTCATGCGATAGAAGATGGTTCTGAAAGTATATATTCCAGTCTCAAATCATTCCACATATGATTATGTGAACATCCTGTTCATATTCCCGAAGAAATCAAGGAGATCGATATTTCTGGAAAAATTTCTTTTCATTACGAATTTTCAACTGGTCGGTGAGCAATCTGGAGAAGGTGTAGTCAACGCCCTTGCCCAGAGAAAGGAAAAGAACTTTGCTTTGTACGTTGCTGGGTAGTTTCGGCAAAAACATACGAAAACGGTGGCACAACCAACAAAAATCTCCAGGCCCCAAAATGGCAGAAAAAATATCATTTTCCGGCATTGCTACCTACCAAAAATGATTTAAGTCATTCTAGTCATTTCAAACGACAATAACTCCGCTTATGATATGAAGCTCTGAAATAAGTTTGCGAATTTGACAAATATCATGTCAGAAGTTGACCTTTCAATCGGCCACACCTGTCATATTTGACATTTTTCTTATCATAAAAAAGTTGGGTTATTTCTAAAAATATTATAAGATTTTTTTTTGTTGCTCAATGCACCAAATTTGTACCAATTTGGACAACTTCAATTTGTTTTCGCGTATTCTCAATCTTTAAATTTTTCAGCTAATTTAAATTTTCTTATATCTGGAAATATCAGTTGAGATGTCATATACTAATCTACTGGAGGGACTCATTCTGTGCAAAAATGTTTTTAATTGGATATTTCAAAAACACAAATATCCTAAAAAATATGGCATACCTGATGCAGAGTGGCTCTTATTCTGAATTTCCGAATATATTTCCAAATCAATAAACTCAAAGTTCTTGTTAATTTTACCATTGGAAAATAATTCTCCGACGTAATAGGGGAGAGTGTGTATGAAAGAGCCAGGCTTCGAAAGGGCAGCGTCAGTACAGAAAAACTTTCAAACATAAGAAACAACAAGGTACTAATAAATATGAACTCTATGGCCAGAAAACATAATTCACTGGGAATGAAAATAAATTTTGAAATCAAATACTCGACCCAACTGATAAAACAAGGGCACGTTGAAAATAGATAGACACCGTCGAGCCCTGGAATGCATATAAAAAAAGTCACCCTTGTACAACGGAGCTATTAACAAATCATCACCCATCCCCATCTAAGGAATTCCATAGTAAACAATGAAACTATAAATTATAGGTTTTTGACAGCTCATTGAATGTAATACGATCACCAAATAGATAAATCATCCATCTTTCCATACATTCTTTCGTCTACAGTAACAAGCCATTAATTACTGAGAAGGTGATTTATTATGACAAGTAGAAGATAACTAACGTTAGGAATGTGAACCCGCGAGCCAACAAAACAACAATACATGCAAGGGGATATCCTATAAAACACGAGCACTCGAACAAACAATGATGATTCGGTCAACAGAAGTCGTTTGAGTAACATGTCAGCTCAGAGGTGTTTCAACTTTGATTCGATTACCATGTAGTGCAGAAAGACGAGAAGTGCTCTAACTGTCCCATAGTAATCATGTAACATATAGAAGTGCGGTAGCTATCAACCAAGTAACAGCTCTCGACTAGACAGTCATCAGTCATGAGTTTATGAACAAGTTATCATCTTGCAGTGAAAATGCGAAGTTATTAGTAAAAAGAATTCCAATCAAGTCAAACAGGAACTGCATGAGTAATGACTTCACAAAGTAATCACCCAGTTAAACAGTAATAACCATTAATAAAAATTATAGTATCAATGCTTCAAGAACGAGATAAGACACCGAAAACCTCTAACCGATAGTTCATGCTCTCATAGAAAAACATTACCAAAACAATTATAGTCTAATATACAGTGCGATATAAAAGTAAATCCACAACTTCCGCGAAAATAAATAAAATAGTAATACAACTGAACTAATATCGTGTGAAACTAATATCGTGTAAAACAAATATCGAGTGACTAAAGCTGGATTTATAGTAAGACGGACTGTAAATGTAGACGCACTGCAAAAAGATCAACTATATAATTTATGTACTCTTGTTTATAAATGAACGTAAACGCATGACGTAACGTGAGTGAAACGGACTGGAGCGGAAGAGTTGGCCAACTTTCATCTTTTACACTACGTTTCTTGCGTCCGGCCACTCAAAATTAAGAATTATGTGTGATGTTTTTTACAAGACCTAATTATTCATTAAATACTGGAACAGTCATTCACGTATACTTAAAAAATGAATCTGGATCAGCAGTCTTCATCATTCAAAAAATATTGTAGGCATTCTCTACTTTTCTATAACGGTTAATGGGTCTTGTTTTGTAACGTCTTAATCGCATAATTATTGTTTTTCGAGTTTGTCGACACTTTTCCAATGCTACTGCACACATCAACAGTCCCACGGCACCAAGAAGCATACCTTCATGTATTTCATGATCCATTGTGACACAGAAAAGGAAGCATGGATAAATATTTAGAATATAATACAAATCCAAACCAACACAGGCTGTTTATGATTCGTATAATGTGTAGGTTATGTTGAATGTCACTATCACTTCTACCCATGCGCAAAAATTCCGTTCCGTCGATTTATAAATTCAATAATATTTTACAATCCGTTTGTTACGTATACAGTGCGTCTACGATTACAGTTCGTCTAACTATAAATCCAGCTTAAGTGTTGAAACCTGATCGTCTGGAGTAAGTTCATATATTTTTCTGGATTTACGTTTGGGAAAACTCAATCAATTATAGTTTTTATATATTTTTATATGTATCCCCATATTTTATGTTCCCATATTTTTCAAATAATATTTATCAAAAGTCTGTTTTCCAATTGATGGCATTTTTACTTATATTCAGTCCACTGACTTTGAGAATGCCAAAAATCGACCTAATGTAAAACCTGACTAGTTTATTATTTTAACAGTATATAGAACTGATGGAAATGCTATGTTACTATTATTTGATATATATGAATATTCTAATGCTTTTCCAAGTGGTATTATTCACCAATCTTTCTGAGATCGGTACGTGCTTCTGTCTAAACGCTCCACATTCCCTGTATTAAGAGAAAGGGATATTTCTTGAAGCCGCTCTCGAGGAACAATCCCGGTTCGACCATTCTCAGACAGTCGATGCTCTCATCACTCAAGTTCTTAACCTAACAACAAATGAGTGATCAAGTTAAGTGATTTATTCATGATATTTGAAAATTCCTTAGCGTTTATTCGCCTTTCTTTCAAGGAGTGTTCCCTCGATAAAAGGCCAGTGGCGTAATAATGGCTGATCAGTTGTGGGGTCTTCAGGCTCTCCAACTGTCCCCAGTCTTAACAATATTGTTGCAGGTGTGGTGTATTGATTCATAACACCCTGTATTTGGCCAGACGTAACACCAGATGTGATTTTCTCCAATTTACCGATATTCTATCATAGTTTAATTTCACTCTTTACTTGGCAACACTGGATAGCTGCTACCCACAGAAATTTGACAGTACTACGAAAACAAATGGCGTTTTAGGGCTGCATCAAAAAGTGGGAAGCCAAAAAGTAAGTTTTTTTGACTTATATATTTTGGGAAGAAGAGTATTGCATAAGTTGATACATGGGATATGCTGTATTGTTATACATATATTTGCCTTCCTTTGACAAAATAATATTAGATTAACGTTTTGGCAGAATGATTTCAATTTTTGGTTATATTTTCAAACACGAAATGTTTTGAAAGAGCCAGCAGTCTATGCTTTGAAAGAGTTGGCAGGATATGTGAAGGGTGAGCACATGAGTCTTGTGGCCACAAAGGAGTGATTGATTTCTTCTGCCAAAAAAGTTTTAAATCGTATATGTTTTAAATTTTTTATGTTATATCAGAGTTCGACATTATATTTTGATTTTACCGATTTTATGAGGATATTGGTGTTGATTAAGTAATGTAAAATTATTATTGAGAAAACTGTGATTTTCAAAATTATGTGAGTTTTAAATTTTTTTTTAACATATTTCATTGTTCAAAAACTGTTTTGATAGTATAAAAATGGATTCGGCTCTTTCAATGACATTTTCCCTTTTTTTAAGTAGCTATATTACAGATTATTAGCATTGCTATCTATTTTGATTTGATAACATTTACTATTGAAGTATTTATTTGAGAAAAGCAGTTTTATTCGAAAACAATTAGGCTAAAGTATGTTTTTTCATATTTTTCCAAACTGGCTCTTTTATACACACTCGCCCCCACTTACAGATTATTCAAGTTGTTCTTGGTATGCTGTGGAAATAATTATGTATAGTAATAGAATAATAAACATGTATAGAGCTTAATCTAATTATGAGGCGATTCAAATGATAACTGTATGTACAATGTAGGTTGGAGATTAATTATAACATTTTGGTTTGTCGACCATCACGCTCAATACAAATAATGGTTCGTCTGGAAACTTCGTGGCAGCGTTTCTTGAAAACTGAGGAGTAATATTGGACTAACATTCACGAATTACTCGCCTGTAGACTTTTCGCTTCAAATACCCTCAGAGAAAAAATATAGTGGGGTGAGGTCTGGCAACTTGGGACGCCTGGGTTGTTCCAAATTACGCCCACTCAACTAACATTATAGGAAAATTATGCCAAGCAGAGGGGTAAAATGGTTTGGAGAAAACCGAATTCACCTATTTCTGGCCAAATATTCTACCTTCAACTACTAACTAACTCCAAAGTTATGATTCAAGTTATAAAAACCGTAACTGAGACCACCAGATCTCCTCCAAAAACAATAAACTTAATAGGCGTAGTGCATAGTATGGAATTACTTGTTATGAACTTCAAATATACCTCCACAGCCTCTTGGGTCAATTGAGTTATTCATTGGGTTATATTTCACCTAAAGGTGACCAGCAAAATGTGTTCAAAGTACTTAAACTTTCAGGGAATACTTTCTAGTAAATATCAACCTAATTATTACCTCATGTATGTTCAAATAGTCAGGGAATAAACAAGTATGTGAACAGGTCTACTATATACGATACATCACCTATTTTGGCACCAATTAAGTTGCCTGGGCATTTTGTGTCCTAGTTTATACCTTCTGTTCCACAATGAGGGCAAGATTACTACAATATTTGTCTCATAAGACTAAATGTCTACAACGAAGTCAAAGTAACCAAAAATGAATTCCTCAAAGTAACTTGGTCTATTATCAGATATTAAAGCCCGAATCGACTCGGATGAGCATGCCATGAAATAATTTATTTTGGAGCTGAATTTCAGAAATCTATAAAATGCCAAGTAGAAATTCGAATAGAATTAGTGTGGATTCATGCAGCACAAAATAACAATTATCAAATAAGGAATACCAAATAACAATTATCAATTAACAAGAATTGAAATGTAGCATTCATGCACTCGAAATAACAATTGAGAAATAGAAAGTAAGCATGCGCACAAGGCGGATATCCGAGGCATTTAAATTAGGTAAGCCTACTTTTCCGAAATTCCATGTTCTCCGATAATAAAAAACAAGTAAGAATTCAAAATCTCCAATTAACAATATAAAACAGAAACAAAACCTCAAATATTAGAAAGAGTAAGGTTATTTCCATCATCGGTTTGACCAATCCGCGGTTAGCTGCGTACTACTTGCGCACCAGAAGAAAATCTCGTTCAAATACTGTGAAAAGATAAAAGTTGGCCAACTTCTACTTGTTATTTCTCAACTGAACCATACACGTATACCACCACCTACTATCGATCAGCTGCCAGAATGGGAATATAATCCGAGCATACACTTCCCAAAGTCCAATGATCAGAGTCATCATGTCACTTATGTGGTACATAAGAATGTTCTGCTATGTGCTCCACGTCTTTTAATGAATTCAACTATTTCAAAATATTCATCATCCTTTTTATGGATGGAATATGAAAGCAAATAAGTGTTATTCATCGACGGAGGCAAAATAAAACAAGCCTATGTTAGGTTATGCCGGTTAAGGATGGATTGACAGAATAAACAGAACGAATGCATAGATAAGCTGCGTTCAACAAGCTCCGTCTGTCGCCAGCGGTAAACTACTGCCGTGGCGTTTTCAATGATACGACAAAATGAAATTCAATGAAGTTGGTCCAGCTGAAGCAAATGGTTGAAATTTTTTTATAGAATAAAGTGCAAGAAAATGAAAGCAAATAGCAAAACAATAAAAGATTGATGTATTGAAACGATGCCTTCGAAAATTTCAACACTAATCATTGCGGCGTCCGTAATCGTCGAATCGAAAGTTCTCAAGCAAATCGGAATATCTCAACTTTCTGAGAGGTAATCACAATTTGCAAACAAATTGAATTGGATATTTCCGAATACAGCGTTCTGCAAAGTTAGCATTCTGAAAGTACTTTCGACTATGCGGAACGCGGCCATGTCAAACTACAATTTTTGAGCCAATCACAACACACCATTTGATATTTAAAATGTTATGATTGGCTATTTCTCTTCGGATAGAGATTCCCTCCTTACACTGAGATAACATTATTATGGAAAAATGTGCACTGAATACAATTATCGCGTAATATTTTCAATACCACTGATATTTGATGTTCAATTCCAGAATAAACACTTCAATTTCAGAATAAATACTTATTACGAGGTTTTGTAGTATATATCGTTTCATTTGAGTAACTAGGTATATGCTAGACAGATATACTTGGTTTCACCATCAACAAGAAGTAGAAAATAATGTTTATGTTTTTTCCGAAATGAAAATTTCACTCATGTGTTAAGATGTCCATAAGAGGTGTGGAATTATCGCTGAATTACAGCGGTAATCCACCTACTATGTGGATTATTATTCCAAAAATGTTCTACAGAATGCCATTCGTGCTTTAAAAATTAGCCAAATAATTCTGACAAAACGGTTTTTGTTTTAAACTGCATTCGGTTATTTTTTTGTTGTTTAAAAAAATTCATGCTTTGACACATCGAAAAAAATAAACTCGTGTAGTTTTTAAAAAACACCTTTTTTTCATAATTATCGGTAATTTTTAAAGCACTTATGGTATTATCCCCGATAATTTTGGTGTTTCTGCTCAGAATATCGAATAACAACAATATAAATTTATTTTTCTCGGTTCCAATCCAAGGTTCTGAAATCCCAAGATAAGGAAAATTGACTTCAAAGTCAGGAATAAAGGTTACTTTCGACTTTGCATAAAGCCTATGTGTTCCCAAAGTTGAAATTTTGGGAAAATATATATATATATATATATATATATATATATATATATATATATATATATACATACTTCTTCTATGAAATTAGTTTCTGCACTGTTTGATGAAAACACTTGAGGGAGTACACTTAAATTTAAGAATTTGATATTTTGAAGGGGCCCACTTGTTTTACATACATTACCACAAAAAAGTTTGTATCGCAAATAAAATCCGAACAAGATGTGAATGCGAAACCATCACTTGCATACATCATTCTCTGCTGTACGTTACTTGACAGTTCTTTTTTCATACGCCATGTTCATCTTCAAAGCTTTTACGAATGAACATGTAGGTTGAGATACACAATATGCAGTACACATTCATTATCTTCTTCCAACCTTCTACTGTTTGTTTCAATATAGTGTTTATAATCAAAATAGGTAGAAATTACCATATTTCCACCATCAGTCGATTATTCTGAAGGCAATTCCACCTATTTATGCCTTCGAATCATTAGGCAAAATGTCTTGATTGCCCAATTTTCGAGTTCTGAATTATTCCATTTTATTCCCCATATTGGTGTATTTAAGGTAAATAACGTTAGAATTACCTCCGCCAATTTGGGCGCTGACCTATTTGAAGGTCAAATGACGTAAATTTACTAAAATGTTTGTTGGGCACCTTACTTCGAAAATAGTACAAGATACATTGTTCAACACCTCCCAATTATGAATTGGCGATCCATCACATTGAAATCAGAAGTTTTTTTTTCATCAAGTGGCATTCAATCACAAACTTGATTTAGTTCATCATATCAAAACCACAAGTACCTACGTGAATAAAAATTTTATCAGATAAAATATGGGCCAACCACTGTGTTGCACTACACATTTGTCCTCGAAAAACATTAATTTCAGCATTCTATCACATACGTTGGGTTTTCTGGTGCCCAATACCTATAGTTCTTTGAACTGACAACCTCATTTGAGGGAAAAGTCGCTCCGTCTGTCCATGAAATTCGACAAGGAAAATTTGCATTTTCTCTTCTTTGTCCTTGAAATCAAAAATATAAATCCAACTGTATGTCAAAATCTTGTTATTTCAAAGTTTTTATAAATTTTGGATTACATGATTGAATATACTCAATTTCTCAAGGCTTCCCTTCAGCACCAGTTCATATTTGTAATAGACTAGTTTGTCCATTATCTATTACATCCGAGTATACACTCAATTGAGCTTCTTTATCATGAACTCTTGGATTATGAGGTATTTTACTCACCTTTGAGGAATTGTCAATAACAAGTTACTTGAAAAAAAAAATCCACAAAAACAATTAAATATCTTGGCATTATGTTTGACTCTCATTTCAAATGGAAAACACATATAAACTTCATCAACAAGACTTTTTTAAATCTGGTTTATTAAATTAAATTCCATAAAAATATTTCGGAAAGAAAAAGAATCTTTTGCTATACAAAACTTCAGTTATACCACATCTCACCTACGGTATTGTTGCAAGGGGAGGTGTTCTAAAGGAACACATCATCAAACTTGTAACCCAAAAATGGTTATCAAAAATTATTTTCAATAAACCCAAATTTTACCCATCATACTTTTGTGTAGCGAAAATGAGTGTTAGATGTGAAACATCTTTTTTATAAACATTTAGCCATAATGTTCCACTAAAATCAAAACAAGGACATCCTTAATAATAAAACAAGACACTTAAATCAATTGCGGATCCCCAGAATGCAAGAAACTATTGGTCAGCGTTGTCATATATTTATCGATCCAAGGGAGTACATATAATCATTTACATCAAGTAGTCAAGCGAAGGCTAGATCTTTGAATTAGAAGTTCAAGAATGGATCCATAATAGACAATTTGCAAAAAATGTCAATTTCCAAATCATAATAGTCTACCCCAAGAAATACAAAAATTAAATTCAATACATAAACAAACAAAAATTCTCCATGACCACATAACTCAAATGCCTCGTCTGTCTATTCATAAACTGATTGACAACAAATAAAAAGAAGGCCTTCCAAAGCGTTTTTATTTATATTCATTATTTTTTATTTTTATATATTACTGTGTCTATTCCTATTCCTTTTATTATTAGTAACTCTAATGTGATCTGTAAATATATATGTATGCATGTCTATATGTATATATGGCATGACATATGACTAAAACTATATATAAGATTTTATTTTAAGATGTATTTTGTAACACTCTGTATTGAACCACGCACAAGGAGATTTCCCTCCTTCTGTGGTAATTTCAATTTATTCAGATTTTATGTGAACATTATCATTCTGTAACCAATTTGTATGATGCTGCTGAATAAATTTCATTCATTCATTCATTCATTCATAAACTCATTATGAATAGCCAAAAAGCAAATGAGTCTTCAATAAAAGAATAAGTTTCATATAATTCATATATATTGTAAAATCCACTCTTGAAATTTGTACAATTTGTCGATCACGTGATAGCAAACACGCCTTCTATTGGTGTGACGTCAAATGGATGTCTAGTTTGAAGGCTGTTTTACCTTCAGTTTTCAGTCGCAGTTGGGATGGAGGAAATTTTACGCGCAGCGTTGACAAGTTTCCCAAATATCATGGCCCGATTTTGATGATTATTTGTGCATATTTTTTTCCCAATAATGAATGATTATTGATGATTTTCGACCATGATTCATAGAATAATTCTTGGAAGTTAATTCGGATATATCTTTCGTAGTTATGTGTTATGGTTATAAGTGAAAACATTAAATATAATAACATAATTTTTGGTAAATGTTTACTGATTTTTTCAAAGGTAATGGCCGAACAATGAGTAATTTTCAACCAATATCATATCAGTTACCCATTGAATACACCTGTAGTCTCAAATGAATTGGGGCACCGCCTCGAAGACAGAAAAGAATAAAAACTGTTATTTTTGACACATTTCCGCTTTTATCCCAGTTAATACTGGACGAACGTTCACAATTTTTCCACCAAAACGATCTGCGTAACCCATAGAATATACCCATGGTTGGTTGGTTGGTTTGAGGCTGACGAGCCAGAGACAGGGTTGGCACTTAGCTTCCCTTGACACTGCGACCAGCTGGGGTCTATTGTATCACTCTGTCGTCAGTGGTTCCTCATTCAAACAGGTTTGTGCCTTTAATTAGGTTAAGAAGCCTGTTGATAAGGTTCTTCGGATTCATGCCTGTTTCCGGGCTGATCTCTCCAAAGGTTCTGTGTCGCCTACTACTTAGGGCGTCACAGTCGAAGATGAGGCTGTTTCCTCCTCTTCATCACACAGCCTACACCCCACGGTTTCCCTGCGTACTCCCATGGTGTTTAGGTGTTTTCTTAGGCCGCAGTGTCCAGTCAACAGACCTATTATTATACGAGCCTTCGTTCTGTTCAGGTTCAGAAGGTCAGCCGTCAGGGTCCGGTTTGGATGCCCTACCATGACTTTGCTGTGTATTTGCCCGACAGTTTGATCCCAATATTGTTGGTGTCTTCTTTTTATCCACTCGTCGATCAGGGTCCTGCATCGGTTTTTGCTAATCCCGTGTGCAGGTTCTGGCCCTTTGACCTGGCACCCACATCAAGGTGACCTTGTTGTGTTTTGCCAGCTCGATGAGGTTCTGGAGGCAGTCCCAGACCAGTTTGGACTTTATCTGTGTAGAGTTGAGTGCTTTGATAGCACTTTGACAGTCAGATAGAATGTAGATGTGTTTTTTCCTATAACCACTTTCTAGATTCTTCTGAATGCATACCATGATAGCATGTGTTTCAGCTTGGAATATCGTGGAGCATTTACCAAGTGGTATTATGTAATCCTTCTTGGCCTTACCCCATGTATTCCTGCTCCCGTTCCTTCAACTGTCTTTGAACCGTCTGTATACCAGACTATGTCCGCAGTTGATTGTGATTCTATACTGGGGCCCATCCAGATTCATCAATTCTGTTTTCGAATGGTTTTTGAATGAGTATAGGGGTTGCATGTAATCTGAAATCATTTCGAGTTCTTCGATGTTGATTACATGAGTGATTCTGGTATGTCCAGTTGTTCGGATTCTCCAGTTTTTCGTTTGTTTCAGTCTGTATGCACTCATCCTGGCCTCTCCAATGACATGTAAGTCAAGGGGTTCGAGGTTTAGGATGATTTCCATTGCAGCTGTTGGAGTGCTGTTCATTGCACCCGTGATGCAGAGACAGGCAAGCCTCTGGATTTTCCCAAGGTTGATTTTTGTCTGTCTTTGATTTGTTTTGGCCACCATAAGAGTGAGCCATAAGTTATTCTTGGTCTTATTACCGCTGTGTAAGCCAGTGCATGGCTTTCGGTTTAAGCCCCCAGGTTTTTCCAAAAGCTCTCCTGCACATCATGAAGGTTATCTTGCTTTTGTTGGTTACATGTTGAAGATGCGGGTTCCAGGTTAGTTTCTTGTCAAGAATCAGCCCTAGATATTTCACCTGCTCTACTACTTGTAATGTTTCACCGAATAGTCTAGGAGGTATGAGATCTCCCATGTTTCTTCTCCGGGTGAAGGGAATTAGTGTTGTTTTGTTCGGATTTGCCCTTAGGCTCTCTCTGTTACACCATTCCTCTACTGTCCTCAGTGCATTTTGCATTAGCTCTGAGGTTGTTCGAGTATTCTTTCCCTTGATGAGGATGACCAAGTCATCTGCATACCCTTGAGAGTAATACCCTTGGTTATTCAGAGAAATTAGCAGTTCGTCTACAACCATGTCCCACAGAAGGGGGGAGAGTATGCCCCCTGTGGGTACCTCTGGAAATTTCAACCTGCTCTGTTTCCTCGAACATGTTGGCTTGGACCAGTCTATTATGAAGCATTGAGTGTATCCACCTGCAGGTGGTTTCGTCAATGCCTCTTCGAGTGGCCGCAGAGACCATACTTTCAAAGGAGGTGTTGTCGAAGGCTCCTTCGATGTCTAGAAAAGTGCATAGTGCAATTTCTTTGTTTGCTAGAGACTCTTCAAGCCTTGAAACAAGCTGATGAAGTGCTGTCTCGCATGATTTTCCTGTTAGATAGGCATGTTGGTTTTGATGTTAAGGCCGTTCTACAAGAGCGGTTTCCCTTATGTCTCTATCTATCAGTTTTTCCAAGCCTTTCAGAAGAAACGACGATAGGCTTATTGGTCTGTATGCCTTTGCCTGGTCATATGAGTCTCGTCCAGGTTTCGGAATAAAGACCACATTTACAGTTTTTATACCCATAGTCTCAAATACATTTGGGGCTCCTTCCGGAAGGCAGGAGAAAATAGAAGCTGCCACTTTTGACATATTTTATTTTGTCCAATATTAACTTTGACATATTCAGATTTCAAACCGTGTACAAAAAATTTCGGCGCTCCAAATTGATTTGAGAGTATAGGTGCATTCTATTCTATTATTTTGGTGAACATATTTTTAACGTTCGTCCACTATTATTAACCGAGATATAAGCGAAATCCGGGGCCCCAAATTTTAATGTTCCATTTATGGGTTACTAGATCATTTTGGTGAGGAAATTGTTAACGTTCGTCCAGTATTAACCGAGATAAAAGCGAAAATATGGCAAAAAGGACAGTTTTATCCATTTTGTATCTTCCAGACGGTGTCCCAAATTGTTTTGAGACTATCTGTTGGTTATTTCAAATGTTTTGATGGAAAAATATTTCAGTTCGTCCAATATTAACTTTGATTCAGATTTAAAACCAGACAAAAATTTCGGCGCACCAAATAGATTTGAGAGTATGGGTGCATTCTATAGGTTATTCGGATTGTTTTGGTGGAATATTTTTGAAGTTCGTCCAGTATTAACCGGATATAAGCGTAACGAAGTTACTATTTTCCCGCTATATTTATCAGCCAAAAGCTCCCTGTAAGGAATTAAACCCCGCTTGAAAGTAATAATAGGTCTAGAAATACCATTCAGGTTCGTGATAAATCCGTGAATCACCCCTAACACGATAAATAGGCTAAACACCCTCCGTAACTCACGCCAATACCGCGAGCGTGGTTGTGAAGAACGAACGATTGGTAATTGCGCGCGCCAGCGAATCGAGAACGAATGATTGAAACAAAGCAATCGTACGTCACCCGCCCCACTCTGGAGCAAGCACTTGAATCGAACGCAAAACTCGAGAATCAAAGTCTCCACTGAAGATCGCATTCATTCACGTACGAGCCAACAGTCCGATCGCCACCCAGCACAGTTGAGTCTAGACAGAGACGCGCGCACCGAGCTGACGTCACAGCCGTCGCCACCGAGAACATGACACTGTGTCCGATCAGCCGTTGACGTCACGAAGGAAGGGAGGCCGATATTCTGGACGTTGGATCAAATGCGAGAGAAAGCAGTCAGTCGTTCCGAAGCAGCGAAGCCAGCCAACACGCCAGAGAGAGGTTTTCCGCCAGAAGCACGAGAGTACAGCTGAGGCGCATGTACCGAGCTGACGTCACAGCACGAAGGATTTTACGAGCTGGGTAATTATTATGTGAAAGTATACTTTGTATCGAAATCGAGTCCACGAAACGGCGCGCGCATATAAGTCGTTCGAGAGGGATTCGGAAAAGAGGGAGAAGCCGGCCGTAGTTCCGTTTCGACATATTTCAAAGAATTAGTAGCTTGCCCAGCCCAGCAGAAGCAGTCACGCGGCCGACTAGTATCCAGAGTGAGAGCCAGAGACCGAAGCAGTCCACGACCGTCCCGGACCTTGCCGAAGCAGTGAGATCGGAGTTTGGTAAATATGTTGTATCAGGTAGAAGATATCAGGAAATGTTTGTAAGTACCACAGATGCGGTGTGCGCATGATCGTAAGAGGCACATATTCATTTCAATGCTGTGCTGGTAATTTCTGCATACGAGTCCGTACAATACCCCCCCCACCGCAGAGCTTTTGGTTGTTAAGTTTACCCCGCTTGCTTGAAAACACCCTCCTTGCTTTCTCTGTATATAGTGCTTGCCATGTATTCATTTGTTGTGATAACTTGAGGCCGCCGTCAGCCGCCCTCACTGTATTTCATTATTTTTAATATACCTGTTTATCCTGTTCTTAGTATTCTTTCATTTACTATGTTGAGTAGAATTTAAACATCTAGTGCGCAGTCGCCACCCAGGTCCGAAACCCAGTTAAAGGCAATTAAAGCCTGCCTTGCTGGCCCTGTTACAGTGTCACGACTATATTGACCCCTGGAGTGTCTTTCTTCACCGAGACTGCCCGGAGCAAAAGTGGCCTTTTTCACTATAAAGCTAAAGGTGGCGCCCGAGGAAAACCGAGATTAGTGAAAAGCGCCAAAGTTTGATAATAGGGGGAGAAACCCCTTTACAAGCGAAAATATGTCAAAAATGACAGCTTCTATTTTCTGTTGTCTTCCGGACGATGCCACAAATTGATTTGAGACTATGGGTTACTCAGATCGTTTTGATGAAAAAATTGTTGACGTTCGTCCAGTATTAACCGAGATGAGAGCGAAAATGTGTCAAAAATTACAGTTTTTATTGTTTTCTGCCTTCGAGTCGGCGCCCCAATTTATGTGAGACTACAGGTGTATTCTATGGGTAACTTATATCATTTTGGTCGAAAATTCATCATCGTTCGGCCATTACCTTTGAGAAAATCAGTTGACATTTGCCAAAAATGATGTTATTATATTCAATGTTTTCACTCATAACCATAACACATAACTACGAAAGATATATTCGAATTGACTTCTAAAAATTAATCTATGAATCATGGTCGAAAATCATCAACAATCATTCATTATTGGGAAGAAAATATGCACAAATAAGCTCAAAATCGCGGCTATGATATTTGAGAAATTTGGCAACGCTGCGCGTAAACTTTCCTCCATCACAACTGCGACCCTCTACACGTCACAAATCATGGACGGAAAACCGTAGATAACCTCACATTAATATCTACTAGAGGACCTATTATTGCACATTGAAACAATAAAGTATTCGTGAAATCCTTTGGTTTTGCCTTCCATCATATCACAAACACAAGCAAATTGAATATCCAGAACGTTTAGGGCGATGTCGAAGGGCCTGATACCAATATACTCTTTCCATTTACCATCGAGCTGCACAATACCACCCCGTCTCATGTGGCATTACAATTCGGCCGACTGGGAAGGTCTTCGTATGTTTTTCTCAGCGTTTCCATGGAAGAGAGTTTGTTTCTATTCAGTAGATCCAACACGATGTGCTGAGACAATTTCTGAAATCATCATGTTGGGGATGCAAACCTACATACCGAATACCGAAAGAAGAACATCATCCGATAAGACCTGGTTTAACAGAAACTGCTCTAGAGCTGTGGGTTCCAAACAGGCAGCATACCATCGATGGCTAAAAAATCCGGGCCCTGAGACCAGAGCAGCATACGTCGAGGCTAGAGGCATATGCAAAGAGACGATATAATGCTCAAAAGATGCCCACAATGCCAAAATAAGATCAAAACTTCCTGAATGTCCTAACGGATCCCGTTCATATTGGTCTTTCGCCAAAGCTGTGGAAGAAACTTCACTTCCAGCTCATTTCCTCCTCTAACCAAAGAAGATGGAACACTAGCAACGACTGCTCAGGAAAAAGCCAATATCTTTGCGCACCTATTTGCTGGAAATTCCACTCTGGATTCATCGGGAAAACAACCCCCGAACATTACACCTATTGACAGTCACATGCCCGAGATCACCTTTCGCCAACGTACTATCAGAACGATTTTGCTGGGTCTCAACACCAACAAAGCCTGTGGATCTGACGGAATCCCGCCGATTGTTCTCAAGAAATGTGCTCCCGAACTAACACCTGTTCTTTGCAAGTTGTTCAACCACTCTTGGGGGTATTTCCGTCCAATTGGAAAATTGCAAGAGTACAGCCAGTCCCTAAAAAAGGCAAAAAGGCCCTACCTAGCAACTACAGACCTATCGCACTGCTATCTATTATTTCAAAGGTCATGGAAAAAGCCATCAACATCGAGCTCATCAAATATCTGGAAGACCCAGGAATTGTCAACAATAGGCAATATGGCTTCCGCCATCAGAGATCAACTGGTGACCTGCTCGCTTACGTCTCACATATATGGCAGCTATCTATTGAAAAGTATGGAGAAACTTTAGCTGTGGCATTAGATATCTCCAAGGCGTTCGATCGAGTTTGGCACCAGGGACTCCTCGCCAAGATTCCTTCTTATGGCTTGCCCCCTCAGCTGTGTTCTCTGCTTGCTAGTTTTCTCTCAAACAGGTCTCTCCATGTAGTGGTCGATGGAGTTTCATCTGACACTCTACTCATAAATGCTGGTGTTCCGCAAGGATCTATTCTCGCACCAACACTATTTCTACTTCACATCAACGACCTGTTGAAAGCAACTTCATGTCCAGTACACAGCTTTGCCGATGATAGTACCCTCCATACCGCTTTCTTCCAGGGCCCCTATATCAGCCCGTGAAACCAGAAATGAACGAGGAAGAAATGTTAATAATATAAATATGGACTTAGCAACAATTCTCGAGTGGGATCTAATAACTTGGTAGAATTCAATGCAAACAAAACACAAGCATGTCTTTTCTCTAAAAAGCCGATCTCACTGTGCCTAACATAACTTTGTCAGGAGTAACCATACCACTGAAGTCATCCATATCGATGCTTGGTATTACTATCAGCAATAACCTTTCCTGGGAAAATCACGTGAGGTCCATTGCCAAAAAAGCATACCAAAAACTTGGTTTTTTGTTCCGTGCCAAGAGCTATTTCACCCCCACTCAGCTGCTCATGATATATAAGGCACAGATCCGACCTGTCCTGGAATACTGTTCCCATATTTGGAGCGCGGCACCTAAACATATCCTGAGGCTATTGGATTCTGTACAAAAAAGGGCAATTCGTCTCGTCGGTGATGCCTCGCTTACAAACTCGCTCACTTGTCTGGAACACCGTAGAAAAGTTGGCGATTTGTCTCTATTTTATAGATATTTTCATGGGCGATGCTCTTCTGAAATATCAACAATCGTTCCTGCTTTGGCAGTCTCTTCGAGACTAACCCGTCAAGTTCAGTCATCACACCCCTTCGTGGTCACTTTGGAGACCTGCAGAACATCACTTTCCAAAGACTCGTTCATCCAACGAACAGCGAGGCTTTGGAACTCATTGCCTAGGGAGGTGTTCCCCGAGGCATACAACCTCCAGAAATTTAAGAAGAACACCAACTCCTACCTTCTTTCCCTTGGTTCCCACGATGTTCTCTGAACATTACAGGATATCCTTTTTCGTGGGAACCAGAACATAAAAAAAATGAAAAATTCTCAATGACAACAATAAAATAACAGGAACCATCTGACGTCACAAGATAGGCGCAGTGAAGCGGTGCGTTTACATGTGAATTTGAATCCCAGTTCATGTTTAAATTTACTACTTAGTGGAATATTCGTAATGGATTTCCCCAATTGCACAGAAATGAATGATGTACGATGTAGAATAACATATATTTTTTTCGAAAGATATGAAATTGCTAATTCTCCTAGAAATTAAATCCATTCACTTATTGACCTTGAGAATAATAATTGAATATTCACTTAAAAATGAGTACAAACTACACCCAAAGCATCATAGCCTCATCCTTTTTTTTCCTTTAATTATTTTCATATTGTTCAATTCATTCTTTTTCAAATCTTCATATGAACTGCAAAAGACAAATCAAAATCCACACGAATTGTTTTGAGATCATATCAGAGCTGAATTTTTGTAACAGTTCCAATTTATTGTAACAAAATCAGAGGATCACCCTGTGAAAATCTATCGCCTTCGGTTCAATAGCAGATTTTCATACTCGGGTCCTAAAACTCTTGTTTTCAAGGGTCATAAACAGTTGGGTTTGAGGGAGTTAAACAATCACAGTTTTCATAAACCTTGTCATCTGGAACGAATGTTTGCAGTGCGAAAAGTCGAAAACAAAACTTATTATTTTCGTAGAATTTTGACATCTACTAGCCGGTTGTTTGAAAATAATCTTGAAGGAGAAATAAAAATTACAAGCGGACCAGTTGGCTTGGCAGCGAACACATTTGCAGAGAGAAAAACCCTTCGTTAAACGGTTCGGATTGTTTTCGTCACGCACCGAATAGAACCTTCGAAATATGGAAATTTTGCTAAGAAATATAGGTTCACTAGCAGAAAGCGGGAAATTGTAACAAATGTTTATGCAATTGTTTGTTTCATTGGTGAAATGAATTGGCATCCAATGGAAAATTATTTGTATTTAGATTAACGGCTCCATGGGCTACAACGGGACCAGGGCGAGAGGTTTTTGATCATTTTTCCCCCAATGAAAACCCGAAAACTCTACCTGTACAGGATGATAACTTTAAGAAGTCTAAAGGAGATAAATAATTGACAAAAACCATAAAAATTAGTGCAGAGAATTCCATAGTTCAAGGTAGTACCACTAAAATAACGAGGGGCGCCACATCTCGGATGACAAAGATCAAGTGATAGCTCAACCCACGACTAGATGCTGGATTGGTCGACGGAGTCATTACGAATTTGTTTATGATTTTGCAGAATACCACCCCATTGGTTAGGTAATTATAACAGGTCAAAACTTGACTTGAGTGGGGGTTCTCAGAAAAAACTCAGTAGTCAAACTAACTTACTAGAAATATTATTCAATTCAACAGTTCCTATTCTTTTCGGTTGGTCTAGTGAAAACGCTAAAAATGCATTCAATCCCGTATCGAGATGAGGGCTTACGTGCTATTAGTGTTTAACTAGTCGTGTAATAGGAACCGTGGAATTCTTTGTTCCAAGTAGAATTTTCCAACTGTTGAAGTAACTGAGTTCCGTGTGGTTTAATATAATAAATTATTGGTTGCAGAGTGTTATTCAAGTAACTCAGTTTTTGTTCACAAAGTTCCCTCAATTATTTATTAGTGTTAATGATTTTATCTAGTATTGCTTCACAAAGTTTCATTCCATTTATTTTTAACCGACGAAACCAAAACGGAGGAGGTTCTCTATTCGACCCGTATATTTTTTTTCCATCATATTTTTTTATGTATGATCACGCATACCTTTTAACTGAGGCGTCCGATTCCGATAATTTTTTCAGTGGATGGAGTGTACTCCGAATTTGGTCCCATTTGAATTTTGAAGATGAAATCCACCCCTAAGGGTAGCGAAATGAAGGATATTGATCACTCACCTTCTGAATTCTGGCCCGATAACCGATTCTATTAGGCATAACTTTGTACTGGGTTCTTCGATTTGGATGATTCTTTCTTTAATAGGTAGGGTATACCTTATATTTGGATGTCGGGAGGAATTAGCCACCCTCACGGGTGGAAAAATAGGGGATAATTGATTTTTCACTAGTGAACATTGGCATACACATACGTAGTTGACAGATTGCTACTGACATTATTCTTATTTCACATCCGTCAAAATCAGTTATTTTATGAGAGGATGGAATGATATACAAAGTAATGAAATAAACTAACCAGAACAAATAGAAAAAGTAGATAATCATATTATTTAACTGGTAATAGTTGAAGTAAGGTGGGTAAGTAAGTATTTTGGAAGTGATCAAAAAACAAGTAGGTAGTAATTGGAGATTAAGCCACAAAAAATTCAAGTAGGTAGTAATTGGTAGATTCAAGCCACAAAAAATTGAAAAATAAAAACTTTTCAACAAAAAATTAAACCGACGAAATAGAATAAACCTTCTTAGTCTAAATGATAATTGAGCTCCTGAACTAATTTAAGTAACTGATTTTGAGTCGGCGCCAAACAAACTAGTAATTGAATTAGGTGAAGCGTAAAATGATGGCAGCGAGATGCACGGCTGCGTTTTGATGACTTCTTTCATAGATAATGATCTTCGATAATTGTTTGTTTGGCGCTGACTCAAAATCATTTACTTACATCAGTTTAGGAGCTCAATTATCATTCAGACTAAAAAGGTTTTTTTTATTTTTTACTTTTCTGTTTTTTCGTCGGTTTAATTTTCTGTTAAAAAGTTTTTATCTTCTCAATAATAGCCATCATTGGAATCCGTTCGTTTTCTTGGAAATACTTGGGGAATTGGGGAATGGCATCCAAAGTTACTGGCGACTACTGGTTAGAAGTGAACGCCGAATACACAACAAGCATCCGTAGACCGGACTTGGCCCTTTGGAGAGGATTAACTAGAGGTGAGTACCCCATATGTGATATCACACGGTTCCTAGTATACGCTGAGATAACCACCTATCGTTTTTTCGAAGCAAAGGGCATATTTCGAAGGAACTCTGGAGGTTCCAAGTCTGTGTGTATCACCAGGTATCTTTCAAATGAACTTAATTGGGGCCAATCGACATATGCGTGAGTTATTCGGTGAAGTCAATCAAAACACAACAGTGTGTTATATTATCAATTGATTTATCCAAAGGTCAAGTCAAGTTCAATATAATTTGGATAGCTATATTTTGTGTTACGATGTCTTGAAAAATTTATCTTTCACTATCCATAATCCACTTTTTTATTATTTTTTCTTGAATAATTTTCCATGGCTACTATTTTTAATTTTTATAGAATGATTTGGTGAATGAAGTCTTGGTCCTAAATACGAAGCATTTTTTTGTCCAACAGTTTTTTCACAGCGTGGGTCATTCAAATGGTTTTTTCATTTTTTTTTGTGTTGTAGGAGTGTGTGACTGGTTCTAGATGAATATTGTCTTTTTAATGTTGCTGAGTATACTGACACAGAATAGTTGACGTACATATAATACAGCGGCTTTTTCGTATACACTTTCTATCACTCGAGTACGTTTTACCCTTGTGGAGTATTATTTTGATATTAATCTTTGGATAACATGCAAGTTCCCCACCCTATTATTCCATGTGTTATTTGGGTCTGCATAAATGCATAGTATAGCATTTCAAGTGTTCAGTATCTAAGTTGTTCCTTAAGTATTTGAATTTTGATAGTGAACCTCTTAGTTTCCGAATTGAGTTTTTTATGTGTAAGTTTGAGTAGGTACCTGTCACTGTGATTCCTGAGTAATTTATGGAATCAGTTTCAGGTATTTGGTAGTCATCCCTGATATTGAGTTGTCCCATACTTGGTAATCTGTTGAAGTAGTATGCGAAGGGTGAGATTTGTTTTAGTTTCAATGTTCATGAAGTCATTTCCAGCTGTCATTTTGAGTTATTTTTGCCATGTTGGCTCTCTATAGAAAAGTCTACCTGGCAATTTTTCCGAAGAGATTTCTTCTCAAACGCCCTTCTCGGATCATAGAAACGTTAACGGAGGAAGGAGAAAAGGTAGGAGAGTGGACTGACATCTCTAGAAGATGAATTCACTTGAAAATTGAGAGGATTGGAAAATATCCACGATGACATTGTTTCATTGAACTTTTCGATACAAACTATTACCATGCCATTCACTGCCCATCTCTGTCGGACTATTACCGCTCCAACAACCTTCTGACCTAAACAAAATCAGGGAGTTCATAGTAGATATCATAAAATATGCTGGTTTGCTGATAAAGTTGAGAAATCGATGAATCTTATCTGCGACAGCTATCTTAGAATGACTTATCCAGAAATGGTGAGCCATACCAACAAAGGTGAGTGGACTTTTCATTCTATAAGATATCTTGATTTCGGCTAGTGAAATCCGAACCAGCACAGGGGGTCCCATGGCTCTTTGAAATAAAATATCTACTATATTTAGAATTTTCCATCTCCAAATCAAATATACTTATAGTCAGAAGTTGGCATCTCATGGGCAAATTTTTGTACAAAATATATACAAGGTGTCCCTGGACTTCCTCTCTTCCTCGGGAATGTATAGATTGGGTAAAAATATCGCCAGTACTTCATATAACTTTTGTTCCTAAAAGCCTTCGTTACCAAGTTCGGGCCCTCAAAGTTAACAAATGAAAATATTTTTCTTTGATAACTTTCAAAGTGAATATTCAAAATCATCTAAATTTTGGTGATTGACTTAACAAATGAATTCCTTCGATGAGCTTTCATGCAGCAGTCAGTTGTTTTGCTACAAAGTCAGGAGCGGACTACCCCCGATGGTCCACAACCCAAAACTTTGAAATGACAGATAATTTTTCAATAGTTTTCACAAAATAAGGTTACGTAGACAATTTTCTGAATGAAAGTACTCGTGTGGAAAGTCGATCGGAGCAAGGATTCTCAATAAAAATGCAGTTTTACTCGACGACAACAAACCCGATCGTCCACCATTATTTGAAATGAAAAATTTTCACAGTAGAAATACTAATGCTAACGTTGATTCAACAACATTCATAACAGAGATAGTTGAAAGTTTCATTCACAATATAGATATTTTTTGAAATGAAATATCAAGTTATGTAGATTCGTGGTGTTTTTGAACTAACAAGCTACTCCACTATGAAATATCGAATTCAGTCCATATTTTGTATGTACGCGTGGAAAAGCACGTTTCGTGTTGTGTTATTTGAATCTTATGAAACTCAACATTTGGATGTTGCAAATTCGTATTCACAGCTTAAATGTTGAGGAGTTTCACTGATAAGTATAATTTCATGGGAGAAAATCTTTATCCCGAAGATAAATTTAGCACATCGGAAAACATAACTTATAAAAAGCGAACGAATAAACTAAAAAAAGGCTGCACATGAATAGGTGAAAAATATCCGGTGAATAATTTTGTTCCATTTCTTCCACAGATGTTGACAAAAACACTTTGTAGAAAGAAATGAAATTAGTGTGGATGGAAATACAACTAGAATGCATTTTGTTTTGTTGAGTGGTACGTTGTCATTGTATTGTCAATATTCTAATAGGACAGTTTGAAGTGTTTTGATATGGCCGAATAGTTTATATTCAACGAGTATGCAGATATGCATGCATTGTATGGACGAGCATTCGGTAATGCTGCAGAAGCCCGTCATCTGTATGCCAAGCATTTTTCCCAATCGAACGTTATATGTGGTTTATGCATAATGGCGCTCCTCCTCATTTTAGTTTGATTCTGCGGGACCATCTGAACCAGATTTTCTCCAATAGATGGATTGGTAGAGGTGAGCCATATTCCTGGATTTAAATCCGTTGAATCTGTAAAGCTTAACACTTCTCTCCTAGTTTCCAGATGAAGCACTTCATTCATATATGGAGTAAAGAGTATTGGTTTCAGAATAGTTCCTCATGGAACACCAAACAAAACTTCCATAGAATTGTCATTTTCCCGTTAACACAAACTCTCTGCACACGATCACTCAGGTACTTTGAAGAGATTATATGCTTGGCCTCGTATTCCACAAATACAAATATTTCAATAGTTTACTGTGACTGATGTATCGAATGCTTTGGAGAGATCGACGGATATATTCATTGTTGGTAAAGGTGAATGGGGCGTGATTGGGGACAACCAGTATTACGATGAAACTTTCACAGATGCTCCAAAACATTATAAAATCACATCAGCTACTTTGATAAATGTCCCTTTAAAGTAAAAAAATTGCCCATGGAAACGTAACTATATATAGACGATCATGGAGACTCTTACTTGTTTCATTTTCCAGCAACACAATAGCTGGCCACTATTTCACTTAATTATCTGATTTTTTTTCTCATCATTGCATTGATGTTAACACCATTACACTTTTTAGCTTTGAAAAAAGTTTTCCAAAAGTCAATTTCATTACTTTTGGCTCCATCTATATAACTTCCATCGAAAACGAATCAAAAACTAGTGACAATGACTTCCGTGGAGCTCGGTTAGTTACAGTGTTGCCACATGAGTTGGCATCGATCAAACCAAGTATTGTATATTTCACGAGATGAGCAGGAAGTTGAAATTTCCTGCACGATCAATATAACTCTGCGATCCTACTTTATGTTTTCCAGTGGGGTCTACTTCAGCCTTTGGTTTCGACTCTGGCCTGTTTGAATGTTCTTTCCCCGAAGAATATTGATAAATAATGTACTATTCACAATTATATAACGAGTTTGTACGTTATGTCTTGACATTAGGCCCTGGAAAAGTGTCCAAATGATCATTGTTACCTCCATCACTGAATAACTCTGTCTGCCAGCCTCTCTTCCATCAGCTGAAGAAGCTCTTCATCGGTTATGGGTCTATTTCTGTAGTCCACAAGATTATATAATATTTAGTAGTAGTTCATGTTGTTCAATTATAAGTACCTCATTTTAGAGAACTATTACCCAAAAACGTATATTTATTTAAGTAATGGTCTTTATCAATTTATAAAATATCACTATTTTACTTTACCAGAAATTGAAATCCACGCCATCTGACAATCTGATCATATGGAAAATGAATCTGTTATACAGTATTCTACCGGCTGATCGATTTTCAGCACCGCCTAAAAACTGTATTTTTCTGGTACTATACTACTGAATCATAGATGACAGCACACCAGTTCCAGTAAAATAGACATCCGTTGTGTGTACCTGTTTTCAGTTATCTCTCAGGCTGATCAATTATTAGTACCATTGTATATACAATGTTAGTACTTCATTTTAGAGAACTAATAACCCAATTTTTTTTAATTTTTTTGTAATGGACTTTACCTATTTGAAAAATACACAAAAGAAAATAATTGCGTTCTACTTGGATAGCAAAGTAAGCCAACTAAGGTTAGGTTGTACTCCTTTCTTTCGTGTTAGAAAGTGACAGTTGGATTTCCTTCTACTTGAAAAAAATTGATTACCTTCAACTTGGATAGCAATATTAGCCAAATTATGTTAAATTGTGTTTTCTTCTTTAACATTTGAAAGTCATCAAGTAACATTTCCTGGTAAGCAATATCATTTACTTTTCAATAAAAAATGGATTTTGTTCAACTTGGAGGCAATGTTATCCGGTTAAGTTAGGTTTTGTTCCCTTCTTTTACTTTTGAAAAACTAGAAACACTGGCGTGTCTCGTTCACCATAGAATCGAACTCAGTTATGTGGTTGTGATATTAACTCATTTCCACCAATTTTCGACATCGATTTTCCAACTGATAAACGTGCACCTAATCATATTTGCGAACAAAAATGTAAAAAAAAATTTATTCAGGCCCGACTTTATAAACAGTTTACATAGTTGAAGTAAATCTCCTTATTCTAGAAACAAATTGGCAACGTCGCATTATCTGCTTCCAAAGTATTTGTCAGCTCAAGTTGGCTACCATTTGTGAAACTTGTTATTTATTCTGTTAGTTCTGTAGTGATTATTTAGTTTGAAATTCATGCTTCTTACTTGGTCCAAAAAAAATCATATTGATATAATTTCAGTGAATCAAGTGTTACAAATTTATAATTTTCAGTGTTAACATTTGAAAATAGTGCATTTTGATCGGATTGATACCAAAATTCCGAATCTAAAGGAATGTATCCCTACATTGGAAAAGTTCATCCTTGACATTTTGTCGAAAAAAAAAAATTCAAATGGGCTTTCCGCACCAAATTTTCTATAGCTGATATGATTTCATAATGTTTTAAAGCACCACCTTTTCCGTTGGAGTTTTTTTTATCCAGAGATTCTTTCACATTTGTACGATGTTAGAGCTTGTATCGCATCTTCTGTGGATCTGTCCTTTCTGAATCCATACCGCCTTCCAGAAAGAAATCAACTTGCACTGTTCTGCAAAACTCAACAGTCTTATTTTCAATATTGTTTCCACTATTTTTCAACAACAAAATGGATTGTGTTCAACTTGGAAGCAACGTTATCCGAGTAAGGTTAGGTTGTGTTCCCTTCATTTACTTTTGAGAAACTAGAAACACTGGCGTGTCTGGTCCACCTCAAAGTCGAACTTAGTCATGTGGTTGTGATATTAACTCATTTCAACCATTTTTCGATATTAATTTCTCAACTGTTAAACGTGCTCTTAATCATATTTGCGAACAAAAATGTAAAAAAAAATAATTCGGGTCTGACTTTATAAACACTTCATATAGTTGAAGTAAATCTCCTTATTCTAGAAACAAATTGGCAACGTCGCATTATCTGCTTCCAAAGTATTGTCAGTTCAAGTTTGCTGTCATTTGTCAAACTTGTTATTTATTCTGTTAGTTCTGTAGTGATTATCTAGTTTGAAATTCATGCTTCTTACTTGGTCCAAAAAAAATATTATTGATATTGTAACGAACCTAGGCCGGACCTGTCGCCTCACACGTTGCCATCGACAGCGATGAGATCATCCCCGGAGATATTCGAGAACCATCCAGTCGCTCTTCCGCGGAAAACAACGGTCAATATTGGAAACAATTGGAACATGCCGTCGCCAACTGCCGGAATTCGAAAGATCGGGAATCCTGTGACGGAGATAAATAGGTAGCCCTCAAGATGGCAAGGACAGTCTGAACGAGCCCATACGATCGAGCTATACAGTGGCATAATATAAATTAAGTTGTAGATTTAAGTGTGAAGTAAATTAGTATAAACCAAGTTAAGTTTATTTACGTTACAATTGGTGTCGGAAGTGAGATTTTGAAAATAAACAAGTGATCGTGGAGTGGATAGTCAGAAAAATAAATTGATAGACCTTTCTATTTACGCAGGAAGTGGACAATTGTGCGTGGAATATAAACTGATACACTCTTCGCGTGAAACAGACAATAGACTGGTGGCCCGTGGAAAAGAATTCGCGAAGTGAATTTTAACAAACTGATAACTTCTCGTGTAAAACAGACTGATACTTCGTCAAAGACAAAATGTGTTCAAGAAAAGTGGCCTTGGGATTTGAAGGTAGCGGAATTGAAACAGGGTTGGAGGAAAGGGAAGTGGAAACAACAGGTAAAAAGCAAGTACTCCAGGAAAGACTTGTAGAAGGACTTATACAAGAAGGTGAGGACCCGAAACATTTTTTATTCGAAGTTCCCGGAGGTGATTTAAGTTTGGTAATGAATAAACTCAAGAAGACACTAAATCCGTGAAAGAAGCTGCAACAAAATTCTATAAATCTGGAAGAGAAGCTTTTAGAAATCTGAAGAGAAGCTTCAAGAAAATTCTAGAAATCTGGAAGAGAAGCTTCTAGAAAATTCAAGAAGCCTGGAAGAAAATGCTAGAAATCTGGAAGAGAAGCTTCTAGAAAATTCAAGAAGCCTGGAAGAAAATGCTAGAAATCTGGAAGGAGAAGTTTGAAGAAAATTCTAGAAATCTGGAAGAGAAGCTTCAAGAAAATTCTAGAAATCTGGAAGAGAAGCTTCTAGAAAATTCAAAAGCCTGTAAGAGAGTTCCTGGAAACACAGAAGGCCTAAAAAAGAATTGTGTGGTGTGGCTAATTTCCTAGAAGAAAGAATGGGAACCGTTGAGACAGAGATAGATAAAATTAGGGACAAATGAACACGGAGGTAGATGAAATCAAAGATGGGGTCAGGCAGAGATGGACAAGATGAAGGGAAATAATCAGCGATGGAATCAAAGAACGGAATCGAGGCAGAAATAGACAAAATAAAGGAAACGATCAGTAAGCTGGAAAAACAAATTAATAGTGCGTCCTCCACAGAGATGGTTAACGAAAATGCAATGTGGACTTGAGTTTGAACTTGGATAAAGTTCAAGAGGGTTAAAAGATGTCAAGGTCATTTCAGAAATAGGGAAGCTTTCCATGAAGCCGCCTCAGTTCGACGGAAAACTCCTGGGCAAATTACCGCCGGCAGTTTGAAGCAGCGGCCAAAGCAAACGGATGGAATGCAGGGGACAGGCTGTAGCACTGACACTTGCATTACGTGGAGAAGCGACAAATATTCTACAAACTCTCACCGCCCAAGAACAGGAGGACTATGATCAGCTGATTAAACATCTAGAATTACGATATGGCCACGCCCATTTTGGAACACGTATACCACTCCCAGCTGAAAAATCGCTGCCAAAAAATCGGGCGAATCCTACAAGAATTCGAAGCTGACATTGCACGCTTGGTTCGTCTCGCATATCCAGCCACACCGGAGAATGTAATGGAGCGATTAGCGGTTCAGGCATTCTTGGATGGACTCCGTGACCAAGAAACCAGACAAGCGTTGATATTAGCTCGCCCAACACATCTCGTAGACGCACTGGCACGCGCTTTGAATTGAAGCAGCAAAACAATGCTGCGAAAACCAAAATAAAGTTCGAACGATTGAGGAAGACTCACAGGAGCCTGCTAACTTGTGAAGCTGCCATAAGAAAAGTGATTAAGGAAGTGCTGCCTGAGAAAAGACAGATAAGATGCTGGAATTGTGGCAAAATTGGACATGTGCGTAGCAAATGTCCAACATTCATCGACTCCGATGCAGAAAAAACTGAAGAAGGTCGACGAGAAGGGGCAATCGTCGGCATGTGTCCGGCAAGCCCCGGTTAACAACGCATATGTCGCTATCCTTCAACGACAGAACAAAGGTGTCTTCGTAGACGGTCTCATCAATAACGAGCCTTGCACCATGCTGCTAGATACAGGTGCTACTAGGACAATTCTCGGGCCTTCCTTGCCAGAACACCGGAACGGATTGAACCGACAACTTGGAAGCTACGCACAGCAACAGGGGAGCCAGCTACTGTATATGGCGAACTACCGATTGAAATAATTTTGGGCAGCACTAAAGTGAAACATCAGGCACTTGTAGCGGACATCGAAGACGATGCAATCATCGGAATGGACATCATGAATTCCAGAGGGTTTGAATTGGATTTCAAAGACGGCGTCCTACGTGTCAACGGAGAAGAGCTGGTGCTTCATGGGAGGAGTGAGGAGTTGATCCGTGTGCTGTTGGCTGAAGATGTAAGCGTACCTGAGAGGGCTGAAACCATTCTGGAGGCTCGCCTGGACGGGAGTGCGAGCAGTGGAGACGTGGTGATGTTCGAGCCCAAACTTCATGATGAGAAAATTGGACGAGGATTGCATTAGGGAAGACATTGTTGCGTGCTGACAAATTTGTGCCGGTAAGGGTCATGAATGTCAATTATTTCCCAGTGACCTTGAAGAAAGGAACAATTTTGGGGCACTGCTCCAGTTTCCTCAGTGATCCGGAGTGTACGAGGTACGATTAGCCAACCCAACAACTTGCCCACAGAACTAGAAAAAATTAGTTGCCATCTCTTCCAAAGATATAAACCAGCTCAACAGCCCAAACTAAGAGATTTAGTTAAGAAGTACCAAGACATCTTCGATACCGGACAAGGAAAAGGAGGTCGAACTAATGTGGTCCAGCACAAGATTGATACTGGGGGTGCCCGACCGATCCGGCAATCAGCAAGAAGACTTCCTCTTGCCAAGAAGGAAGAGGCTGACAAAATAGTCAGCGATATGGGAAAAGAAGGAGTTATCGAACCATCTGACAGTCCCTGGTCCTCTCCAGTCGTACTGGTGAAGAAAAGGATGGATCGACACGCTTTTTGTGTAGACTATCGCCAACTTAATAATGTCACGAAGAAGGACAGTTACCCTCTCCCGAGAATAGATGACACCCTAGACACGTTGGCTGGTTCCACGATTTTCTCGACCCTTGATCTGAAGAGTGGATACTGGCAAGTAGAACTAGCTCAGTAAGATCGAGAAAAGACTGCTTTTACCATCGGCTCAGGATTGTGGCAGTTCACCGTTATGCCATTCGGCTCTGTAATGCTCCCGCCACATTCGAAAGATTGATGGAAACAGTACTGAAGGGACTCTCATGGAACACGTGTCTAGTGTATCTCGACGACATAATTGTGGTCGGCAGATCGTTTGAGGACCACGTGAAAAACTTGGAGGAAGTATTCTTGCGACTGAGGAACTCCGGATTGAAGCTGAGCCCTAAGAAATGCCATCTGTTCCAAAAAGAAGTACGATACCTTGGCCACGTTGTCTCTGGGGAAGGAGTAGCAGTGGATGACCAGAAGATCAAAGCTGTTAAGGATTGGCCCATCCCAAAAGACATTCACCAACTTCGAAGTTTCCTTGGTTTATGCACATACTATCGCCGATATGTGCTGGGATTCGCCAACATCACTAAACCACTGACCAGGCTCACGGAGGGCCAAACAAAGTTCCAGTGGTCCGAAGAATGTCAAGACTCATTCAGGAAGCTGAAAGGAGCTTTGATCAACGCACCTGTACTGAGCTATCCCCTACCCAAAGGGAAATTCATTTTGGATACGGACGCCAGCAACGTGGGACTTGGAGCTGTCCTATCTCAGATCCAGGAGGGACAGGAGAAGGTCATTGGTTATTTCAGCAAGACGCTTAGCAAACCAGAGCGCAATTACTGTGTCACCAGGCGAGAGCTGTTAGCTGTTGTAAAGGGAGTGGAGCACTTCTACAAGTACGTGTATGGAAGAAGATTCCTGTTGAGAACTGACCATGCAGCTCTCAAATGGCTCTTACAGTTCAAAAATCCTGAGGGTCAAGTAGCACGTTGGATCGAGAGACTCCAAGAATTCGATTTCGATATCGAACATCGAGCCGGAACTAGCCATAAGAATGCAGATGCCTTGTCGCGAAGACCATGTCCAGATGATTGCTCACATTGCCGACGAGCAGAAGAGAAGAAGCAACACTTTGTAGAACCGCGGCAATGGATGACAACTGGAATGACAACAAGATCCAGAAAGCCCAAGAGAGACCCCGACCTTGGCTTAGTCGTCAGCTGGAAGAAGGGCAACGGAGACCATCATGGCAGGACGTCGCAGGTTACTCGCCGGCTGTTAAGTCCTATTGGGGGCAATGGGTCTCTCTTATTCTGGACAATGGGATGCTGAAACGTGTGGTGGAGGCCGATATTGGTGGGGAGGACAGACGCCAAATAATTGTTCCCAGGAACAGAAGAGAGGAGGTGCTGCCGGAAATCCATGATGGAGTCGCCGGAGGACATCTGGGAGTGACGAAGACCCTGCAGAAAGTGAGGCAACGGTTTTACTGGGCCAATTGTCAAGCTGACGTCCAGGACTGGTGCAGGAAGTGCGCTGTATGCGCTGCTAGCAATGGACCTCGAATACGACCCAAGGCCCCGATGCGTCAGTACAACGTAGGCAGCCCGTTCGAGAGAATCGCCATTGACATCGCCGGCCCGTTTCCCGTATCCGACCACGGGAATAAATACATCCTTGTGGCAATGGACTACTTCAGTAAGTGGGCGGAAGCCTATGCCCTGCCCAACCAGGAAGCCATCACCGTCGCCGACGTCTTGGTGAAAGAGTGGATATGTCGATTCGGTATTCCAATGGAGCTGCACTCGGATCAAGGCAGAAATTTCGAATCCAACCTTTTCCAAGAAATATGTCTACTGCTGAACATCCGCAAGACAAGAACCACGGCCCTACATCCGCAGTCCGATGGAATGGTGGAACGGATGAACAGGACGATCAACCGCCACTTGTCCAAGGTTGTCTCTGACCATCAAAGAGACTGGGACCAGTATCTTCATTTGTTCCTGATGGCCTATCGATCCGCAGTACACGAGTCAACCGGTCAAACTCCTGCTAGTATTATAATGGGCCGAGAACTGCGACTGCCTTGTGACCTGAAGTTTGGGATACCGCCAGGACAAGACACTGCGGGAGAGGACTACGTCAGCAAACTTCGGCAGAGAATGGACGACATCCACGAACGAGTCCGGTTGAACATCCAGAGTGCCAGCGATAAAATGAAGAAGACCTATGACATCAAGGCCGACGCTGGAGGATTTAAGGTTGATGACCTGGTTTGGCTGTACAACCCCAAACGTCGTCGTGGACTATCACCAAAGTTGCGGAACTCGTGGGAAGGCCCGTATAAAATCGTGAAAAGGATAAACGACCTTGTGTACCGAATCCATAAGCCACCACAAGGGAAACCAAGGGTCGTCCATTTCAACAGGTTGGCCCCTTACGCTGGAAACCATGACCAAGTTCGCACCCTCAAGCCACCGGAGGATGATATGACGTTCGAGAAGTTTATGTCCTTGTATTCAAACGGGCAGAAAGTTCTACATGGGGTTACTAGAGAGGAGTCACGAGACCTTTTCGAGGTGCCTGCTGACTACGCACTAGCGCACTGTGTGGCAGAAGATCTTCGAATATCGAGGGGCATCGCCGTAGTGTTCTCCAAGAAATTTGGTCAACTCCAAACACTGCGGGAGCAGAATCCAGAAGTTGGTGGGGTGCTACAGTTGAAGAAAGGCCAGAGGAACATCTACTACCTAGTTACCAAGAGGCATTCCCAAGATAAACCGTCCTATGAAGATGTCTGGAAGAGTCTCACCAAACTAAGAGATACTATGGTGGACCAGAATCTGGCGGATCTAGCAATTCCAAAACTATCCTGTGGTATTGATGGGTTGGACTGGAGAGTCATAAGAAGTATGCTGGAGGCGATATTCAGATCCAGCGGCGTCAGGATTTTGGTTTGCTGTAACCCTCTTCCACGACCGATCATGAAGACCGTGGAGTGTTACTTCCATCGAACTTCACGGTGCAGATATGGGGAGTCATGCAGATATCGTCACACTCCAAGGATGAAATTTCGGGACGAAATGTCTTTAAGAAGGGGGCAATGTAACGAACCTAGGCCGGACCTGTCGCCTCACACGTTGCCATCGACAGCGATGAGATCATCCCCGGAGATATTCGAGAACCATCCAGTCGCTCTTCCGCGGAAAACAACGGTCAATATTGGAAACAATTGGAACATGCCGTCGCCAACTGCCGGAATTCGAAAGATCGGGAATCCTGTGACGGAGATAAATAGGTAGCCCTCAAGATGGCAAGGACAGTCTGAACGAGCCCATACGATCGAGCTATACAGTGGCATAATATAAATTAAGTTGTAGATTTAAGTGTGAAATAAATTAGTATAAACCAAGTTAATAGTTTATTTACGTTACAATATAATTTCAGTGAATTAAGTGTTACAAATTTATAATTTCCAGTGTTAACATTTGAAAATAGTGCATTTTGATTAGATTGATACGCAAAATGCCGAATCTAAAGGAATGTATCCCTAAATTGGAAAAGTTCCTCCTTGACATTTTGTTGCAAAAAAAATTCAAAAGGGCTTTCCGCACCAAATTTTCTATAGATGATATGGTTTCATTATGTTTCGAAGCATCTCTGGAAGTTACATCGATATTCTCGTTGTCCCCATTTACGCCACCTTTTCCGTTGGAGTTTTTCTATCTAGAGATTCTTTTACATTTGTACGATGTAAGAGCTTGTATCGCATCTTCTTTGGATCTGTCCTTTCTGAATCCATACCCCCTTTCAGAAAGAAATCAACTTGCACTGTTCTCCAAAACTCAACAGTCTCATTTTAAATATTCTTTCCACTATTTTGAGAACATTTTAAATTAATATTGATGGCCTATAATTATCAAGTATCAAGTATTGTCCAAAAAAGTTTAACTAACATCCTTTTCCATACGTTTATTCACTGCACTAATTAATTAATCACTTTGCCGAGATAATAGTCGTTTCCAATATTTGCATACAAGATACGTGACCTACCTTCAATTTACCATCGAGACCGAAGGTAATTTTTGCATGTTCCTCGAGAAGATTTACGATCACTTCCGTCTCTCTTTTATAACCGCGTATTTTGACCTTTTGATATTTCATGGAATTACGACTCATTGTTAACAGCTGGTGGTAAAGGTCGAGTTGATGGGACCAGCACGGATTTTCATGAAATTTTCACTGGTACTTTAAAACATGATGTGATTTTTGCGTGGCAAAGATCATTTTCATGTAATTTCAAGTAAAAAGTATTGCTGGGTGCACGTATCGATATAATCGAGGAAAAAAATTTGTATTTCGTGCATAAAATAATTTAATCAAATCATAGCAAAGCGCTTTCGACCTCCAGGTCTTCATCAGTGCGTACCTGTAAGTAAGTTATGTTGATAGAAAAAAATTTAATAATTGGAGTTTTTTTTTTATCAAGGAAATTTGAAATATTTTTGAAAAGTGAGGTTACTTACTCGTCAGGTGAACAAGAAGCCAAAAAAACCATAAAATATCCTATGTTCAATGAGTGTTGTATAAGGTTACATGACAAATATGTTAAAAAAAGTATCCTCAACCAGGATGGAACTTGAAATTACATTTCGATATCTCTATAAGCCATTGTTTAGGTGTGATAGTTGGACCTAAATGACAAGATTGACAAGTGAACGTTGAAGTAGATTGACATGGAACACGAAATATCTTCATAGTTTCGTGTTAGCTATGCTACCCCGAGAATGCCGCTCTAATCCTACTACTTGACAGCTTTCGCGCGCTCGCCCGTTTTCGGTCATGTTTGCAAGTATTTCTCATCTATATTGCGGCATTTCAACGCAAAATGACGTTTTATAGTACTATCTTCTTGGAAAATTGAAATTGGATTACTTATGGCGCACCCAGAGTAGATCCAATTAAGTGCATTGAAAAATTGAAATTGCAATTATACAAAAACTATTGATCCGACAGCGACTGAATTTCCTACACATGAAGAACAGATCAATCACTGGTCCATTGAGAACATCGAGGTTGCTTCATAAATTTTAATGTTACAAGCGAAAAACGAAAAAAAAACCAAGATTTCTTGCTCTTAAAAGTTCATAACAAAGTAAGCAATGATAATTAGGAGTAAGAAACATAACAGATTATAACTACGGACTGTCCTTCGTATGATGGCACAGTAATTTTTTTCAGGTACCATTTTTGTCACGAAAAAATCTCTATTGATTGGTTTGATTGGCGTTTCACTGACATGCCATGTTGCCATCTGGTTGAGTAAATAGGGCCAGTCAGTTTTCATAAAATTTCCACAACTATCATCAACATGATGCAAACAATTCAGAGAATTCTCGTAGAAAAAGACACTTCAGCCCTTTGAAGTTCAAAAAATTTAATTTTCCTAATTTCAACAACATAGTGTCTAGATGTGCTTCAACTTCTCCGTCTTCGTCAGTACTCAATTTTCTTTTTGGTTGCCCATGTATCGCTTTTTTCATCGCAGCTTATAGATATACAGGGTGTTCCATAATTGAATGATGATTCTAAAGGGTGATAATCATTGGATGATTCCAAGATAAATTCTTCATATGAACATAGGTACGCAACCGCTGTATTTCTGAGATACAGGATGTTGAAATTTAACAAAAAAATCAGTTCTTCCCCAATATCTCTGAAACCGCTTTGGCTTTTTCTTTCAATTCTAGTACATGCAAACTACGCAAAAAATACATTTTTTCCATGATAAAGGATTCCTTACTTTTCATCAGTGGCGTCCCTGTTAGCATGTCCTGTCATATTTTGACCAAAATAATGATAAGCCACTGTCTTTTTTACAAATGAATTATTTTTGTAATTGTCCTCTATCTTCTCATGAAAATGGTCTCGTGTCTTTTTTCGTCCGGTAGACGGTTTTCGATTTAGAAAATAAAATACATTCATTTGCTTGTCCCCATTCGATTTTATCTCTTAGTCTTGATTTCACAATTGTGGTTACCAAAGGATCTAGGAAATATTTTTACAATTTCATGCTTTCTATTATTCAGTTGTTGTGATGAGTACGCATAAAAATACATCTTTTATTTTCAAAGACAACAATTATGAACAAAAAATACCAAAATCAAATTAACTGTACAAAATGTCCGCCTCCTGCAAGTATGCACGCTTCAGCCCTCCTTGTCATTGACTCGTGTACTCTTTGGAAAATTTTTGGAGTATTTCTTATTGCTTCAGACTGTTTAAGTCTGGGGAGCTAGCTGACCATGACTCTGTTCCCCCACAACCTATCCAGAGATTATGAGAGATTAGTAGATATCTACCAGATTAGTAGATACTAAAATAGGACAAGACACTCCACAACCAGAGGTTGCCCACAAGGGGAGGAGGCCTCTCCACTTATGTGGATCCAAACAGTTGATCGACTCCTCTGCGGTTTGACCGAGAACGGTATATCAGATATGGATGTCACAATCGCGAGAGGAAATTCGAGTATCATCTGCGATATAGTTCAAAGAGGTCTCAACTACACTAAAAAATGGTGTTGCCTTCACAAGGAAAAGTAACATTAACCTCAAAGCCATCGCGTAAGAGGAAAAGTTGAATGGAAGCCAGAGGTCAGGAATCTGAAACTTACACTAGACAATTAATCGGAACAAGCACGAAAAAGTAGTAACCAACAACGCCAGGAAATCCCTAATGGTGTGCAGAAACTTTGCGTAAAAGTACTGGGGATGTAACCCGAAGACTCTGCAGTGGATGTACACGTATTTAGTGAGACTGACCATCACTTGGTCTGGAGCAGCAGAACTAAGCTGGCAAATCTATCGAAAATCCAATGTATGTATGCATAACAGGTGCAACGAGAACGTGCCCAACGGCCGTTATGGAAGTAATCCTAAGCATAACACCCCTCCATATAGTAGTGCAGAGTTATTATGGAATTTTTGTTAGAGAAAGAAACAAAGTGGCGGCTCTAAGATGGCGTACGAGATTTCTGTTATTCGTCCGATTTGACACAAAATTGGTATGTGGAGGTTTTCGTGGTCGAATATTATGATTTTTCTGTCAAAATTCATGAAATAAATATGGCGAATCCAAGATGGCCGACGATCTCTGTGATCATGGTCCGATTTCATTCAAAATTGGTATGTGGAGGTTTTCGGGGTCGGAGATGATGAATTTTTTGTCGAAATTCCTGAATTCAAGATGGCGGACAAGCTTTGTGATTTTGGTTCGATTCTATCCAAAATTGGTATGTGGGAGTTCTCGGGGTTGGAAATTATGATTTTTTTGTCAAAATTCATAAAATTAGAATAGCGGCTACAATATGGTGGACGACTTCTGTGATTATGGTCCGATTCTATTTGAAATTGGCACGTGGAGGTTTTTGAGGTTAGAGCTCACGAGTGTTTGAGTCAAATTTCACAAATTCAAGATTGCGGCTCCAATATGGCGAACGAGTTCTGTTATTATGTTCCGAATCGATTCAAAATTGGTATGTGGGGGTTTTCAGGGTCGAGGATTATGCATTTTTTTTATAAAATTCATGGAATCGAAATGGCGGCTCCAAGATAGCGGTGATCTCTGTGATTATAGTCCGATTCTATTCATAATTGGTATGTAGAGGTTTTCGGGATCGGGGATTATGGATTTATTGTAAAAATTCCTAAATTCCATTCCAAGATGGGATGGTGGACAAATTCTGTGATAATGGACCGTTTCTATTCAAAATTGGTATGTAGGCGTTTTTGGAGTCGGAGATTATGAATTTAGTCGAATATCACTGATTTTTTGTCAGAATTCATGAATTGAAGATAGCAGCTCCAGGATGGCGAACGATTTAATATTTGGTCTCTTCATTGAAGAACTAGATAGCTCGAACTCACAGGAGAAATGCCTCCTAATGACAATGCATTCACAAAAAGGCATAGATCAAGTCGTACCAAAAAGCACAAAATAAAATTATTAATAAAAAAAAATTAAAGACAAGCTTTTATTCAAATGCGCTGAAAAGTAAAAAAATAATTGCTTTGGATGTGCGACGTGGGTTATTTCGTGAGTTATAGATTCAATATGACTAATTCCCATTTCTCTGGAGCAGTTGGCAACGTGGCATGTCAATAAAACCACAAGATGAATGGGATTGGGTTCAACAAAACCAACGTTCGATTTTTGACATTTGTTGTTAGAAATTGAATGAAAAGTAATTGGTGTGTTCTTGGAATTATCAAAAATGTAATCCCTCATGGAACATCCAAAGGACCATACCTCCTGAGTATTTTTTTTCGTTCAGAATTTTTGATTGCTGTATTGCTTTTATTATGTTTTATAGATCTTGTGAAAATTTTGTGAAAATGCAGTTTGGCCCCATTGACCTGAACTTTTTTCATTTGGTTGAATATATATATATATATATATATATATATATATATATATATATATATATATATATATATATATATATATATATATTGACCTGCGGAATTCATTATCGTATTCTTCGCATAATTATAATTTTGAAAGTCATATTCATTTAATCTTGATTCAGATATTATTGGATAACAGTTCTTTTTTTGAGTTTTCCCTTGAATAGAAATCAATAGAGATCTTCTATAATCTATATAGATTTTTTTTTTGATTGAATCGACCATATTTTCCGTAGCTTTTTCTCTTTCTATTCCGCAACTTGATCTGTATTGGGAATATATGCAGGCATATATGCAACCTCGGCCCATTTCTAAGGAATTTGTTCTTGAAAGAGTTTCTGGAAATCAATATCTACTCGTTTGTTTGAAGGTTGTAGAAGAAGTGGTAACTTGATTACTCTCGTTTCGGAAGTCCATGTCTCGATGGATTTGAAAGTTTTTCACAGCGTTTCAATTTCTTGTATCTGCAAATCATCTTAAGGTGAATACTGACAAGTAACACCTACTTAGGATTGTATATGAGTTTTCTCACCAAAACCAAATTCGACAACAGAACCAGAATCAGCAAGAACTGCATTTATAAAGTCCCATGTGAATACGGAGATTTCTACATCGGAAAGACGGAGAGGCTGTTATTGCTAAGATTAGATGTACACAAGAGATGGACTCAATGCAGAGGGAGGTCAAAATCAATAATTGCTGACTACGCTTGGACTGAACACCTTTGAATTATATGGGACAATGTAAGCGTACAGAGAGGATCATTATTCAAAACCTCAAACCGCTTGGCTATCTCGCTATATTGAATGTCAAAATATAATTCTTCAACGTAGGTCAGTAAGGTTTTCATGCAACTTTTGAACCTACTACCTGTGAAAGGGCCCTGCTATCGATCTAGCAAGTACGCAAACGTTCTTAACAACATATCACACTATTCAAACTCAGAATTTCAGCTTTGTTAAAATGACGTGGGTTTGCCGGCTCTGGAATGTTACTCTACCTAAGACTATTACTCTACTTAGAAGATTGCAGTTGATCATTACTCTAGCAGCGAAGTAACAACTTACTAATATAACAATGAAATAGTTGACGTTTTGCTTTTGAAAGTTTGCAGGGCTTTTGGTTGCGATTATTGCAACAAATAATGGAAAGCTGACGGAATTTTCAATGCAGCTGCTGCTACAGCACGATTATCACCTGAAATATTGAATGAAAGTGTTTGTAGATTTGAGAGATTAATTATTGCTTATTTCAAAGAATTCTTTAGGAAAGCTCTCCTGCTATTATATTCGTTTCAGAATATCTCAATTCATTATCTGTTGATTATCTCAACCTTGGGTTTATAAGTATTTATAAACCAAAAACAGTAACCAAGAACCCTTATGTGATGAACCCGGCACCCGCAAAGTAGATTCAGGCCAATAATCACCAGATAATCATGATGGTACAAACCACCATAGACATAGACATCTTCACGATGTCTTGGGTCTGCCCCATAACTTGTGTATTAGTTCAAAAAGAACTAGAGCTGCGCAAGGTGCTGATTTTGAAATCGGTTGAATTTTCACTGGAATCTCTCAACTCTTTTAATATAATGAACGTTCCAGATTATTCCTGTCATCGTCATTGCATCGAAGACTATTACTCTACTTAGAAGATTGCAGTTGATCATTACTCTAGCAGCGAAGTAACAACTTACTAATATAACAATGAAATAGTTGACGTTTTGCTTTTGAAAGTTTGCAGGGCTTTTGGTTGCGATTATTGCAACAAATAATGGAAAGCTGACGGAATTTTCAATGCAGCTGCTGCTACAGTACGATTATCACCTGAAATATTGAATGAAAGTGTTTGTAGATTTGAGAGATTTATTATTGCTTATTTCAAAGAATTCTTCAGGAAAGCTCTCCTGCTATTATATTCGTTTCAGAACGTTTGAAGAATATCTCAAGAATATCTCAATTCATTATCTGTTGATTATCTCAACCTTGGGTTTATAAGTATTTATGAACCAAAAACAGTAACCAAGTACCCTTATGTAATGAACCCGGCACCCGCAAAGTAGATTCAGGCCAATAATCACCAGATTATCATGATGGTACAAACCACCATAGACATAGACATCTTCACGATGTCTTGGGTCTGCCCCATAACTTGTGTATTAGTTCAAAAAGAACTAGAGCTGCGCAAGGTGCTGATCTCGAAATCGGTTGAATTTTCACTGGAATCACTCAACTCTTTTAATATAATGAACGTTCCAGATTATTCCTGTCATCGTCATTGCATCGAAGATATGCGCAAGCACCGTAATCTTAATATTCAATCCAAGGATACATCTAGGTATTTCGAGATTCGGACGGTAACGATTCTTCCCAAGTTTAATTTTTCATCCATAAAAAATGTATCATCATTTCCGCTATTCATGCATGGACTCAATAGTCCTGAAGAGTAGAAACTTTGACTGATCTCTGAGAAGACAGTTCTCTTGGTTAAGGAATAAGAGCTCCATATTTATATTGAATATCAATTCATCATCTGTACATGATCATTATATCCCTAAGTCAGTAACTGACGGTACATTTCTGTAATATCTCCTCCCAACAGACCAAGGGACCCCTCCAGAGGAATTGTCGCCACGAATCGACCATTTTCATTTCTCTTCATAGTTTTCTGGAAACACATAATTCATCAATAGATGAGATTAAAGATTTATGTGGGGTTCCTCAATTTCCTAAAATTTTGCAAGCGAGCGAGCAAATATGTTGATGTTTTATCAGGTGACATTGATCCCGTGAAAGATTCATATCAGATGGCTCATCTTCGCCCAAAACTCAACCAAATTCAGTTTTTTGTACCGTTCAAAGATTTTATACAAGTACAATTCGTTCTATATATAACAAATTCAAATATAATCCTCCCCCGATGAGCATGTCAATATTACCAGGTGCATAAAAGGGGGGATATGCCAATCTGATATTGTTTGGTTGATTCCACGACGATACATTTATGTTATAAGATGGATATTTCGAAATGATATGTGGTATCAACAAACATATAAGATTTGTTTCGACATCATTTGATTTTCAACCGACGAAATAAAAAAAGAGTCGACGTGTATATTATTTTTTCTTTTCTTAGGTATGATCACGCATAACTTTTCACAGGGTAGTCCGATTTCGATTATTCTTCTTTCGTTAGATATAATGTACTCCGAAGTTGGTCCCATTTGAATTATAGGGAAAATTCTACCCCTAAGGGTGGCCAAATGGAGGATATTGATCGTTGACCCTCTGAATTTTGGCCCGTTCACCGATTCTATCAGGCATAACTTTGTATTGGGTTATTCCATTTGGATGATTATTGTTTGAATGATAGGATGTACCTCTAACTTGATCACATTCGAATTTTAAATAAAAACTTTTCAACAAAAATTAAACCGACGAAAAAATCAACTGAAAAGTAAAAAATAAAATAAACCTTCTTAGTCTAAATTATAATTGAGCTCCTAAACTAATGTAAGTAACTGATTTTGAGTCGACGCCAAAAAAACAATTATCGAAGATCATTATCTGGATCACCGTAGAAAAGTTGGCGATTTGTCTCTATTTTATAGATATTTTCATGGGCGATGCTCTTCGAAATATCACAATCGTTCCTGCTTTGGCAGTCTCTTCGAGACTAACCCGTCAAGTTCAGTCATCACACCCCTTCGTGGTCACTTTGGAGACCTGCAGAACATCACTTTCCAAAGACTCGTTCATCCAACGAACAGCGAGGCTTTGGAACTCATTGCCTAGGGAGGTGTTCCCCGAGGCATACAACCTCCAGAAATTCAAGAAGAACATCAACTCCTACCTTATATCCCTTGGTTCCCACGATGTTCTCTGAACATTACAGGATATCCCTTTTCGTGGAAACCAGAACATAAAAAAAAAAATCTAAGAAAGAAGTCATCAAAACGCAGCCGTGCATCTCGCTGCCATCATTTTACGCTTCACCTAATTCAATTGCTAGTTTGTTTGGCGCCTACTCAAAATCAGTTACTTTCATTAGTTTAGGAGCTCAATTATCATTTAGACTAAGAAGGTTATTTATTTTTGCTTCTCAGTTGATTTTTTCGACGGTTTTGTTAAAAAGTTTTATTTTTTACTTTTCAGTTCCGTATTGCGTCGGTTTAATTTTTTGTTAAAAAGTTTTTTTATTTTTCAATATTTTGTGGCTTAAATCTACCAATTACCACCTACTTGTTTTTTGATTACTTCCAAAATACTTACTTACCCACCTTACTTCAACTATTACCAGTTAAATAATATGATTATCTACTTCTACTATTTGTTGTAATATAAATTATTTTTGTTGTTCTGGTTAGTTTATTTCATTACTTTGTATATCATTCCATCCTCTCATAAAATATACTGATTTTGACGGATGTGGAACAAGAATAATGTCAGTAGCGATCTGTCATTGTCAACTACGTATGTGTGTGCCAATGTTCACTAGTGAAAAATCAATTATCCCCCATTTTTCTACCCGTTAGGGTGGCTTATTCCTTTCGAGATCCAAATATGAGGTATACCCTATCTATTAAAAGGAAAATCATCCAAATGGAAGACCAGTACAAAGTTATGCCTGATAGAATCGGTTAACCGACCAGAATTCAGAGGGTGAGTGATCAATATCCTTCATTTTGCTACCCTTAGGGGTGTATTTCATCTTTTGAATTCAATTGGGACCAAATTCGAAGTAGGGTGTACTTCGAATTTGAAGAAAAAATTATCGGAATCGGACGTATCAGTAAAAAGTTATGCGTGATCATACAAAAAAAAAATGGAAAAAAATATACGGGTCGACTAGAAAACCTCTTCCTTTTTGGTTTCGTCGGTTAAATGAAAAAATTATCCACCCCTGAGGGTAGACAAATAGGAGATGGTTGATTTTTAACGTGTGAACCGACTTTCTTCAAGCTTGACACACATATGTAGTTCTGATAGTACAACATAATGGATACCTGAGTAGGTAGTGATCAGTAGATTCTTGCCAGAAAAAATTAAAAAATAAAAACTTTTCAACAAATAATGAAACCGACGAAAAAACAAACTGAAAAGCAGAAAATAACCCTTCTTAGTCTTAATAACTAAGCTCCTAAACTTATGTAAGTGACTAATTTTGAGTCGACGCTGATCAAACAATCAACAAAAATCATTAAATTTCTTTAAAAAAAATTATCAAAACGCCACCGCACACCTCGCTGCCATCATTTTACGCTTTGCTAGTTTGTTTCGCGCCGACTCAAAATTAGTTACCCACATTAGTTTAGGAGCTTAGTTATTAAGACTTGCAACACCCCTTACTTTTGAACCCCAGATTTTAAATTATATGATTCAAATTTAACAAGGTGAAATCACTTTGCCGATAGGCTGCTCAGATGGATACGGTTAGGCCGTGAGTAAGGTTCAATTAATGACTTTTCCTATTAATAAATTTGGCCACTAAAAAAAAATTAATGACTTTCAAAACTTAATTATTCCAGTTGGAATTCTGAACAAGATAATTTTTTTTTTACAAATACTAGAAAAGTATTTAACTTTCTTAAAAAAATGGAAAAATTACATAAAAAAGGAACCAGTAATTTTGATCTGATCAAAATTCGACATTTACACCTATGATTCCTCCAGTTGTTGGTCACGAATATACCTTCGGAGATCTTGAACGAGATAGAGGAAGGCTAGTTTCTTGAAGCTGGTCCCAGCGGTTCTAGGAGGAACTTGGTTTCAGCGGTTACGATTAAGATGGTCGTGGGTGGTTCTATAGTTGGTTTTAGACCCCCTTATCGGCGTGAATTGAGTTGATCTTCACGGACCAGTGCTGATATTGATGTGCTGTAAGACCTCCCAGGCTACTAGTCCTTCCGTCTCCGTAGAGGGGTTTCCCCTCCGTGGTATATATCATGCGAAGAAGATGATAGGAATCAAAATATGTACAAAAAGGGGAGAACGAAGGATATCCTTTGAACCTCAAGTTTTATGTTTCAAATTTTAATCGAGAGTCAAAAGATAGATGCAAATGATAGCATACAATAAAAATCTCAATCTATATAAAAGACGAGAAGGTTACAGTGAAAGAACAAAGATAATAAATAGCAATTCAATCTGCTATTCTGGAGTTAAATTTATAAGTTAATTTTAATAATTTAAAAATATATTAAAAATGAACAAAATTTAAAACCAAACAAAACAAACCTCACCCAAAACGTTATGTTCAAATTCAGTTAAGTTTTGAAACAAGTAAATTTTGATAAGGTGATTTTATGTACCAGAAGGGTAAAAAATTTAATAAGGAAAGGTATTCCAAAGAAATATAAAATTTCCTTGAAATTTTACCAGAGAAAAAATATAGTATTTTAAAGCAAAATACTATAAAATTGCCAGAGGAAAAATCTACTATTTTAAAGCAAAATATTTAAAGGTTGCCAGTACAAAAATATATTATTTGAAAGCAAATGCCAAAGGAAAATATAGCGTTATAACCAAAATACTCTAGTAGGCTACATAAAAAAATAGGGTTTCTGAACAACGATAATAGTCAGAGTAAAAGTATACTCTTCAGCCAAGATAAGAAGAGAGAGACACACGTCTTTCAGTGAGCACGACTCTCTTAGATAAAGATACAGTGAAAAAATTCTTTTATTGAGAATTTCCAAAGATAAACCGAAGAGGGAGACCACACGTCTTTCAGCGGGCACGACTCTCTTAGAAAAAGATAATGTTAAATAATTCTTTTAATTGAAGAATTTTTAAAGATAAACTGAAGAGGGAGACCTCACGTCTTTCAGTGGGCACAACTCTCTTAGATAAAGATAATTTTGAAATAGGGCGGCAATTCCTTTTCAAATCGATAAACAGGTAATTCTCAAAAAATTTGTGAATCTCCTGCTCTTGGCGACAAGGTAGTAACTGAAGTGAATTGACTCTGCAACGATCAAAAATCAAATAAGCTACACTGGGAATTGAATGGAGTAATAGATATAAGAAATTTATTAAACGGAAATCAACTTTACGCTTGAGGCATATATTGAATCGAGTGTTCTGAGACCGTTAGGCCAGAGGTACAACTCTCTCGATAAGCAATTCTTTCTCAAGAGAAAAGAAAATAACTCTCATAAACATATAGTTATGAAATAAAGAAAATTGCTTACCAGAGAGCCGTCCTATTAGTCACTCCGAACAATCAAATACGCCCTTCACTTCAATTGGAATCCTTGGAACAAACCGGTGGTTGTGTGAGGTACATAAGCTCTAGTCCATTCAAATTACCAATTAACTGGTACCTAAAAAAATGCAAAAGCGTAGAACTGATTTCCAATGAAAAAAATCAGTTCCCAATATTCGGAACAGATGTTACGTTAGCCACAATATGTACTATGAATGATTTGTCAAAATGGCCGAAATATCTATCTTTAACCTTCAAAAATTACCATGCGGTATATCCAAGAATTCTAATATTACAAGCATAAGAAAAAACAAGAGAATGCTAATCAGCTACAACATTAATTAAAAGATAAAGAGAATAATATTACTCTAAACTCCAGCAGTGAAACTTATTTCATCTATAGATTGTACAAATCAAAGCCAACTCACTCAGTACATCTGCCTATCTCGACGTTCTATTCAAGAAAGAGAACGATTATCCTTTCGGTTCGACGAAATCACAGTTCACCTGTTTTTCATTCTCGGTTTCTTTCCTATTTAAAAAAACTTGGAAAAAACCAAACGCTCGATAAACGCGATCGACACGAAAATGAAATGTCACGGTCACACTGTCAAAATACCATTTTCTAGGGACAATAATGAACGTACATTCTTCACGACCTGAGCGCAGTGACTACTGACCCGTACTACCGTAAAGGTAACCGGAAAAGTTATGAGAAATTGGTTATGTGTAAGGACGTTAACGAAAAATTCGTTACAGACTAAGGGTTATTTTTTGCTTTTCAGTTTCGTTTTTCGTCGGTTGAGAAAAATTACGCTAATATTTCAAATAGTATATATTTTGGAAAATACCCGCTATTGCTAAAAGTGTTTCAAGTTAATTGAGTCCTGATCTGTCACAAAATTCGGTCGTTATTGGGTTTGCTTCCACTAGCGTCATCTTGTAGGGCTGTGTAGATATGTGCAGCCCCTGATGGTATCACTTCTTCAAACACAGCTGTTTGTAATACAATATTATAATTCACAGAGGTAAACAAATTATTAGCAGCATGAGCTACCAGAGATCGTTCACCGGACAATTCAATATGTTGTGACTTCTCCACTTCTACCGGTTGGATTTTTTCCAAATGCAGAAACGATGTAGATAGAAAAATCAAATTGGTTATTAGATTTGTCGATAAGTACATCCAGGAACGCTAAGGAATTATTGTTCTCTAATTCCATAGTGAATTTGTTAGGAGGGAGCAGAAAATTGAGGAAGTTTAAAGCTGACATCACATAGAGGGCCATCAAATAATAAAATACAGTCATCAACATACCGATACCAATTGGAATTGATTCCAATCACTTACTCTAGGATGGTTGCTTTATTGTGACTAGTTATCGGCTACTAATGGTGTCCATTCCCAAGTCATCAAATTGTCGTCTAATCTCGATTAGTGAGATTTCAAAGTGTACAATAACCACGTTCTAATAATCCAATCATAATCCATCAAAGAAATGAAATAGTAGTTGAAAATGAATCTCACATGCTTGAATTCTGAATGGATAAACGAAACAACTGAATAATGTAAAACTTGGAAGAAATATATAGAAAACAATCATTTTGAATAATGCGTCGGTCACAATCCAACTCTGTTTATACGGATGTGCTATTTAAATTGATGGAGCAATTTCCTCATAAATAACGAATACCATTTCCTGTTTTCCATGTTGTCGCATCCAATAAGGATTCCCACGATATTACAGCGAATGTACTGTATTCGTTTTTGAATTCTCAACAAAAGAACAAAACAACGAACGCCGTTGAGGATATAAAGCTTCGGAAATAATTCTCCAGAGTTTCTCTGATGTAGATGAAATAATTTTCGTGTGCGTTCGCCCCCACAATTTGTTTTTTCCCCCGAGGTATGACTTCCCAAAGCAAGTCATACATCAACAAATCTTCCGTTTTTCATAACATCTGTGAGATTTCTTGAAAGCTATGAGAAGCTCGTAATGCAAACATTCTGAATTTTTGTATATCTATACCGTCGAATCTACTATAATTCAGAGGGACTGTGTCGGAAATGAGGATATATAACGGCAATTGTAAATGTTTATATCACTAGGAGAAAATTTCCCAATTTTCCATGTTGTGGTAGTTTGGGAATTCAAAAGAAAAAGAACTAGAAAGTAGTGTATACCGGGTTACACAGGATATCGGGCCACCCCTGTAACTTCTGCATTCGTGAACGGATTTCTCTGGAATTTGGTACAGTTACATAAGCAACCAATTCGGATTTGATCGCTTTACAATCCAATATGGCGGACTTGTGGTTTTTCTGGGAATGCCAGTAACTTTGTTTTTTCAAATGGAACACCCTATGTATTTTCACATATTCAAGTCCAAACGTTATGTCAAATGTCATTTTTTTTTAACAATTGTAATTAAAATGTTTTTTTTATTTTACCTCGTAGATAAATGATATTCGGTCGATCTATCCACAATGAATGGCAAATAACAGAAAAACGTAATTTTTTCTGAAAAATTATTTTTTGTGTCACTTATTGGTTAATCAATTCAGTCACATCACATTTTGATCAAAAATTCATTTTTTTCAAATGAAACCCCTATGATCCACCTACCTGTCTCTCTAGAACATTCATTGAGGAAAAAAATAACATCTCATTTTTGTATTTCGGTGCAGTAACAAATTGTATAAATTAAAAAATCTACAACTAGTTCATGAGTTTTCTGGCAGTTCGAATAATTTTTCAACTTAGTAAGCTGTGCAAAACAACATTTCTGAATCTTGTCAACTAATTGTGTCAGTTATACTTATAAGCACGATAATGGTGTTTTTTTTCTTTCTTCCAGCGTTTTCTCGACTGACATTGCAATGGTATTCCAATTCCCGCGTCGAAGCGGTTGGATCGTAATCAACATAAGCAAAACATTCTTTTCTGCGTCCTCACTTACGATCATCTCCTCCGTTGTTGGGTTTTTTTGCGAATCTTCTCTCCACATTTTTGACAAAGGTTCTTTGTGGGTGTCTTCTGTGCAGGTATCATTCAGCGTTTAACTGACAAGCGGCGACAATGTTTTCAATACATTCTGCGTAAATTAGTAACATATCAACCTGTTCACTTCTTGTGAACCTATAATTTTGATTTTACATTACTTCTAAACTGATTCCCGGAAGTTAACTAATTTTCGAGGGTTTAGATGAAAGATGACAGCGAAGCAAAATTAGTTGACAAGATTCAGAAATGTTAACTTACCAAGTTGAAAAATTATTCGAACTGCAAGGAAACTCATGAACTAGTTGTAGACTTTTGAATATATACAATTTGTTACTGCACCGAGATACAAAAATGATGTCATTTTTTTGCTTATTGAATGTTCTAGAGAGACAGGTGGCCCATAGGGGTTCCATTTGAAAAAAAATAATTTTTGATCAAAATATGATGTGAAAGAATCAATAAATGACAAAAAAAATAATTTTTCAGAAAAAAATATGTTTCTCTGTTATGTGCGACTCATTGTGAATAGCTTTGACCAAATCTCATTTATCCATGAGGTAAAATAAAAAAACAATTCAAATTTCAATTGTTTCAAAAAAATTACATTTTACACAAGGTCTAGACTTGTTTTGACCTGTTGAACTAGAATATGTAAAAATATACAAGGTGTTCTATTTGAAAAAAACAAAGTTGAGGAATTTGCAGAAAACCGAAAGTTTGCCATATTGGATTGTAATGTGATCAAATCCGAAATGGTTGCTTACATAACTGTACCAAATTTTGGAAGAATCCGTTTACGAATGCAGAAGTTACAGGGGTGGCCCGATATCCTGTGTCACCCGGTATATCGTATCGGTCCAGAAGGAAGGAAAACAGCATTCCCTATGAAGCTAGAGAAGGAAAAAATAAAGAGATGGTAGATATTGTTGGTGGTTCAGCCTTTTCGTACCTCGACCAATAAGATCTTTAGTACATCATCCTTCATCTTTTTAAGACCCCGGGATTCCGAGACTACTTGCAAAGTTTATCAGTTCCTTGACTTGACTTGAGCTCTTTGGAAAACAGCGTCTGGCGGTCGCAAAGCAGGTGTTCTGCAGTTTCAGTGAAGTTATTGGAGTTCACTGTCTAATCCATCCATTTTTTTGAGGTGATACCTCAGCGAACAATGTCCGGTAAGCAGTCCCGTTACCAGTTTCAAGTCTCTCTTGTTCAACTCGTTGAGTTGTTTAGCTTTCCTTGGCGATGGGCTCAGAACCCTGCTCGCTTGTCTTCGTGCTGGAACCTAATTCTAGTGGTTTTTCATTTGGTCAGCTTCCCAGCGCCAAAGCTCTTCTTCAATGTGGGCTTTGGAGAGACCAAAAACGGTTCTGGACCAGAGATGGTGGAGAAACATAAAGTAAAAAAATTATTTGACCAATGATGGAACCAAAACGAAAAGAACGAAAAATAATCAAATGAAAAAAATGGCAGAGAAGGCGAAGAAAACATGTGAGGATCGGTTATAATATAGTAAACATCAACGGGTATGACTAGAAATGGAATTGTAATGTATTGCATTGTATTGTGTTTTATTTAATCCATTGAGCAGAGTAGTTATTGCATAAGTCAGGTGGTACAAGAAGTTTTTAATAATAAAATTACAGATGATAGACAGTATGGAAAACAATCACTTGAAACATATATATGTAAATAAACTATACTATATATGCTGTATGGGGTCGGCTTTAGAATAGCCCCATGGTAAATCCTGCCTGTCGTAAGAGGCGACTAAAAGGATAACCGTAGGTGGAAGATGGTCTCATCGCCCGGTGAAATACCACCATATCGACTTTGTGTGCTGTGAAATGGATCATTCCATGTTTCAGTGTTCGGTCGATACTTTCCGGTCTCCCTCTCTCCTTTTCCCCAATTCCTCCTTTATTTTCAGTTGCATCCTAATAGTAATAATGATGAAGTCTCCTAGAGTAAAACACTGGAAGCAAAATACCTTCCATTCGGATTTCCGGGCGAGAGGTACTCGAGGGGACTCAACATTAAAGATTAATTTTTGCAACATCCGCGGACTCAACAAGAACATCAATGACGTCCACCATCACCTACATACGAAAAAACCGGATATTCTGGCTCTAACAGAAACACAAGTAAACTCGTCCACCAACAAGGTCCATATGCTTTGTCCTGGTTACGAACTCCATTCTCGATTCAGGTTCAAAGGTGGAGTCTGCCTCTACGCTAAGGCTAACCTTTCATGCCAGCGTGAAGAGAGTTTGGAACCGAAAGACTTTGATGTGATGTGGTTCAAGCTATCTGATACCAAACTGACTAAGTTCCTCTGCTGTTTACCTATACCTAATGAACCTTCATATAACGACCTCTTGAGTTTTCATCACTCAAACTGGACTACATTAGGAAACCATCCAAACTGAAACATAATCAGGAGACTTTAATGTACATAATGCTGCCTGGCTCAAATTCTCTAACAAAACAGATGATGTGGGTCGTCAAGCCGAGGCCTTCGCCATCACTCATGGTCTAGAACAACTGGTCGAGCTACCAACCCGCATCCCTGATGTCAACAACCAGTCCGCCAATACACTAGATCTTTTCCTCACCACCAATCCTGACCCGTATAGAATAGAAGTTTGTGCCCCACTTGGAAACTCTGATCACACCCTCATCTCCACAAATGTTAATAATATAAATATGGACTTAGCAACAATTCTCGAGTGGGGATCTAATAACTTGGTAGAATTCAATGCAAACAAAACACAAGCATGTCTTTTCTCTAGAAAAGCCGATCTCACTGTGCCTAACATAACTGTGTCAGGAGTAACCATACCACTGAAGTCATCCATATCGATGCTTGGTATTACTATCAGCAATAACCTTTCCTGGGAAAATCACGTGAGGTCCATTGCCAAAAGTGCATCCCAAAAACTTGGTTTTTTGTTCCGTGCCAAGAGCTATTTTACCCCCACTCAGCTGCTCATGATCTATAAGGCACAGATCCGACCTGTCCTGGAATACTGTTCCCATATTTGGAGCGCGGCACCTAAACATATCCTGAGGCTAATGGATTCTGTCTAAAAAAAGGCAATTCGTCTCGTCGGTGATGCCTCGCTTACAAACTCGCTCACTTGTCTGGAACACCGTAGAAAAGTTGGCGATTTGTCTCTATTTTATAGATATTTTAATGGGCGATGCTCTTCTGAAATATCAACAATCGTTCCTGCTTTGGCAGTCTCTTCGAGACTAACCCGTCAAGTTCAGTCATCACACCCCTTCGTGGTCACTTTGGAGACCTGCAGAACATCACTTTCCAAAGACTCGTTCATCCAACGAACAGCGAGGCTTTGGAACTCATTGCCTAGGGAGGTGTTCCCCGAGGCATACAACCTCCAGAAATTTAAGAAGAACACCAACTCCTACCTTCTTTCCCTTGGTTCCCACGATGTTCTCTGAACATTACAGGATATCCCTTTTCGTGGGAACCAGAACATAAAAAAAAAAAATCTTAATTGGCAATACAGAAAACAGTCACTCGAACACATTTATGTGAATGAACTATTCCAATACATGATTATCAAAGTAGTCCTCTATACTGTAGGGACAGAGGTCGAGGAGAAGTATTTTTATTTCATTTTCGAATATAGGCAGTTTATCAATTCCTTTTATCTCTTTAAGGAAGACATCATGAAGTCGAAGTCCAAGGATATCTGCAGATTCTTGGGTTATTGTTAGACGGACATTTGGAACGTGGAAGTAATTTTTTTCCATATTGATGGAGTTTTTCCATCAGAAGTCCATGCTGAAATCACAGAATATTCCAACCGAGCCATCACCTGCTTCCATGGAGTCCAGGATTTTTTCATAGAGTTCCTGAATTGTGGTGACTGTGGAACGACCAGTAACACGCAGCCACGAAATCAAAAACCCTCTTGTCCATGAAACTAGTGAGCAACAGTAAGAGGGGAAAAAAATACTAATGACAGACATGGAATATGAAAAAAATTTTGGCAGCAGTGAGAATGAATAGAATAGCAAGAAAAATGGAAAAATACAAAGTGGAGATATAAGCATTACCATAGATTAGATGGAAAGTAAAGTTAGAATTGATGGAAATGATTAAACATTAGTTCATTCAGAAAAATCCAATTGAGGAAAATATGGTACCGTTTTTTATATCCAATCAGAAGCTACGACACGAAATCTTATAGTACCAAGCAATCAATGGAAGACTGTCGTTTGAAAAAGTAAAAAGTATACAAGTGAATATGACAATAATAAACTCCTATGCACCAAACAAAAAATGTAGCGGATAAAGACAAAAATGAATTCGAAAACATGAGGAGGCATATATGTAGAAAACTATCTGAGAACGATATATTTTCAATAATGGGGATTTCCAAATACAGATAGGGAGAAAGGAACGGAGTGAAAACAAATTATTATGGAAACAATAACAGAGACGAGACGAAAAAACAACAAAACATTCAAGATCACACAGCAGGTGAAACGCGAAAACATACAATTTTCTGGTTCAAGCCAAAATGATTGAGAATAACGAGCCACAAATTATGAAAAAAAAATAAAAATGTTTTTCAATCATTAACGATTATTCCTCAGAAGATGATCATATTTTAGCAAAATATTGTGTATTCAGAATACAAATGAATTTTTATATCGGAAAGCAGGGAACAAATTCATCATGAAATAGCAGAAAATTGTTTGACTTCCCTTGCGGAACGTTCACCCTCATTTTACAAAACTTATTTTCCTTAAATGACTGTTACTGTCCATTCTACCACTGATCCTCTATAGAAGTCAATTATTCTTACATACAATGATATAATAGTGACATTTGTAATATCAATCAAATCAAATCAAATATACTTTATTGCCGGAAGAAGAATTCTCATTGACAAAGTACAGAATTAGGCCAGTTTATATACAAACATGTAAAAACACGTATGCTATACATGCATACACAAAAAACATTAAAATAGTATATATGATGCATAAATATTCAAAAAAGTAACGGGGAGGGGTAAGTTTACAGATACTTCAAGACATTTTAAACACAGTCACAGTTAAATACAGGTACATTTCATGTGAGACATAACAAATTGATTGGTATAGTCTATATTCATGAACAACACATTAAAATATATTTAATATGTAGAAATGTAAAACAATATATCAATAAAAATTAAAAACAATATAAAATTTATAAATACAAAGTGAAAAATACGAGATCCTGATGCAGGTATCACGGTCAAGCTTAATTGCAACTGAGAATACTATAACTAAACTAGATTATATAGTGTTCCTAATAGGTAAGATTATTGAAAAGTGACCTGAAAGAACTCCTGAACATTGTAAAGAACATGTTCAAGAAGAATATTCTTCATAGATGATCTAAATCGCTTATAGTCTTTGATATCTCTTATGTTCCATGTTCCAATAATCTGTTATATTATCAATTTTTTCCAGACAAAACCTTCCGAAAGTTCTCACTGATCCTGAATCTGACAATTCACGATGAAAAGTGGAATAACTTCACTTAATGATGTACAAGTCTGAAAAAACTTCCAGGGCAGTACAAAATACAGAGATATATTATGTATTCTGGTTTGTTGAGAAGTGTGTTTTCACTGTAGTGGTTTCATCAATTTCTTTACACAAATTCTGGTTTGTGTATTTCCGATACTGAATTTAATTATTCCAATTAACTATCACTGTCATATTCAGAATCACTATTAGATATACATTGATTATAATTTTCTGTGAACTCGAAACATACTGCATGTATGGTTTCTCAATTTCAATTACATGATCAATTGCGTTTTTCCGATTCCCAGCACTAATATCCTTGAATTCCTGTTGAAACATTTCCATTATAACCAGGGGCGGTATTAGGAAAATTAACTACTGCGGGGTACACGCTGATTCCAAATCGAAAATTAAAGTTCTGTATTTCGTGTAAAATTTTGTATATTTAAGCAAAGCGCTTTCGGCTTCAGTGCTTATCAAAAATCTATATCATATAATTTTGATGTACAAATATAAGAATTGTTCAGTTCCTGTCATGAGAATAGAAAATCATCTTGATTGGGGTAAAAGTTGTGAGCATTCTCACATGTGTTGTATGTTCCTGGTTCCAAGAATCACATTTATAATAATGTTCAAATTGATGAAAATGTCCTTACTTTGGTCTATTTCAACTATGTTTGAACTTTTGAAAATTGTTTTGGCAAACGGCTCGACACCGTGGTGGGAGAGTGCTGTCAAGGTCACGTTGTTGCCATGTTGCCAGATATACAAATTTATGGTTATGGGTAATGACGTCATTCAACCTTTGGAATTATAATATGAAAAAATATGTTATAGAAGCAGTGTGGCTTGTATGGTTGAGGAAATATCGAGAGGAAACTATATAGTGAATTTCAAGTTTTGTCGCGCCTCAGCAATAGGAGAATCATAAGAGGATTGGAAAACATAAATTTTAACAAGTGCGATGTTGACAGGTGCAAAGCTGGTGATGGTGGCGCGGAAGTGGAAGAACTGCCGGAGAAGATGAATTGATTAATTTTGATAATAATGATGAACTGGTGGAAGGACGTTCGAACTACTCAAGAAAAGATAAGTTTGCTCGACAAAATCGATTACGTAATGACAATAAACTGGTGAGAGGACTTTCAAACTCCTTTGTTCCTATAAGGATGGCTTGGAAAGCTCTTCTTGAGAAGATGAAAATAGTGAGAGATAAATACTTCTTAACAAAAAATTAAACCGACGAAAAAATAAACTGAAAAGCAAAAATAAAATAAACCACCTTTGGTCTCAATAATAACTGATCTCCCATCTAAGTGAGCAACTAACTTTGAGTCGGCGCCAAACAAACTAGCAATTGAATAAGGTAAAGCGTAAAATGATGTCAGCGGGATGCACGGCGTCATTGTGATTATTTCTTCAAAGTAATACATCTTCGTTGATTTTGGTCATTTCAGGTTTGAAAGGAATAATCCACCGCTAAGGGTAGCAAAATAGATTATTGATTTTCATCTGTGAACGAATCTGTTGGAACTTGCACACATATGGTAGTTCTGATGACACTAAAACATAATGGATACCGGAGTCAATTGAGTAGATATTTTTATTCGATTTCAGTCACAAAAGTGAAAAAACTTTCCAACAAAAAATTAAACCGACGAAAAGTCACCCTAAAACCAAAAATAAAATAAACCTTCGTAGTCTTAATGATACTTGAGTCTAAACTAATGTGAGTACTAATTTGAGTAGAAGCCAAACAAACCATTAACGAAGATCATTTGAAGAAGTATTCAAAACACCGACGCATCCCGCTGCCATCATTTTACGCTTTACCTGATTCAATTGCCAGTTTGTTTGGCGCCGACTCAAAATGAGTTACCCACATTAGTTGAGACCCAATCATCATAGACACTAAGAAGATTTATTTATTCGTTTGCTTTCCAGTTTTTTCCGTCGGTTTAATTTTTGTTAAAAAAGATTAATTTTTCACTTTCTTGTGATTAAAATCCACTCAATGACTACCTACCAATTGACTCCAGGTTTCCGTTATGTAGTGTCATCAGAACCATATATATGTGTGCCAAGTTCCCAAAATCGGTTCACATATGGAAAATTAATAATTCCCTATTTTTCAAGTCCTAGGGGTGGATTATACCTTTCCAAATCGAAAGCTAACCAACTCTGAAGTATACCCAATTAAAACTTTTTAACAAAAAATCAAACCAACGAAATACGGAACTGGAAAGTGAAAAATAAGATAAACCTTCTCAGTCTCGATAACTGAGCTCCTAAACTAATGTAAGTAACCAATTTTGAGTCGGCGCCAAACAAACAAGCAAATGAATTATGTAAGGTGAAACATGATGGCATCGAGTTGCGCGGTGACCTTGTGATAATTTTTTTGGAGTAAATTAATTATCTTCGTTGATTGTTCGTTTGGCGCCGACTCAAAATTAGTTACTTACATTAGTTCAGGAGCTTGGTTATTGAGACTAAGAAGGTTCATTTAATTCTTTACTTCTCAGTTCCGTATTTCGTGGGTTTAATTTTCTGTTAAAAAGTTTTTATTTTTCAATTTTCTGTGGCTGAAATCTACTGATTACTACCTACTTGTTTTTTTGTTACTTCCAAAATACTTACTTGCCCACCTTACTTCAACTATTACCAGTTAAATAATATGATTATCTACTTTTACTATTTGTTGTAATATAAGTTATTTTTGTTGTTCTGGTTAGTTTATTTCATTACTTTGTATATCATTCCATCTCTCGTAGAATATAATGATTGTGACGGATGTAGAACAGAAAGAATGACAATAGCGATCTGTCATTGTCAACTACATATGTGTGCCAATGTTCACAAGTGAAAAATCAATTATCCCCTATTTTTCTACCCCTACGGGTGAATTAGTCAATTCGAAATCCAAAAATGATCAACTATTAGGTATACCCTATCTAATAAAAAATGAATCATCCAAATCGAAGGACCCAGTAAAAAGTTATGCCTGATAGAATCGGTTAATGGACCAGAATTCAGAGGGTGAGTGATCAATATCCTTCATTTTGCTACCCTTAGGGGTGAATTTCATCTTTCAAATTGAAATGGGACCAGTTTCGAAGAACACCCTAACGACTTGAAGAAGAATTATCGGAGTCGGTCGTCTCAGTAAAAAGTTATGCGTGGTCATACATAAAAAAAAATATACGCGTCGACTAGATACCCTTCTCCTTTTTGGTTTCATCGGTTGAAAATAAGAATAACATCCGATGAAAAAAGAGTCATCTGAACTGGATAACCCCGTACGAAGTTATAAGTGGTAGAATGGGTTATCGGGTAAAAATTCAGTAGATGAACGGTAAAAATTCTCGATTATTCTACCCTTAAGGGTGAAATTTTTCTGTCAAATTCAAATGGGATCAACTTTGAAGAACACCCTATCCAATGAAGAAAAATTCATCGAAATCGAACTACTCTGTGAAAAGGTATGCGTGATCATACATAAAAAAAATACGCGTCGACTAGAGAACCTTTTTTTTCGTCGATTAACAAAATGTTTTTTTCAAGAAACCCTTGATTCATACGAGGCATTTCTATGTGAGCCTGAAGTTAGAAGGGGAAAAAGAGTGTTCAAGAAGGTGAAAAGACTTCCAAACTCCTTATTCTATATAAGGTTGGCTTGAAATTTCAGAGAAGTTGAAGATGGTGAGAGGTAGATGGTTTTCATGAAATCCTTGACCCATACAAGGCATTTCGATGAGAGCCTGACGTTGAAAGAAAAAAAAATTAAGAAGATGGAAATAGTCAGAGCCCTCATCCCACATAAGAGGTAATGAGGAATTCCACCAGAAGGAAAAAAGGAGTAACAACCATGGATGTGGAAATCCCTAGATCCATTCGAGGAGATAACCAACACCGGTAGCTGTCCCCGAGAAGGAAGGTGAAAGAAGAAAAGAAAAGGAAAGGGTGAAGGACAGATATCCTCAGTCGCCTCTTACGACTATTCTTTGCCCGGACACCTCACGGGTGAGGTATTATATTTTTTTTTCAAATTTCGTTTCAATTAGGACCATTATAATTATTTTTTTTCAATCACCGTTCTTTATTATCAACTATTATGAGCATTATTATATTTATACACAATAATTTCTTATATACAGATCATTTGGTTTGTGTTACATTATATTCACTTCTTTTATAATAATATTTATTTATAACCCAAATTTTTTTGAATAGTCTTGGGTATCTATGATTTTGAATCACCTTTACTTATATTATAAAGCGGTAGAATTTCTTTGTTTGTATGTAGGTGAAACTACGGAACCGATTTTGAAAATTTGTTCACCAATGGAAAGCTCAACTATCCCTGAGTAACATAGGCTTTGATTCATTGTGATAAAAATAAGTTTTTTGTTCGGAAAATCAATATTTGTAGATGAAGTCGTACGAAAAAGCGCTGCTTGAATGTTCAATAAAAAAATAATCATCTAAATCGGGTAACCCAGTTCAAAGGTATGAGTGGTAGAATCGGTTAAAGGGTGAAAAATCAGTGAATAAACGATAAATATCCCCTGTTTTTCTACCCTTGAGAGTGACTTATTTTTCAATTCCAAATGGGACCAACTTCGACACATACCCAATAAAGAAAACTCGTCGAAATCGAACTAGTTATGCGCGTCGACTAGAGAACCTCCTCCTTTTTTTTTCGTCGGTAAAAAATCACTTCAACCCCACCTTTTGTTAGGCAAAAACCCCACATACTGGATTATTTTATCTTGCAATTATCCCATAATTTTCTAGCGTGATCTTCTGGTTGAGCAATTCAGACTGGTAGCAAATTGAAATCATTCGGTCATTCTTCAACGTAACTTCGTTTCAATGTATAAATCCATTCTGAATCTCCTGGCAATATCGAATAAGAAATAATATTCAATGAACTCGAAATTCGAAGAAAATTGTTTCCCCTTCGACTTCATTCGCTTCGAAGTTACCCGATGGGGAAAAGGGAATGATTCATGATATTTATTCCTGTGCAACGGAGAAAACGGTATGATTACGAGTTTGTATTTCTCTTGTGGAATACAATATTGGGAAACGAGCTCGAATATTCTTGTTTAATCTTAAAATGTGTTTCCTTTGGAATGGATATTTTCGATGTAATATACAAAATGGAGAAATTTAAACCATTGAACAGGAATTAGATTGTGTTGATAACATTTTGTTTGAATATAAAAAAAGGTTGATTTTTGCCACAGAATGACTCGTTAAAATTTAGAAAAGTAGAAGAATTATCCAGTTGTTCTTGGTAGCTTAGCAATAAACAAGGAATTATTGAACATACAAATTCGATGAACGACGTTGTATGTGGAATTATGGCCTCCTCATAAGAATCGAGATACACATTATAAGAGTTTCCAACTGACGTAAAAAAAAGGAGGAAGTTCTCTAGTCGACGCGTCTATTTTTCTTTCATGTATGGCCACGCAAAACTTTCCACAGGGTAGACCAATTTTGATGATTTTTTTTAATGCATAGGGTATACGTCGAAGTTGGTCCCATTTGGATTTCAAATAAAACACTCCTAAGAGTAGGAAAATAAGGGATGCTTAATTTTTACATCCCAACCGATTTTACCACGTATTACTTTGTATTGGGTTATCTGATTTGGATGATTCTTTTTTCATTGTATATGGTATACTTTGAAGTGGGTCCCATTTAATTTGGAAAAAAAATTCCCCAAGGGGGGTTTTCATTTTCTATCTTATATGCTTAATTTTTAACTTATGGGATGATTCATTGATTTTACACCTGTGAAGCTATTCTGTTGAAACTTGGCACACAGTGCTTCTCAAAAGTCCGCTCCCCCCCTCTTATTTTTGGAACGATTATACATAAACAAGTGAAATTTGGAAACTGAATAGTAAAGGTTGTAAACTTTCCTACTAGTGATGATAAATGAGGGAATCCACAAAGATGACGTCACAAGGCCATTGTGACCAATAATTTTAAATGGAACCCTACGGCAAGCGACACCTCTTCTAAAAGGTATTCACAGCGTTGCTATGGAAATGATATGGTTGAATATACAGTGCTTCTCAAAAGTCCCCTACCCCCTCTTATTTTTGGAACGATTATACATAAACAAGTGAAATTTGGAAACTGAATATTAAAGGTTGTAAACTTCCCTACTAGTGATGATAGATGACGAAATTGTCAAAGATGACGTCACAAGGCCTTTGTGACCAATAATTTTAAATAGAACCCTACGGCAAGCGAAAGGTATCGAAAAAATCCATTCAATGATACTAATTTTGTTTGTGTTTATGGCAGTTTTAATGGCTCATTAGTAAAGATTAAAATTTGAATTCCATTCAGTATGATATTCATTACAGATTCAAGAATCAGTATCTACATGAAGAAATTGCTCGAAGTGACCTCCATTTACTTCCTGACAGTGAAATATCCTATTTTTGAACTCTTCTCGTACTTTTGCGAATGTGACTGCGGAAACAGCCTCACATTCTGCAACAATACGTTATTTTAGAACGTCGATATTGTCAGGTTCAGTGGCGTGAGCCTTCGATTCAAAGTACCCCTACAGAAAAAAGTCCAAAGGTGTGAGGTCCGGTGATCGAGCTGGCCATTCCGTTGAACCTCGTCGTATATCAATTTTTTTCCCACCAGAAATTGATGGTCTGCCAGATCGTTTCGCATCATTAATACTACCCGTTGTTTCAAACTCACGAAGAAGCTCCCTCAAATAAGTCCTCGAAACGGGACGATCGGGAAACCTCTCATTGAAAATGCGTTCTGCTGCATAAATATTTTGTCCAGTTTCACCAAGAATTAGGATAGCTGCTACTTTATCACCTAAACCACGTACCATTTCGTTTCTTGAAGCACTTAAACGTTCGACTCACAACAGTTTAACAAATTATTACTCACAACATATCAAAACTTCAAATACAGTTTTGAATAGAATGGGTACAGAAGTGGATCAAATTGCTTTGTTTCAAAATATGAACAGGATGTTCGTAAAATTAGGAAAAAATTATTTACATTTCAAAGATATGGGAGTCAGATCCTGCATAGAACCGACACACAATGGTTTCAAATCCAAAATGGCTGACCAAATATAGAAGGTATTGTTGAATCGCTACGAAATTTGGTACTCGGAGGTTTTTGAAGTCGCTGAACGCGAATCTGTAGTCAAATTTTTCAAAAACAAGATGACGGCCTAAAGATGGCGTAGCATTCCTTCCAAATCCGAATCGATCGCTACGAAATTCAGTACTCGGAGGTTTTTGAAGTCGCTGAACGCGAATCTGTAGTCAAATTTTTCAAAAACAAGATGACGGCCTAAAAATGGCGGACATTTCTTCCAAATTCGAATCATCCGCTACGAAATTTGGTATTCGGAGGTTTTTGAAGTCCTGAACCGAATCTGATCGAATTTTCCAAAAACAAGATGGCGGCCTAAAAATGGCGGAACATTTCTTCCAAATTCGAATCAATCGCTACGAAATTCAGTACTCGGAGATTTTTGAGATTGATAAACACGAATCTGAAGTCAAGTTTTCCAAAAACAAGATGGCGGTCTCAAAATGGCGGACCATTTTCTCCAAATTTGAATCATTCACTACGAAATTTGGTACTCGGAGGTTTCAAGGTCGCTGAACACGATTTTATTTTGATACAACAAAATAATATATTGATAAATACTTGTATTTGGGATATAGTTAAAAATACAAGAAGACGCTCAGACTTAAAGAGTCCAATTGCTGTCCGAATCCTATCATTATCATTTTGTTTTTCATCCGCGGATAAAATGTAAGGGCTATGGACTTTTTTGGACAATGCGACCTCCATGACTTTGTACACCATTCGCATTAAAATGCAAATGATTTTCCAATTAATCGAACAACTCCTGTTGCGTAAAACCAACTGCAACCACTTCACTGCTTTTTCGAGAGCCTGAAAAAATCAATTCAACAGCGAGACAATAATACATAATCAACAAAATAATACTTCTTTTGATACTTAATGCAATAAAACTTAATGCTCGTACCGATTCTCGCCAAATTCAATTCCGAATATCCATGGTAGATACTCAATGTATCCAGAAAAATATAACCCAATATCTCAAAATTTGCAAAAGTTAAAGTGTGCACAGACATTCTTTGAAAATAAAAAAATTTCAAAATCTTTGAACCCCTTAAGCGAATCTCGCCAAACTTAACAGCAACTATCCTTGTCTCCTAGCGTATTTGTGTAAAAAAAATGTAGCCCGATATTTCAAAATTAGCGAACCACAGAAATTTTTCGATAATTTAAAAATTTCAATAAATTTCAACACCCTAAGCGATTATTGCCAAATTGAATACCAACCAACTTAGGCGATTCTGGCCTGATTCAATAAAAACCATATTTATCCCCTAGCCTATTTGTATAAAAAATTTAGCCCGATATCTTAATATTTCCGGAAGTTAGACCGACCAGAAACGATTTTTGAAAATTTCAATTTTTTTTTAAATTTAAACGCCTTAAGCGATTCTTTTTGAATTCAATACCAACCATCCTCATCCTCTAGCCTAGTTGTATAAGAAAATAGCCCGATATATCAAAATTTGCGAAAGTTAGAGCGTGCATACATCCGGATTTTTTCTAAATGTGATTTCTCCAAGAAACAAAATTCACCGTAACCAAAGGGGCAGTTTGGAGTAGCTTATTTTTGGTGGTGTATCATTCAAGAGTATGTAGAATAACGTGACACTTGATTGGTCGCTGAAATTATGTTGAATTATTAACTTTCACTCAATGTAAACATAACCTTTTTTCACCGCGAGCACGAGAATTCACAGTAGATGTTCCCATTTTTTGTTGCTCGGTGTGTTGTTTATATTGGAAATCCCAGAGATATAATCAATGTTTTCACTTCCAGGAAGAGATAACATTTTGAAGAATTCAAATTGCTCAATTCTACTACAAGTTATTTCACTTCAAACACAACGTAATTTTTAGACCGTACCGCACGACCGATGCTACCTGCTCGAGCGTTCCGGCCAGAAAGGTATCCCAACGGCTATGTATAACACTTGCCACTTCCCGACCCTAGAAGGGGCGTGGAAAATACCCATCTATCTAGCCCAACAGCTAGAATTCCTTAAATATAAACTTTATTTTCCGATTTTTGGCCAGCGATTTGGAACCACTGTGCGACAGCTGTGTGAAAAATCGCTCCAAAGGTAATGAGTGATTCAAAAGGGTAATTCAGTCCTAAAGGGGTCTTGTTCCCCCGAAGAGTGGAAAACAAACTCCCTGTGCATACCCACTTGAAGATTGAACCTACAAACAACCTAGTAGGAATCGACAACCCGCTGGAAATTTCAATCTGGTCTGCAAGGAATCAGTGCTGCAGGAATCGGTTCTTTCTCGAGAGTCGATCTACTGGAAGTACTGGGCACTGTGCATTGGAGATGACCAGATCAAAATCCCAGCTGTTAGTTCTCTAGCATCAGCTAGAACCAAAGAGAATGATGGCTCACGTGAGCATGCTCCTACCAAATGGTAGGAAAAGGGGATATTCCCTATACTCTCAGCGCCTAAAGGTAACTTAAACCCAGCTATTCCTCATACCGCATTCCGTGGAAGTTGTAAAATCGTAGTCTCTAATGCCTCAAAAATACACATAATATAAAAAAAATTGAACAAATTTGAGCAATGTCAGAAGGTGGAATGATCGCAATTTTGCTTCTGACATGGAATCAATTCTGGTGCGTCTCTTGAGTATCGGCCCTCAAATTCTAGTAATATGGGGAATGCACTGATCGTTCTCAGCATAATTCACATTTCAAAGATATGGCGAATGCACTGGACATTTTCAGCACATTCGCAACAAATCAGTAATAACTTTCATCTCGTGTGGATGAATGAATTAACATTTTCTGTCTTTTGGTCTTCTGTAGCAATATGGACTAAAAAGTTCAAAATAAAATTTTACTTTAAAAAAACTAAAAAAACACGCTTATATATAAATAAGACTAAAAAGTTGAAAATCATGAGAATACAGTCATTGACCAAAAAATTTCATATATTCAAGAAGGCTGGGAAAATATTTGTTGGGATGAAGAAATTAAAGCGATTTCAATACTGAGGCCTCAATCTGTTCACTCTCAGGTATAATTATCTAGGTAGGGTTTAGTCACTAAAATCATAAACAAATATATTTTTTTTACTCCTCCATTATTTCATGACTGTTCCATTCATTTCCTCTGGTAGCTTGTCGAAACAAAAATGTTTGGTATGGAATGGAGAGAAGAGCCGAAGTATTTTTGATTCAATTCGAGCATCAACCAGAAAATCAATATTCAAATCCATGTAGGCTTCCGTTCAAAACCGAGTCATCAGCCCTGAAATCGTAACCTCTCAAAATGGCGTTGAGTTGCCATATTGGGTCAAAGGCAACATACAAGAGTACCGGTACCGAATGTACCAGTGCCCTTGAGTATTATTCCTGAACACACCATGCAACCTTAAAGGTTGAGCGCCCATGGACAGTAAATCCCCTTCACGTTATGTGTGAACGAATTTACTGTCCACTTCCATCCTCCCCCCTTCTCCTTGGAGCGGTCCTCAACTCGCAAATGGCACGTTTAGAAATTGAAATCGTACCTCCTGTGGTATGAAGTCAGCCTCTGAGTGCTTTAAGCCCCTTGTTATCTGATCATTGTATGTTTACCTGACTTGTGCTGTGTGTGTATGGTGGTGACGTACCTGATGGGTGTGTGAGTGTAGGGTGTGATGTGGGTGTGTTGAACTTACGTGTTTTGTATTGAGTTGTTACTCACCTGACGCGCCGGAGTGCTACTCTCGGTGGTGGACGGTCGTTCTGGTAGACTGGTCGCATATACTTTTCCCACTCTCTAAATCTGGGATCGTCCAGGTATAGGTTCGCGTCGATGTCCTGGATCACCGGGTTCGTGTGGGTGTCCGTCTTCAGGAACGTCGCGGTGGCGTGCTTCCGAAGATGGTCGTCAATGAAGTTCGGATTGACATTCAGGTCCCTGTAGATGAATCTATTCGGGATGTATCTGGGAGCGTTCATTGCCATTCTTAGGCTCACGTTCAAAATAGCTGGATCTGGGTCCTGTATGTTTGTGCGCATTGACCCTATGCGGCAGATGCATACAGGATGATATGGAGGAGGATGGTCCTGATAAGGAACAGCTTCAACTGGAGGTCCATGTGGCTACTGCGTCCTATGAGGGGGTAGAGGTTCTTTCGGGCTGCTTTCGCTTGTCCGAGCCTCCGATCTACGTGTTGCCTGAATGTCAATCTTTTGTCCAGGGTGACTCCGAAGTAGTTGGCCCCGTTTGCCAATGGGATTCGTCGGTCATTCATGATGACATGTCCTGACGGTGTTGTTCGCCTTCTGGTGAAAAGTATGGCTTGGCTCTTTTCCGCGTTAATCTTCCATAGATTGAAACCAGTCCTCAAGCTTGTCTGCTTGATCTTGCAGGTATCGGGTTACTTGCGTTGCGTTCACCGATCTGGCCACAATTCCTAAACTATACAGTGCGGTTTACATACCACCCCGTTAACTTTCGAACAGTTCGACGTAGAACAATGAGACAACAACAGTCTTGAATGGAATCACCGATACTACTTTTTTCTAAATGAAAGACATTGTGATTGCCTGATATGGATGGCGTGGGGAGGCACATCAACTTGAAATTTCCAAATAGCATGGAAAGGTCGAGTGCCACATCGTTTAAATGTGAATTCAATTCTTGTTTCAACATTTTTTTTTATTTCCTTAATACATTTTTTCACAATATGAATTCAAAATGTCGAGTATAAGTGCGGATCTGAATGGTACCCTTACCTCGATAACTTTTGAACGGTTGATGTGAAACCATGAAACATAAACCATTTTGAATAGTATTACCGATCCCACTTCCGGAGGGAAAGATACATTACAATTACTCGACAGAGGGTGCTGGGGGCACATCAACTTGAAAATTTCATAGAGGTCGAGTTGCACATCATTGAGAAGATAATTGAACTTTACTTTCAAGCATGGTTGTTCTACGAAATCACAACTGCGATGAGTATCACGAAATACGGTCAATAGAGAAAGATTCATGACAATGTTTTTCATTTTCGAATTCATTTCAGAACTCAATTAGGTACAGATTTCCATACAATAATTCAAATTTCCAAATAATACCCCATCCATGTTTCTTATACACCATAATCATAACGGGTACCATTATTGTATTCAAGAAATGCAATGCATAAAGTACACAAAGTCGTCTTCACCAAGGATTCAATATAAAATTATTGTATTTGGTGAACTGATAATTGAGCAGTTACCTATAATTTACTAATATGAAGTTGGATTATTTTGTCGATGTTTGAGACCATCTAATGTATAAATGATTATTATACTACCCACCAGCTCTTCATATTAAAACCAATTATCGCATTCGTATTCATTTCCAAGAGTGATTTGAGTATTGAGACAACACTACGGTAGGCAGGGAGGAGGAAAACACGAGTGAACACGATTGACAACAATTTTACTTCATATTCTCAATAAACAAAAATCCTACATGATAGTTTTGTTTTTTGTTTCACTTGACATTTGAAATGCATGCATGCATGAAAAACGTTTCAACGGAATTAAATTAAAATAAGATGGTTGAGAGGAGAATTGAATGATCTTTTCAACGATGTGCTACTTGATCCCCATGCTATTTGAAATTTTTGAGTTGATGTGCCCCTCTGCGCCATCTATCGAGCAACCACAATGTCTTTCATTTCAAAGTTGTATCGGCGATATCACTCAAAATGGTTTTCGTCCCATTGTTCTCCGTCGAACCGTTCAAAAGATAACAGGTAGGGAGGACTATAAAAAGCCGCAGTGTATTTATATACGAATATGGACTACTTCCTTTTTTCCACCCACCTTATCTCTTCGAAATTTTCAAGATTAATCCAAATTCAAATATGATTTATAACTGATACAGTAAATGATTCGTATATACATAATTCTTCCTGAAATGATTAAAAGACATCATGGGCATACAAGTGCCTTTGTCTTTTACTTATTCATGGAAGAAATTTGAAAAGTACAATAATTTTATGATAGAACTAATTAGTGAATTGGAACATTGTCATAGAGATCAGGTGAATTGTAATATTAAAACTTAATAAATTTAATAAGTGGATGTCGGGAAGAAACGGCAATTGTTTTTCTCAAAAAATGTTATTAATTTTCGGATTCTCGATTAGATAGTGTATCTCTATCTGCTTATTCTGGAGGTCTTAATGTTAGTTTGAACAAGAAAACAATGAAATCCCTAGTTAACTTCTTCATTTCAAAACTCAGTGTTTACAAGGAACATTCGATCGGGACTGATGTTTCAAACAATAGCAGGTGTGGAAACAAACGACCTATATAAAAAGTCTACCTAAGAAATACATAAAAGTAGCGATGCGCGGTATAGTCGGGGAAGAAAACCTATTGGAATTAAATACTACTACATTATCAATACATCCTTTTCTATTCGTATAGAATAGCAACCCTTGGTAGTATTCCAAAATTGGAGTAAATATTTTACCTTGTGCACCGTTTTGGTGAACCGTATCTGCAATCATTGCTGATATGGAACGAACTGCTGAAGAATAATCAATCATAAACTCTGAAGCGTAACTATAACTATTCCAAAAACATGCATCGCTCACTCTCGAACAATTTATGTGATGAATTGCTTTGAAATAACGTTCCAACACTTGAATGCCCCAAACTTCAGCTGAATTTCTTGACAGGGTGAAATATCGACCAGTGGCGGTTTGTCAAGGGGATAGACTAATTTCTCCGAGATGGGCTTTGGAATTGAAGTGAAGGTACTGTGAAATTGCAGTTATATAATAAGAGTTGCTTATCGTATTCTGAAGTGTTCGATTTGATGTTCTTTCAGACAGAGAAATATCATCAGAATGCATGCTGAAGGTGGACATCCTCAAATAAATATTGAAATGAAATATTTATCTGAGAATTCAAAGACCAATTTTTTGTGATATATAACATCGAACGACATCTGATATATACATAAATATATATATATATATATATAAATATATATATATATATAAATATATATATATATATATATATAGATGACAGAGAGAAATATCGAGGGGATTGTTGAACAAAATGGAAGGAATTCAATGGACATAGCCCTCAAAGAGAAGTGTTAACCGTAGACACGTGTTCTGGGCTCTCGGCCCTCATCAGTACGGTGAAGGAGTGCAAGAATGAACAACACTTGGTAGAAAACGACAAATCAACGGAGTCAACAAACAGAAGCCAGCCGCACATTTGTGGTTTCGGTTAGCAGACCCTGCATTCCAGGGCAACAACCAACGTCACCATCGAGGCAGCTATAGCTACCTGCGTGACATCCGAGTCCAGGATTGTAGAGATGAAAGAGAGAAATATCGAGGGGATTGTTGAACAAAATGGAAGGAATTCAATGGACATAGCCCTCAAAGAGAAGTGTTAACCGTAGACACGTGTTCTGGGCTCTCGGCCCTCATCAGTACGGTGAAGGAGTGCAAGAATGAACAACACTTGGTAGAAAACGACAAATCAACGGAGTCAACAAACAGAAGCCAGCCGCACATTTGTGGTTTCGGTTAGCAGACCCTGAATTCCAGGGCAACAACCAACGTCACCATCGAGGCAGCTATAGCTACGTTGGTTGTTGCCCTGGAATGCAGGGTCTGCTAACCGAAACCACAAATGTGCGGCTGGCTTCTGTTTGTTGACTCCGTTGATTTGTTATTTCTGACCATTGAAAAATTCGGATTTTTTCACAATGCAATTTTACAGAATATTGCAATTTGGGTCATAGCTGCTTAAGACCATTTAGTATTCTGCCGATGAACCGGATCTCAGTTTCAGCATACAGGGAGGCTCAAAAGTGAGTTCCATCCGAAGACCCATTGAAAATGACTGAAACTTAGTTTCTTACAATTTAATTTTGTATACTTGTCTTATACCTATCTCGTACAGTTTGTGAATTACGCTCATTTATGTTATGAAAATGATTATTGGATAGTGATTTGAATAATAGGCTATCAACTTTGTTCTGCCAGAAAACTGACATATTATACCTCACTCGTAAGATGCCTTAAAACGCTGCTCTATTTACTTATTCAATTTGGTATTGAATTTTTGGAGGACAACAAATGAATGAAGTTAAATCAGTAGATGACGCACCTTAACTGTTTCTGTCCATGTTAAATGTCAAACTTCAAACATATGAAATTATTTTCTCTTCTGTCAACATTGCATAAGTTGTGATTTGAAAATTTCACATATTGATCGTTTATTGCAGTTCGTAGTTTAAATTTGTTTCGACTGTTAGTTTTGCCTGGTATTTGAGTTGTGTTTAGGGAATTGATAGTTTTTTCAGTAGTGTGCGTGGGGATACTTACTTTTTGTGAAATGGGTTCCTTTCGCATATTGTGTGGACATTCTGAAGCTAAAGATCCCAATATTAATCTAAATGTACCAAAGGTAAGTGGGTGCAGCTAGTCACAGTGAAAGCTCGTACAAACTCATCCGAATAAATGCATTTATTTGCGATTTGTAAATCAAAAAATACCGCCGCATGAAACTTTCATATTTATACGGCAAATTGCAATTGATTTTGAATCATAACATATGCCATTTTTCAATATCTGATATTGACGTTTGTATTTTTCTTTATTTCAAAATATTTCAAGCACTCGAACATAGATTCGGAAGAATAGCAGGTGATTCAACGAACAGCACTGAGCGAAATCACAGAACGGATCAGACACAAACAGAAAGACAACCTGCGTGATCTGTAATTGCATTTCACTGAATTATAACGAGAAACGACGACAGCGCCATCTGAATCTATACATAACATTTTTTATCAAGTGTCCCTCAGTTTGTCCCCATTTTTTCCAGGTATAAGTGAATACACCATGGTTTTAAGATATCTTACTCATTGTCATCCTGAACTCAAGTTCCGTAGATGTGAATGTACTATGGCAGAAAATAATAAGAGAAATGAAAATTAAAGAAGAATATACTTTCAACATTTTCTGTTCAATTATGGACAATCAATTGCACTTTTTGATATATGATCAAAACCTTGATTCTCGAAAATATATTTGAATATTTTGCAAACAACGGTTGGGGATGGTATCAAGTTGATGGAGCTTTGATTCATTGCACAGCAGAAGTCGGGTTGGAATTGAACCGCATATTTGATGATCGATGGATTATACGTTGGGGTCCATGGAACTGGCCTCTCAGATCCCCTGATCTCACACCCCTAGGCTCTCATTTGTAGGGTACTACAGTAGAGTCAGAAAACTAGTCAAAAGTTTTCCTCCAATTGCTGGAAATCATAAAAAAGTGAGATCACGTTTTGGCGGGATGACTTACAAATAGAAGTATATGTTAGGGAACTTATTATCAATAATGACATATTTCACAATAAAATGATACTTTCAACTTTGTATGATGAGGTCGAAACACAGTTGAGAGCTCTTGAGACACTTGGAATCAAAAATGATCATTGTGCCGCTATGTTATTTCCTTTAATTGAATCTTGTCTGCCCGAAGAGTTTTTGCTTGTTTGGCAGCGGTCCTCGAATTTTCATTTAAGAGTTTCTGGTACATAGTCTGAGAGAAATGGCAGGGCAAATCCAAAATATTTGACTACGAGTCGTCTGGAAAGCCTCATGAGTTTTGTGAAGTCGGAAATGAAGAGCGAATTTCTTTGATTGCAGAGGGCTTCGGCATGAGTTCAAGAGAAAGTCGACATGAGAAGGCAAAAAATCATTTTCATCGTTTTCTGTTTAATTAGGGATAACCAATTGCGCTTTTTGATTTATGATGAACTTTGATTCTCGAAAATACATTCGAATATGTCGCGGACAACGGTTGTGGATTCCATTGAAGAACTGACACTAGAACAATATCGAACATGTTGGTGGTATCCACTTGATGGAGCTTCGGCCTATTGCACAGCAGAAGTCGAGTTTGAATTGGACCGCATAATTGATGATCGATGGATTATACGTTTGGGCCCATGGAACTGGCCTCCTAGATCCCCTGATCTCACACCCCTAGACTCTCATTTGTGGGGTACTATCAAGCAAATATTCTACAGACCACCGGTAAACAAGAGGAAAGAATTAGACCATCGAGTGACTCGAGCGTTCCAGGAATTAGGTGCGATCGCAATTCGGAGAGCCACAGAAAATGCCGTTGATTTTTGCATAATCTGGAAACTGGTGGTCAACATTTTGAACATTCATTGTGAGATTCAGCACTGTTCCATCTTTCAACATTCATCAATACACATGATTGACGTTGATACTTTTTGCATTTCATGATAATTGAAACATTTCATAATATAAATAATCATAACCAACAAACTCAACGAGATAGGTATCGGGGAAGTATACAAAATTGAATAGAAAAATGTCAGAGTTTATGAGTAATAATATACAAGGTGTTTCATCAAGAAAAAACTGACCATTAGTCATTCTCGTGAGTCTACGGGAGGAACTTACTTTTGAGCCTCCCTGCATGCTGAAAGTGAGACTCAGGTCATCGGCAGAAAACTCAACGGTCTCATGAAGCTGTGACCCAAACAGCAATAATTTGTAAATTTGCATTGTGGAAAAAATCTTTTTTTTTCAATGGTCATGTTTTGCACAAACATTTTATAAAATGATGTTCATAGCGAAAATTCTCACATATAGGTATAGAGAATCATCAGGAAAAGTTATGAGCAATCTTATAAGGATGCCACAAATAATTTAATATACGGGGTTTTCTATTTGAAATAACATGTAGCTACTACTTTCTGATACACGCGGCAACACTGTATTGAGGAACATGTTTAAGACAGATAGAGCATGTTTAAGACAGATAGAGCATGTTTGACTATCCGTTCTCGAGGTACTTCTAATGTTCCATTCACCGTGAAACACCCTATACATATTGAAAAATTCGAGAGCGTTCAGAAGAAGTTTGCATAGATATTGATGATATTTATCTAAAATTTCAATTTCTTCTTGAATGATGAAATAAAATTCATTTAATCAGAGAACTTGAATCGTTAGGTTGCAGACCCAAAATATAAAACAATATATTTAAAAAAAACTGGAGAACTGGTTGGAGCAAACATGCAAAAACCGATAAATCCACTTTTCGAATTTTTTGAATTAAGGATTGATTGTTACTGATTTTGATGCGCATCGTCGAACTAGCACATCAGATACAAGCAAAAGTCGACAAATCTCCTTGAAAATGGTATCTGAAAGTGACCAGTTCGAGCAACTACCGATGAATCCAAATTACAAGCAAAACCTGATAAAAACATTGAATAATGTGGTACCATCTATTATGAAAGTACGCGCGAACTGTAATGTTACAGAGTTCTGAATTTCATGGGCATATGTGTTATTCTTTGGTAATGAGTGAATAATAAAGACGACTCTGGCTCTCAAGTTGCCGATTTATCTGATTGGGATTCCCCTGTCTTAGATATTGCTTATTCTTCTTGGTTTTACTGACAGTGTAGAGTGAAATAAGTTTGCAGATTATTTTGTATTTCTATTTGGTTTGTATCTTTTGAAGTTTTTATAATGGAAGAAGGAGAAACCAGTGTATTAGAAATTAGTACAGGAAGTAGGACGAGAAAGACAAATGAGACGAAACAACAGAAGGCACAAAAGCAAATGTTTTTGGGATCAATTTCTTTAAAGTATCTGTTTGTTTTTAGATATCATTGTAGCAATGCTGATTTGGATAACTTTGAGAAAGTTTGCAATCACAATGGTCCTATATATTGTTGCGACAGAATTGCAGTAACTGACGTACGAGCCATTCGAAGTAAAGTTTTTGGAAACAATATTAAAATAGAACAGGACACCAAATTGTGCCACTACATATCCGTGGTGCCAATTGAAAGAAAAAGACCAAGAAAGAGGAGGCAGTCCAGGAGCCGCAATTTTTCTGTTCACTATTTTCTCCCTAAAAGAGTCACGAAGAGAAAAATACAAGTATGTCAGGCGTTTTTCTTGAAATGTGTGAACATGGAAAAATATCGAATAAATTCTATTGCTAAGGCATTATCGGTAGGGAACATTCCGAAAGAAAAACGAGGCGGCGATCATGTATCATAATATCTTTTGATAGAAAAAATCAAGTAAGAGAGTTTATTGGCAAACTACAAGGTAGAGAAAGTCACTATAATAGAAAAAAATTTAAAATAATTCATCTAGCCGCCGACTTGAATATAAAAAAGTTACATCAGATGTATATAACTCGATGCGATGCCGAAAATAGGGTGAACTTTTCCATGTTCAGGAGAATTTTTGTTAATGATTTTAATATTGGGTTCTCTAGTCCAGCATCAGACGTCTGCGCACAATGTACTGGACTCAAATTCAAGATAAAGAGGACAGTAGATGTGATGATTAAAACAGAGTTGCGCACCGAGTTTACAGTCCACAAAAGGAGGGTGAATGCTCTCTATGGTCTCTTAAAACAGACTCCCGAAAACTCGATTACGTTTTGCTTTGACTTACAACAGGTTCAGTCTATGTCCAAAACGCCTTTTAATGATGCGTTTTATGCTCAGCAAGTTAGCATGTAGGTTTTTTGGTGCGTTGACAGTCAGTCCAAACATCCAACCTTGGATGGACTGAAGATCAAGCAGGTAGAGGATCAATAGAGATAACATCTGCACTTTTGAATCATCTGGATTCCTCGGATTATGGAAATAGTACGACAGTTCGGCTTTTCTGCGACGGATGCGGTGGGCAGAACAAAAATTCTCATGTTATACACTCTCTATATTTCTGGCTCAGATTCAAAGCTCCAATCCAAATCACAAAAATAATACTTGTATTTCCAGTGAGGGGTCATTCGTATTTACCAGCAGACCGTGTATTCGGAAGAGTAGAAAAGCTCCTGATAAAAGAGGCTACGCTATTGTTTAGAGAGGACTATGAGAAAATTTACGAGAAAGTGGGAGTGGTGAAAAAAATTGGATTCGATTGGAGACTTTTTGATTTCAAACAACTCAAAGTTGGATTAAAAAAAATTAAAGGAATATCAGAAGAAAAGAAAATAGTCCTCCAAAAATTCAATGAGATTGGTTAAAATATCCACTTTCGAAAACTTTCATTTCACTAATGGTTCAGAGAAATTGGAAAAACTTTCGAAACCAACATTTTCTGATACAGATTTGGCTATAATAGAAAAAGATTTGATACGGGGCATTCCGCAAGAGAAAAAGAAGTCTCTTCAGCATCTGCTGAATCAGCAGTTTGATAAGGATTGGGAGGAGTTACAGAAACTGCACTGGTATCGGCCATTACTACACGGTCCTACTTCGAATGAGGAGGATCCTGAAGTTGATGAGGAGGATGGAACATATGACTGCCTTGAAGAGGAACCAGCTATCCATATTTAGTTTTCCTGAAAAACATTTTCCCACTGTTTCCTCAGAATGCTTTTTGTCGAGAATACAAATACTTATTTTTAGTTGTATTGTTTTTTTTATTTTCAAAATCACATTATCCTAAAAATTGAGGTAAAACATTAACCCCATTTCAGAATCTGAAATTCATGCAAAAAACAGATGAAAATCAGATTTTATACAAAAACCGATGAATTCAAAAAAAAATTATAATAAAAAAAGGGTAAAAAATGTTAAGTTAGCAAAACTTGAGATTTATATTATATGAACCACGGATAGTTAAGTCCAGTTATAAAAAATTCCAAATTTTTCTGGGATCGCGCTGTATAAGTTTTTCGTCATTATCTCACAATGGATAAATATGAATTTATCGGTTTTTGCATGTTTGCTCCACATTTGTGGTCTATTTCAAGTTCACTATTGTGATTGGGATGCCACAATCTGCTGATAAAAAAATTGTCTGATTTTTTTCTGTCGATAATCCTCAGCGAGCAGGAAAACATTTCAGAGATGTTGAAAGTACGAGATTTTGAGACATCGAACATCCACTGAGATGTTCTGTTCATAAATGAATATAACTTTCATCGAACAGCCAATGTCCGCCGCAGGTGGCGATTTTCAGGATGTCCCTTGGATGTCGCATAAAGAACTTGTCCTAAGAACAGAACATTCCCAGAATGTTTTGCGCACCTTGAATCGCTGGTAATAAATCATTTTTATTTTATTTTCTGGAACCTTTTGTTATTTATTTGAAATGGATTATTTTTTTCAATTTTTATACCACCAGGAATGCATCCTTGTTTCAGGATGTTGATCAGGTAATCTGAATGGATATTCTTCTGACACATTCTGAGTGAAACTTTTCATCAATTCATTCTGTTAGGATGATGGGGTTGTTGTAGCTTCCAAGGCTTTTATATTTCTTAGGGTACTGAAATAAATATTCCACGACATGAAACAGATTCGATGTGAAATATACTAACCACCAATTTTGAAGGTAATTGCAATATGATTGGATATTTTCTTATATATAATTTCAATTGTATCTCTAGGAAAAAAGTATTAGTTGAAATTATATTTCGAAAAATATTCAGTTTCACAGTGATACTTCAGTTTTATCACAAACCGAATTCTTCTATTTGAAATAGTTTTTGATTTTCCAACTCCCCATAATCTGAAAACTAAAAAAGTTCCTAATGGAAAAATTATACAGAAAACAGGTCTTCTTTTTTGAGAATCTTCTTCAATGATACAGTTTGACCATCATCTCGGACACCCTATCAAAAAATACACATTGTATGCTTTTGAGGTTATATTATAGTTCTGGACTATGCGAATACATTTAATTAATGTAATACTTACTTTATTCACTTATTCAGTGATATCAAAATTGTCTATCATATAATTGGTGAGGTTTCGAAAAAGAAAAAAAGATGTTCCCAATTTTTTTATGAGATGAATTCCAACTTTTTCAAGACCATCCCGTTCTGATGATTCACGCTGTCACTGTTATCGACGAATGGATAGCATTCCATTTGTGCTTGATTACATCAGTGGCGTAATTAGGATCTTCATTAACCCACTGTTATGCGGAAAGCGTCAAACGAGGCCTCAAAATTGTTGTTATGTAAATAGTTCGGCGGTAGAATTTGTTCTCCTCTTGACTGCGTTCATTTCAACATAACCTCGTCTTCCTGAACTGTTGACATTTACTAATTACTTACCGAGTTGTTCACATATTGTCGATTTTCTGAACATTCAGATCTCTGAGAATAGTTATAATGCAAATATGTGTAACGAAGCAGTCTGTTCATAACACACAATGTCGTATCCAAACTATGTGTGGTGGGTAATTACTAGTAATCAGTACACCCCACTTTTTCGAATCTGCATGGAAAAAAGTTTCAATCGACGCCTACTGGAATGTTATAGATGCAATGACTGTTAAAGAATAGGCCTGTCATTGGCAGTTATTTTATGTTCCGATTGAAGGATTTGAATAAATTCAGCGTCCAAGCAGATGCTACAAATAGATGGCTTCGAAAAAGTATAGGGGCTTTAAGAGGAGGATTGGCCGATGTGATTCGAAATCAGAAACCCACCGAAGGCAACGATGAGAAGAAATATAGTACTGATTTTTATTTTTTTTTATTTTAGACATAATACATCCAACAGGCCTAAGCCCAATAACAGGAGTATATAATAATAATTATAACAATTTGAAGTGAATAGTAAATCAGGAGTGAATGATAATCAATGGTAACAAATAATAACAAAATCATAACAAAAAGATGCCTAGCTATAGGTCATTCAAAAGAGTGAAGGTTAGATTAAATAGAAAAGGTGATAACTTAGAATAAAGTAAAGTACAGATGCACGAAGGAGATACAAGTAAAAAATTCAAAGTGTATATATGGCGAAGCTAATTTGGAATAAGTATATACAGTTGCTTTCTAAATTTATTCAAGTTAGAAAAGAAGATGTCTACAGAGGGTACATCGTTGAGGCTTCTACACATATTTGAGATTGGACTATTGTAGTGATGCTGTGAATTTGGCATGTCGATTCGAAAAGACAAGTGTGACCTTGACGAAGTACGTGGAGTATTGAAATTTAATAGTGATAATAGAGATGTTGAGTCAACTTGGTTATTTATCAGTTTGTATACAAATATGATATTTGCTATTTCTCTACGTTTTCTCAGGCTAACAAAATTGAATTCTTCCAATAGGAAATCGTATTCGTAGTGATAAATTGGATAAGTGTGGTGTTTCTTGTAGAATAGGAATTAAAGAAATTTCTTTTGAACTGATTCAATGGCTGATATGTATTCGACGTGGCTAGGGTTCCACACTACATTACAATATTCAAGTTTGCTGCGAACTAAACAGTAGTAGATAGAGAAAATAGCCCTGAGATTTGAAAATTCTTTACAATTACGTATTAAAAAACCCAGGGTTCTTCTAGCATTGTTTATTATTTCTTCAATGTGCTGATTAAACGTAAGTTTGGTATCAAAGAGAACACCTAAGTCTTTGCATTCATTCACTCGTCTTAGGATACCATCACCGATTCTATAGTCATATATAACGGGAGAAACTTTTCTGGAATAGCTCATGATTTTGCATTTATCAACATTCAAATATAACTTATTCGCCGAGCACCAGTCCGATAAGAGGTTTGAATCGTGCTGGAGACGAAAGCAATCGGTAGTGTCTGAGATTTCTGTATATATTTTCATATCATCAGCAAAGAGTAGTTTACTCGACTGAAAAGTAGTACATATTTCATCGATGAATATTAGGAATAGGAGTGGCCCTAAGTTCGATCCCTGTGGTACTCCTGAGTAAGCTACGAAATTGGCAGATTTCACACCTTCATATTCAACAAATAGTTATCTATCGCTCAAGTAGGATTTCAATAGATGCTGAATCTTGGGCGAGAGACCAAAAGCTCCCAATTTTAACAATAGCCGATTGTGGGATACTGTATCAAACGCTTCACTGAAGTCAGTATATACAACATCAATTTGGCGACGTGATTTCATAAAACCATGTTGGAAATCTGACAGGGATTTACTCACATGTATATAGATGAGATCGAAAAGAATAATTTCGAGTAATTTTGAGAAACCAGAAATTAAGGCTATTGGTCTATAGTTACGAATTTCTCCTATTTTTCCTGATTTGAAGACAGGACAAATACGGGATTGTTTCCATATAGCGGGAAAAGTTTTGGTATTCAGGATGAGGTTATAAATAAAAAGTAGAGGCCTACATAGCACTTTCACCTGGGATTTGATTAGTCTAACGGGGACATTGTCAGGACCGCACGTCAATTTGTTTTTTAGCTTTTTTGCCGCCGTTAGAATGAGTTCTTCGCTGATTTTGTTAATATGTTAATAATGACTGGACCTGATATCGCATTCGGGAAAGGTACGTTCATTTGAGAGAGGAGAATCATGGACATATGCATTGCTGAAGTGTTCAGCAAAGGCGTTGACTATAGATTCGGATGATGTAAGCTTTTCATCATTGATGAACATAAGTCCAGGGATACGAGTTTTTTTTTTTTTGGAGTTGATGAATGACCAAAACTCACGGGGATTACTAGTCAGGTTATTTTCTGATTTTTTAATGAACTCTGAGTGAGCAAGGTCTATTTCAGTTTTAATGATACGCCGGAGGTGTTTATAACGTTCCAAATAAAAATTATATTTGCACTTTCTGTACATTTTGTGGTAGTGATTTTATTTTTTATATTATTGATAATGTTTTTGGTGAACCACGTTGGGTATCTGCGGGTATTAATAATTACTAAAGGGGTGCACTGACAAATTACACTTTGTAAGGTAGCATTGAACTCTTCACAAGCTATATCAACATCGGAGATAGATTCTAAATAATTCCAGTTAATTTCGCTAATTTTTTGGGAAAACTTTTGGATGTTAATTTTACGGGAATTGTAACGTTTAGCATCCGATATAAATACCTCCTCAGTTTCACAATCAATTTTCAAATTCACAGCAAGACTAGGGTGGTGGACATCAAGTTCAACCAACGGATCAGAGTCAAGTAGCACTTTGCAATCCATATTCTCGGGTGACATAACAAGATCTAAAATTCTACCATTTACATTTTCTATAAAAATTTTCTGTATTAATTTACAATAACTAATGAATGAGTTAAATTTGAGAACTAAATTAGATGATTCATTGGTTCCATAATATTGCTGTAATTCAGTAATATTGAAATCTCCTAAAACTATTGATTTATTGATACAATCCAAATTTTCCAGAAATTCAAACAATTCGTCATATTCCGCAAGGGTAGTTCCTGGAGGAATATAAATTACTAGTATGAAAATTGATGCATTTTTAACAATTATTTTCACACATACGATATCAATAGACTGAATGGGACAGTTAATTTGACGAAATTCCGATTGATGAAAGTCACTATCCACAGCAAAAAGTACACCACCCCCTCTGGTACCATAGGATCTGTCTTTACGATATACCACATAGTTGTTGGGAAATAATTCGGAATTAAAGACACCGTCCCTTAACTAGCTTTCTGTAATAGCAATAATTTTGTGTTCACTTGCCAGAACACTTTCAAAGAATTTGTGTGTTTTCGAATTGAGACCATTGCAATTTTGATAGTATATTGAGGTGGTCATATAACTGATTACATTTGGCGGTTTGTATGTCCAGACTGGTTTTTTTTAATCATGGGGATGCCGTTTCTGTAGAAGATATATGATTCTTTGGCGCCATTGTTGCGCAAGACATTCAGCTCGTTCCAAATTCGCTGGTTATATTCTCTTTGATGTATGGTTAGATCCGGTTTTATTTGTATTTTTCCATACGCATTTATCTCTAATAATGTTTTCCTCTGCTTTACCATCATCAAGGCATGGGTCTTAGAGTTGAAACTTATTTTTATTGGACGAGACTTGGCGTCCTAGGCGATTAATTTGGAAACTGTTGACATCCAAGTTTGGGATGATTTTATTACAAATGGTGTTTACGAAAACTGTTAAATCAGGAGTATCTTCAGGAACACCAAACAGTAACACATTATTCTCTCTTTGTCTTATCTCGTTGACTTCTGATACAACCTGTATAATATTCGGAGATTCCTTGTTGGTGTTTCGCACGTTTTCATTGAGTTCAGTAACCTCATCGGACAGTTTTTTTATGTCACTATCGTATTTATATTCGAGATTCTGCATACTAGTTTTTATCTTATCAATTTTTATTTCAAAAAAGTTTAAGTTTTTCGTTCAGCATGGTCTGTATATTTAAGGAAACCTTATCTGCTAGCGTTTTTATGAACATATCATCTAGACAAATTTTCTTCACCAATTCGTCGGCCAGGATTTTAATCTCAGTCTGTTGTTCTCGAGTTAAAGGCATCTTGAAATTACCTTCGTAATTGCTTACCTTATAACAATTTCACTATAAGGGGAGATACACAGCACCTCACTTGATATAATGCACCACTTAGTGATAATTAATAGCGATGAAATACTATGTATTTACGAAATTCGTGGAGCGAGATCGCAAACGAACGCTACTTCAAACAACTTCACTTCTCTATATGATGATTGGCCTCCCTGATGATTGGCCTCCGAAATAGGGAAGAAGAGAGAATGACAAAAATATATTCCGAGAACGAAACCCTAACCAAAAACCTAAAGGAGGAGAAGATAAAATATTTGACGACTGGTGCTTATAGAAAAGAGAAAGAAGAAAGCGGAAGCACTTCATCAAGATTTCTGCGCTTACCTAGCATATGGCGGAAAATACACATTTAAGTGTAAGAAAAAGAGAAGAGAGGAGAAGTGGATTGAAGTTATAGTGTACCGTGAGCAATGCCTAACGACGATGTCTGTAGAATCCGACACAACCGGATACTACATGCATGATAACAGTATTGAATCTGGAGCAGACAAATAAGTTGTCTGAGAAGGAGACGGTCCGGGGGATCACATAAATGAAACGCTGCTCGTATACGGGAGCATCCTGCAGCATCTAGAAATCAAAGTGTCGCAAATTGCTCCATGTTAGCCGAAAATGTATTGTAGATACTTCATTGACTCAATTTCATTAAGACACATACTCCATATTCATCGGCCAGAACCATTTTGAAATAATATTTTCGAAGATATTTGTGATTGGAAGATAGGCGCTAAAGAGGTTTTATTTTTACAATAAATTCGAGAAATCTCAATGAAATTTGGAAACAGTAATAAAAGGATGGATACTGTTGATAATCGAATGCAATACTATTGGAATATTGTGGGAATGTTCTAGATGCAATGACTGTAACACAATAGGCCTGACATTGGCAGCCATTTTATGTTTCGATTGAAGGATTGTAATGAATTCAGCGGCCAAGCAGACGCTACCAATAGATTTCTTCGAGCAAGCATCGGGGCTTTAAGATAAGGATTTGCCGATGTAATTCAAGATCAGAAACCCCGTGAAGGCAACGATGATAGGGAATATAGTACTGGTGATTGGCCCGCGAGAAAAGGAAGAAGAGAGAATGACAAAAATATATTCCGAGAACGAAACCCTGACCAAAAACCTAAAGGAGGAGAAGATGAAATATTTGACGACTGGTGCTTATTGAAAACAGGGAGGAGGAAGCGGAAGACCCCGCATCAAGATTTCTGCGCTTACCCAGCACATGGGGGAAAATACACATGTAAGTGTTAAAAAAAGAGAAGAGAGAAGAACTGGATTAAAGTCATAGGGTACCGTGAGCAATATCTAACGACGATGTTGTAGAATCCGACACTACCGGCTAAACGAATCCGATAACACGACGTGTGCCTCAATGATTGTTTATGATTCGTATTACATACAAAATTTTATCTAATGGCATTTATATTGATACATTTTCGAAAAATTAAAAACTGCATTTTTGAAATGTCACAATGACAACTATTTTCAAAGTAGTAAGTATATGTGTAGTTTCAAATATTAGTAGGTTAGTGAGCTGTGCTTTGCCATTTTCTTCACAACGTCAAGGTGTTACGGCAATATTTATTTATCTGCTGTCAAACAAAATTGTCACGTAGAATTGAATATAATTTAAATGATAATGAGTGATTCTGAAACTGGTAGAGTACCTTCTGATTTGGAAGAAATTACGCGAAATATCGTGGACTCCCTTTTGCCGGAAGAATCACGGAGTATATATAAATAAATAAATATATAAAATAAGAAATTTTATTTTTGACATGTCACAATGACAACTATTTTTAAAGGAGTGAGTATATGTGTAGTTTCAGATATTAGTAGGTTAGTGAGCTGTGCTTTGCCATTTCCTTGACAACGTCAGGTTGTAACGGCAATATTTATTTATCTGCTGTCGAACACAATTGTCACGTAGAATTCAATATAATTTGAATAATAATGAGTGATTCTGAAACTGGTAGTTTACCTTCTGATTTGGAAGGAATGACGCGAAATATCGTGGACTCCTTTTTGCCGGAAAAATACCGGAGTGTATATAAATAAATAAATATATAAAATGAGAAATTTCATTTTTGACATGTCACAATGACAACTATTTTTAAAGGAGTAAGTATATGTGTAGTTTCAAATATTAGTAGGTTAGTGAGCTGTGCTTTGCCATTTCCTTGACAACGTCAGGTTGTAACGGCAATATTTATTCATCTACTGTCAAACAAAATTGTCACGTGGAATTGAATATAATTTGAATAATAATGAGTGATTCTGAAACTGGTAGAGTACCTTCTGATTTGGAAGAAATGACGCGGAATATCGTGGACTCCCTTTTGCCGGAAAAATCACGGAGTGTATATGAAATAGCGTTTAATCGGTACGAAGAATGGTGTTCTACTGAGAAAATCAAGAATATCACTCATGAAAAAGTATTGTTGGCTCACTTTGAATGCTTATTCAAGGAAAGAAAACCATCTATGCTCTGGTCGTATTATGTTTTCCATATAGATTTTCATTATGGAACTTAGTACCATAATGAATTCATTATGGGACTAAGTACCATAATGAGCTCCCTTATGTCATCAAAATTGAGTGACATAACGTTGTCATCATGACATGCCATCAGATGAAATATGTTATGTTCATCCATTTTGCTATTTTTATGGAAGCAGATAAAAAAGTGACTACCAAAAAAATAACAGTTCTTGATTAGGAAATGACGGAAAACTCCATTCAATATCAGTTTTTTTATGGCTCCAAAAGAAGGAGTCGAATGGGTTTAGATCGAAAGGATGAGAAGACCACGGCGATTGACATCCACGACCTAGAGATCAGTGCTGAAACCTCAGATTCAAAGAGTCTTTGATAACGGTAAGGAAAAGGAGAGTGCACCATCATGCATGAACTATATGTTTCCTCTGAATTCCCCAGCATTTGAAGCAAAACATTCTGCAGAAACCTCATTCAACTATTTCATAATCATAATAATTTTGTTGTCTGAGATTCGTACCCAGACATTGTTGTGAAATTGTACTTGATATGGAATTATCAAATCCTGCTTTTTCCATGAATAAAGTTCTGCTAATAGGCATATGAAATATTCAAGAACTTACAGGAAAACACAATTGTGGTGGGCTAGTCATCTGGCGATATTGCCCAAACTTCATGTATGTGAAACGGTTACGGGGGTGATTTTCTGGAATTATGTTTACTCAGGAATATGAAGCTCTAACATTATCACACTTGGTTATGATAATAGGGTGGTGACAGATGCACTTCGATCTGATTAGATCTACTGTGCCTCTCTTACTTCTGCAACATGGAATTCCATAATGTTTTTGATGTATAACATCATACTCAACCAGAAAGTTTTCCTTTGCATAATCTGTATGTGCTTCTTGGGATGTCCTTTTAGTTTGCGGTATCCCATCAGAAGCTCCGTTATTGGCTCGAAACTTACTGAGGTTGCTCTCCAGCTTTCTCCTTTACTATTGTATTATTCTCAATGCTCTTTCTCTAATGAGGGTGTCCTGGAAGCTTCTCAGGCTGCAAAATGGTTCTGTCCCAATTAGTGGCGTTGCCCTTCCGTGCCAGTGCATCCGCTTGTTCATTCTCCCCAACTCATGCCTTTGCACCTAAACGAGGACAATCTCGATGTCAAAACCTGATCCATTCATTTTATGGAGGAATTTCTATACCATTTCGAAGTTGATATTTAAGCTACCCAACTGCTTGTTTCTTCAAGTCTAGTTCAGGCTTATCTTTCGAAAGCGTATATTTTCACTGAAGAGATTCTTGGTGGTTTGCTCATTGATTCGGGGTAGAAAAAGCAGGGCCAAAGATGTCTGTTCCAGTTTTCTCGGGGGTACTGAGTCTGTGCACCATATAATGGTGTTCCCCATCTCAGCGTGTGGATAGATTTTATGCCCGACTCTCTTTTATTTCTGTAGATTTGGAGATAAGGTGAGAACTGTTTCATTTGGAGAATGAGGGAGTTTCACTCAAAAAAATGTTCGACAGCTCCATCAGAGATATCGAAAAATATACGCGTCGACTAGAGAACCTCCTCCTTCTTCATTTCGTCGGGTAAAAACGGGTGACTACATTCATGAAGTTCGAAGAGGATACATACGTTGATGAAAAATAGATCAATTTCAGATAGTTGAAACGAGACAAATAATTCAATTGTTCTTCTACAAGGTCGCTATTGAATGATTCCTTCTACTGGCTTCACAATGACATGAAGCTCTGTAAATCAAACTGCTATTCGTGATTTCGACTGTGTCGAAATATTTCCTCAAAATTATTGATGAAAGTAGTTTTACGCAAAAAATTGAATTCATCCATTTGGATTGATTGGTATGTGTATGAAGTATTCCTGATTTTTGAAAATATTTACAATAAATCTGATTTTTTTTAAATCTTGAATCCTCTTTGGAGTAGGATTTTATAAAAACAATAAGTGTTGGTTTCCAGACAGTTGCATTGTGAAATGACTGAAGGTAAAAATCAAGTTTATATAATTGAGCGCGTTTTAGTAAAATATTCGTTTCACCAACAATCACAATCAAAAACCGTCCCTTTATCTCGTAGACCGCAAAATACAGAAAATTTAATAAAACATGGGTCAAACGTGCGGAAATGGGCAGAAAGCGTAAGGATATTTCGACCAAAAAAAAAAATATCACGATTGTCAGTATTATATCAATCGTTTCGCACTGGACCGTAATGATCGTTCCCACAACGACTGCTCTATAATATCCATCTTCATAATGTTTTTTTCGTGTTCTCTTCCCACGCAAACATCGTTTCGTTCGAAGCATTGGTAATTATGAAAGGGACCCCTACTGAACAACATTTCACTAAATTATACTGATAATTACCACGTCGAATCATAACTTCATTTATCGGTTCTGAATTAGCTTCATAAATCATAGAGATTTCCGGTAATTGCCGATAGTCGGGGTTTTTAGAGATTTGGATTGAATTAGTTGGGGAAAATCTGGATCTTCGAATTCAGGCATTCTGTATCTAATGATAATTTGTGATAGATACTCTTAAACTGTTGAAAAGAGAACCATTCGAAAATATAAAAATCCCTATGACATTGACAAAGTCATAGGAAAAGAACATTATCCTTCATTGCATAGCAAACTTGCTCCTGGAAATTGTATTTTCCAATTTCAAGAACTTTCACATGTACGTGTACCTAGAATAGTTATTTACCTAACAAGTGCGGAAAGTGGTACATTTTCGCACGTGACAGCAGATCAAGCCATTAAGTGCGGAAAAGACCATTTCCACATGTGTTAGGTTTCCTATGAGTATAATATATTATATCTAAAATTTTTATGAAACTCAATGTACAATTGGTAGCATCATGCAAATTCAACGCCGATGAGTCATGGAAGAAAGCTTGTTGAATTTTCGCTGAATTATGGACAGGTGAGATGTTGCTTCGCGAGATACTGATGTCGATGGATAGCTGGAGTTTGGTATTTTTTTTTAGAATATGATGAGCAATCTTCTCCTTATTTCCTAGCGAATTTTCGATGTATGATTCTACCACAGACGTAGATTTCCATCCACCGTGCCTTTTAATGTTGGCGAGGTTGTCTCCAGAGTCAGCCAATATTATGGTTGACAACCGTCAGAAAAAACCGCCGATGATCAGTATCAGCAGGACACAGACTGGCATTCTCTTTGTATGATTCTGGGAAGCTCATAAACCAAACATTTTCTCATGATGTTGGTAATAACAAGAATACATTTTCCTTGTCTCCAATACCATCTATCGTCATATTCATCAGTTCTTCGCGACGGCATGCACCAGCGATTCCACAAATGGTAGCCACCTTCATCGAGAGGAAGTCATTGTCCGAAGCATTAGAAGATAATTTATCGATTTCCCGTTTTTCCAAAACATTCTATTTCTTGGGTTTGATACTTTCGTTCAGTCTTTTCAGATCTGCCGTTAATTCGAAAATATTTACAGAATATTTTTTCTAATTATACGAATAGTTGAATCATTGAGTATTTCGACGGTTGACGGGCAAAGATTTCTCGATAAGAATACTAAAAATACCTCTCCTTTCAGTGAAAGTGTATTTTTCTCCTTACTCCACAACACAAATGCTGCAAATTTTTTCTCGTAACGCCAGCGAGACTTTTCTGGAACTAGCTGGCTACTTATAGAATTGGTAGCTTCCAAGATTTTTGATGGACTTGCCATTCGTTACCGTCAACCAATTTAAAAAGTTATACGCAGAAGTTAAAGAATATAGAAAGTCCACTAATTCTTAAAGAAAAATCGGAATATCTCTGGACTAATATGATCCTAGAAAAATTATCGAAAAATTTGGCAAAATATAAAGGAACCAACAGCAACTCGATATCTCAAGACAATTATTACATTACAGAGAGATTGGCCAAGATATTTCCGATTACAGAAACAAATCAAATCTCTTCAATAGTTCTTTGCAAAAATTGGTAACAAATGGCAGAAAGCGTTTATAAGCACAACACTCCATCAGAAAAGGCTTCGAATATCGCACACTCTCTTTTCTTTTGTCCCGCTACCGAAAATGAGGTTAAAAATTATATCAACCTTGAAAAACAACAGCTCTGTGGACTCTGATGGTATATCAACTCAATTCATTAAAAAATATAATCGGTTTCTTCTGAGCCCATTGTGTCATATTATCAACTTATGTTTTATACAAGGATATGTACCTACTGCTTTGAAATAGTCCTTTACGATCCCAATATTCAAATCTGGCGCCAAAAAACTTGCTACAAACTATAGGCCAATAACTATCACGAACAATTTCGCCAAAGTTTTCTGGAAAATATTGAGAACTAGACTAGTTAATTACCTGAAAAACAATAATATTTTACATGAATGTCAGTTTGGATTTAGAGAACATTCGTCAAACGAAAATGCTGTCTTTCAATTGGTTCACAGTATTTGGAATAATTTCAATACAGGGGAAAAATGCCTCACAGTTTTTCTATACTTGCCGAAAGCCTTTGACACTGTTGATCATCAAATCTTGCTGAGGTATTTAGAAATCATCATAATCAGAGGCATCGTCGTAGAGCTATTTGAAAATAACTTGTCTGCCAGAAATCAGATTGTCAAAATCAACAGTACTTACAGTGTTCCACTACTTATTACCATGGGTGTACCACCAATTTTATTCTCAATTTACGTAAATGATATATACAGACTTAAAAACATCCAAGGCATCATTATATCTTACGTCGTTTATCAGAAAGCTGAAACGGGGCTCTCTACTATCTTCTCTTGGTTAAATACAAGTCTTTTGAGCCGAACATCACAGAAACGTAATATGTAACGTTTCCACCCACAAATAAAGATCAACCTTTCCAGAATACCCTCACTATGTACAAACATATATGCCAAGTCCCAATGAAATGAGCATGTCCTGAAGTCAATAAGGTCAACAACATGAAATGTCTTGGTGTATATGTGTATATGTACATATACACCATGGGAGGAACATGTAGATCAGATGTTGAAAGACTCAGCGAATTATCTTACAAATTCTACCAACTCAGAAATCGTAATAATGAAAAGCTTCCAATAATGATATATAAATCACTCGCTGAATCAGTTTTGAGGTACTGCATTATAATATGGGGCGGTGTCAGCACAAATCTGTTACATAACCTAGAGCTAATACCAAACACCATCTTGAAAATCATTTTCAAACGTGAAAAAGATACTCCACTGTAGCGCTATACAAAGAAACAGACCAATTTGAGGTGGGAACATTATATACCTATCATTGCTTACTGTGGATGCATAATAACCCGACCCTCCTATATAAAGCATAATTACAAAACTCGGTCAGAACTTCAGCAAAAAAAGAAATGTCCCTCTCTGTAGATTAACTTGCACTCAGAGATTCATACATACTCTGGTCCAAAACTAGTAAACCTAGTTCCTTTAGAAATTAGATAAATCCCTATGAAACACAAATTGTAGTCAAAACTGAAAGAATATGTGACTCAAAATTATGACCTATTGAAAACTGAATATGAACTGGATCCCTGATCGAAGTTCTCCTTAGATTATTATTTATACTTATTGAATGTACTACTTTGAATTAGTTCATGAGCTCCTCTCTCCGCCTATCTCTCTCACACTTTCCACCAGCCCTCCTTTATTGCATACTAATATTATCATTTATATGTACTATTTCTATTTATTTTTACTAGTATTAGTGATTGCTTCATTATTCAATAGCTCACGCACAAGATGGCACTTCAAACTATATTTTTCGCCAATCAACGTCTATAATGTTTATAGGTTGATGACTACAACTCAAGCTCTAACTCAGCCTCTATACTTCCTTATTTATGAACTAATGTACATAATCTATCACTATAATGTGAATTACCTGAATAAAATTCCTTATTCTTAGTCTAACTACACTACAGATCATGGAATCAAAAAACATTAATGGCTACATTAGGACATATAGAATTATGATAAAAAAATTTAATTGAATTGAGCAAAGGATTCATGTACTTTAATCGAGATAAGACGATGAACAATGTCACTGCGAGACTTTTGTTGGGAATTATATACAAAAATTTGTCCGAATGAGTGAAACGAACTTTCAGCTATCAATCAACAATTCTCAAACTCGTTTTCGAAAGTATCTCGGCAGAAGGACCAGAATTGTCTGAGTTTCGATAAAAGCAGACTGTTGTTAATGGAGATTCGGGAGTTTGAATATTGTTTGATTCAAGTCGAAAGTTTAAGAGAGAGAATCGTGAATGATAATAATAATAAATCATCTTTATTCATCTCATGGAAAGAACATGTCACTATAATAAGTGTTAAATTAACAAAAATTTACAAAAATCAATCAATAGTAGGAGATGAAAAGGCGTAGTGTGAGCTAATGCTGTTTTGCTACTGAACCATGGGAAAGAAGGGGAAAAGATAGGAAAAAATAATATTCAAAAACTTTGGGTGTATGAAGGCAGACAGTATCGAGACTGTCGATTTTCAATCAATCAGTGTATCAATGAGATTGCAAACACAACGTCGAGAGATACTTTAGTACATCCAATTTCCAGTTGATCCCTCTATATCTGAAGTAATAAATCTTTCAGTTTCTTTTTCAAATTTATTATATTCTAGTTCTGGAAGTAAGAAGGTTAGGAGTTGAACGATTTTGTAATACATGCTGTGATTTCCTTACCTTAAGATGCGGAACAGGAGTCGTGTCTCCTGGTTAGTTAGCCTTTTAATTTCACACAAGTTACTGTTTGGCTGCAAGTTCTTTCTTGTTCCTCGGCCAATAAGGTTTCTTTTATTTTTCCTTTGCACGTACAGGGGCTTCTCGTAAGTTCAGGAACAACATAAAGGACAGCATACCAATAAGTAATGATAATAACAAATTCAGACAATACAAAACAAAAAGACAGTTGGAAACGGTACAATCGTCATCTTTCATGTATCGTAACATTCACTAGGAATATAATGAGAACACACGTGCAATGAGAAATATAGTAGATAAAATAAAATAAAGATAAAATCACATGACTTTTTCAGCAGATACCCTCCAGTAACTCCATAAATAATTCAATAATTGAGTTTGGGAAACTATCCCACTTTGTAAAATATTCAAAAAAAGTTTTCCAAGTTGTCAAATTTCGCGTTCTCAGATTCCAGACGAACAAAGTTGAAGGTATGGAAATGTAAAAACTTTCAACAACTCCGACAAAGTTGTCCTCAGACTTGCGGAAGGAAATGAGTTCGGATATAACAAAACTCCAGAGAAATCTAGCAGTGAATTACTCGAGAGCAATAACTTTGAGTATATGGAAAATTATAAATAATTTGAGAGGGGTTAGTCATGAAAATATGGATATCAACATTCACGATGAAAATGGAAATCAGTTGACTGCCTTTGAAATGGCTGATCAGTTCAACATACACTTCACCGGATAACCATCTTCTGTGAATCAGCATGATTCAGATTATTTGAAATTGAATGTGCCAGTGTCGACTAGATCTTTTTTCTCAAAGCCGGTTACACCTACAGATGTGAAAATTTTAATTGATAATTTAAAATCTTTCTGCTCAAGTGGATCTGATGAAATATCAAATAACTTACTATAAAAATCGATTGTAAGTTTATATGAAGCACTGGTTTTTCTCATCAATCTCTGTTATTCTGAAGGAATTTTCCCGGAATGTTTGAAATTGGCAGTGATTCTGCCATTATATGAAAAAGGTGATTCTAATGACTTTTCCAATTATAGATCCATCAGTATATTGTCAAGTCTCTCTAAACTCATTGAATTGGACATCAATAATCATCTTTCATCATTTTTGTGGGGCCAAGGACTGTTATCCAGAAATCAGCATGGAATCCATGAAAATATGGGCACAGAATCTGCTCTGTGTGATTTCCGAAAATGTCTTGTTGACAATCTTGATAAAGGAAAATATGCTCTTGGTCTCTTCATCGACTTTTCAAGAGCTTTCGATCTAGTGAATCATAGTATCTTATGTAACAAGTTGGAATTGAATGGAGTTAGGGGGGTACCGCTGTTATTTAACATATTTGAATGGCAGATGTCAGGTTGTTAGGCTGAATGATGTTCTGAGTAGGCACCGTACAATAATTCAGGGTGTACCTCAAGGCTCTGTATTAGAACCCTAATTATTTAATATTTTGGAAAATGATCTGATCACTCTGATGGAGAAAAACCAAGATATAAAAATGGTGTGTTATGCTGACGACACCAATTCATTAATTTTTGAAAAAAGCATAGACGTGTTACTGGTTAAAACTGAATGGGTTTATGATGAGATCATTCGGTGGTGAGAAAAAAACTTTCTATTATTAAATCGTGACAAAACAGTCACAGTCTTTTTTGGGCGCTTCAAACTTAGGCCACTCGTGCTAATCAAAAATACAGAAAAAGAAATAATTTGTAGTGATAAAGTAAAACTTTCTGAAGTTACTTTCGACAAACATCTGCAATGGGCAGATCATATAGAACCATTATCTCATAAGTTGAGAAGCAGTTGCTACAGCATAAAATATATGAAAAACCACTGCAGTAAAAATGTCTCAATTACTCTGTACTTTGCACACTTTCACTCACACATGAAGTATGGTATTTTGGGAAAATAGTGCCGGTATGAATCGAATTTTTAGTCTTCAAAAGTATGCAATTCGAATTATTGAAAGCATTGATATGACAGTTTACAGTTTATACATGTGACCCATTTGAAAGCGGGCCACCTCTCTAAAACTGTTATTTATTATCCAATTCAGAAATTTTTTTCTAGTAGATAAAGCATCAATATTTCTAGTTGAATGCCATGAATTCTAAATGAAAATAAAAATCTCACGGCATACTTCGAATTTTTTTCAAGGTCAAAAATCTAAAAAACATACTAGCGATTTTTTTAAATAAAATTCGACGAAGCCACTGGATTTGTGATGCTTTTTTTGGTATGTGTTATCCTTATTGATAGTTGTAGGAGAAGAAAAATAATAGGAACAAAAACCGAAAAAAAACCTGAACATGAGATTGAAAAACCGAAATTGTACCAATTTGGAAGCTGATTCATACTTTGTCTTTGGCAGAAAACAGACAAGCCTCACTCAGTATTGTGAACTGACCCGTTCAACTTCATGTGTGTATCAACCTGTGTGTATTTATACATAATGTCGAATTTATATTCAAATGTTAACAAGAAAAACCTCTTTCAAATGTAAGTATCATAACACTGTGATTAGGAATTCATTCATCATTGTGTTCATATCTCGTTGATGTGTTTATGTTCCCTTACTTAAACTTAACGTTTTATATACCTGCATTACATTGATTTTAGCTTTTACCATAGCCCTACGATTTTATATTCATTCTCAAACCTTTCAATGACTCAAATTTAACATGTAAGATTTTGTTAATATGTTTTATGTTTGTTTTTACTGTAGAGTCCTGAAGATGAACTAATAAAAGCTTCGAAACGTCGACTATTTTAAATCTTTGGTTTTCTTCAAAACACTGAACTCTATTAATTCATGAGATTGTTTCATAGTATTGGTGATTTGACGAGTTCACTTGAGGCCACTCTGTTTCTTTATTGTGAGTTCAAAATAATCATTGGGATTTTGAACTTTTTCATACAAAAAAAAAAGAATTAGATCATTCTATTTCTGGGAGACCATTGATAAGATTTAAAAAATGCTAAGAACTATTGAATTCTCTCAACATTGTTAATAATACTTCAACCCCAAATATTTGGATATAAAATGGAAAAAAGTGAATATTGAATGGTTCAGAAAAGTCAATCAACATGCAAACCACTTTGATAGCAAAAATAAGTTAATTAGTTCACACCCATTCTATGTTTTTATGAATTCATATTGGAGAAAATAAACAGTTTATCGTGATCAAAGAATTTGGAAATGTTTACAAGACATTGAGCACCGCAACAAAAATATGTTAATTCACTGAAAGAAAATTCACTACTGCTGTGTACACGACGATTCCAAATCGAAAATTAAAATTTTGTGTTTCGTGTAAATTTTTTGTATATTTAAGCAAAGCGCATTCGGCCTAGGGCCATCTTCAGTGCTTATCTAAAATGTTTGTGATATAAATATGATGTACAAATATAAAAAATTGTTCAGTACCTGTCAATGAGAATAAAAAATCATCTTGATTAAGTGAAAACTTGTGAGCATTCTAACATGTGTTGTATGTTCCTGGTTCTCAGAATCACAATTAGAATGTTCAAAACAATGAAAATTTGCTAACTCAGGTCTATTTCAACATTGTTTAAAGTTTTAAAGTTATTTCAGCTAACGACTAGACAGCCGTGGTAAGACAACGTGGTGTCAAATGTCACGTTGTGTGCGATGTTGCCAGATTTACAAGTTTATGGTTATGGCTAATGACATCATTTAAAATTTGAAAAATTATAATATGGAAAAATTATGGAAGCAGTATGGCTCGTATGGTTGAGAGAAATCTAGAGAGGAACTAGATGATGAATTTCAAGTATTGATGCGAATCAGGCGCAATAGAAAAATTATAAGAGGTTTGAAAAGCATACATATTTGACAAGTGTCATGTTGACAGATGCAAAGCTGGGGTTGATGGTGCAGAAGTAGAAAAACTGCTAGAGAAGAAGAATTAATTCAATTTATTAATAAAAGTGAACTGGTGGAAGGACTTTCAAACTACTTGAGTAATATAAAGTTGGCTGGACAAAGTCAATATTTTGATAAAGAATTGGTGAATGAGAAATTCCACCTAGAAGTAGAAGGGAGTCACAACCATGGATGAGGAAATCCCTAGATCCATTCGAGGAGAAAGCCTGCACCAATGGCTGTCCTCGAGAAGGAAGGTGAAAAAAGGAGAGAAAAGGAAAAGACAACCTCAGTCGCCTCTTACTAAAGGATGTGGTTGGGATGCTATTCTTTGCCTGGGCACCTCACGGGTGGACTGACTTGATCTGTGATGTAATGGTACAGAATTTCTATTTAGGTTGTCTTTAGTGTTAAGACAAAATCTGTTATTCAAGCATTCTCTATTTATTTCTAGATCTTCATAAAAGTCTAATCTTGTGTTATTCCTAGAGTTCAAATTATGTAAAATTGTACTATTGGTTTCTGCATTGAAGGGGTTATTATTATATTTTAAGTTAAAACCAAAAGTTGAATCATTGGGCCTATTGGTATGTTCTTTGATTCTAGTTTTGAGAGGTCTGAAAGTTCTTCCAACATACGTGGCTTGGCAATTGTTACAGGACAATTTGTAAATACCACTTTTGTTTGAGGTATTGATTTTATCTTTGGAGTTTATCAAATTTTGACCTAGTGAATTGGTGTTTTTGTATGAAATGTTCAAATTGGTAATTTGTTGTGCGAATATGTTGATATGTTGTTGTTAATAAAAGGAATGGAAATATCTTTTTTTTCCTTGGTATATTGGGGTAGATTTGTTCTCGAATCTGTTTGAGTTTGATTTTGTTAATGAGTTCTTCAATCATTGTTTGATTATATCCATTATTGTGAGCTATCTATTTTATTATGTTGAGTTCTTTTTTGTAATTTTGTTTGGAAAGTGAAAAATTCAGTAAACGGTGAATGTAACAATTCAAAACAGCCTCTTTATGTTGACGAGAATGGTTGGAGAAATATGGAATAATATGATCAGTTTGGGTTGGTTATCTGTATATACTGAAATCTAATTTGTTGTCAACTCTAGTCAATGTCAAGTCTAAGAAGTTGATTTGGTTGTTTTTTTTTCTATTTCAAGGGTGAATTCAATGTTGGGGTGTAAATGGTTTATTTTATTCAAAATTTGGTTAGCAGATTCTTCTGAGCCTTTTATGAAAACTAGGCAATCATCAATATGTTCTTTATTTTTTTTCTTATTTGAGGGAGGAAGGTTCCGAAATACTTGATCGTGCTCATAGTAGGTGTTTTTGCCACTATGTATATTTTGGAAGATTTCATCATGATAACTAGCTATTCCATTTTCAGATGTAATTCTCACATCGCCAATGAGATATCTTACTCCTATACCCAACTAACATCATAATAAATGCATACCAGAGAGAAAAATGGTTAGAATTGACTTATCATTAACAAATATCACCACAACTCCAAAGTCATAATTCAGGTTGAGAGAAAAAAATCTCTTTCACAATCCATACATGGGCCTAACGTATAGTTGGAAATATGTTATTATCAACTCCTAATATACCCTAATATTATATATTCGCTATGGTTGCAGCAATAAGAGATCCATGTAGAAGAAAACGTCATCAGCTCACTAACATTCAAAACCAGTCTTTTTCAAAAGATATGTAAATGATTGCCTAACTTGAATACCTTATGACAAATTCGATGAATATATACAAAAATTCAACAACTATAAGGCCATATTGAAATTTACAGTAGAAAAAGGAACCAACCAACAAATAAACTTTCTCGATACAACCATAATGTACAACAATTTTGGAAAAATGTTCGCAAACTGGTTCACTGAACCCAATTCATCACATCGCTACACCAACTACTTGTCAAAAAAAATGTTATTCAGAACTTAACTGACCGAGCCATCAAACTTGCTCACCCAAAATTCAGAAAAAGTAATTGAGAATAAATCAAAAATATCCCAAGAGAAACTAACTGGCCAGATCACTCCGTGGAAGAAACTATCAAGAAAAGGATACATGCTATTGAAAGTAATAACAATAAAACAATAAAAAAACAACAAAGTATATACCTTTACCATACGTACAAAAATTATCCAATAGAATCAGCAAAACAGTACAAAATACACATAAAAAAACTTTAAAAAATAAACAAACCCACAACGTAAATGAAATACCATGTGAAGATTGCGAAAGTACATATATGGTCAATCCAAACAATACCTACAGAAACGAATTCAAACCCACAATTACTCAAAAACGGACATGTCCAGAAATGTAGAGAAAAATCATCATGAACTCTATTTTGTCATGGTTGAAATTTTGACAAAAGAAAAAATCCAGAACTTAGAAATGTCCCCAAAATGATTGAAATAAAAAAACTAACAAATAATTCCAACAATAGAAACGACATAAAAAACCTGTATCAAATCTACGATTCTTTATTTTAAACACTCACTTCACTACAAAAAGTATAAAAGAAAAAATAAACTGATTAACATTTTTACACGAAAAAGTCTTGCAATAGAGCCCATATTAACTGAATATGACGAATGCTACAATATATTTCAAAAACATTAAGAAAAAACGATATCAGATATCAATAACGTTAATTCCAATCGTGAAACATGAACACGAAATAATGAAAAACTAACTATCGAATTGAATTGTAAGTTTTGAACGTCTCTTTGAATTTTAATCGTATTTGATGTTATGTAACGTATTATGGTTTAAATTATTTTTAAGATTTTATCTGAAGATGTCATAAACAATGTCGAAACGTCGTATCGAATCGAAAATACATAGACTAGGGCCCTTATTCCGAGAAAATGAAGAAAATAAACATATGTGGTCAAGAAATTAAGGAATACTACTACATATTTCGTTTGGTCGTATTGAAACTCCCACAAATTCCAAATCATTGGGACTCGAGCAATGTACATGTTTCTTGCTATATTATCTGTCATGAGAACAATTTGGATGATTGTTATTTTCTTTTGAATGATAATTCGACAACCGCTTGGTTATAAAATATTGCTACGAACCTGGGTCTGTTTTCTATTGAAAATACTCGTATCATTCAATATCCTTCTATATCATCAATCACAGTTTACTACCTGAATTTACCGCGTACAGCACTGCACAAAATAATTCACCTTGAACTCGGTATGGTCGAATTACTGAATCACCAATTTCCTTGGTATGCCTGACTTATAAATCCTCGTCCCTGGCTTCCGAAATCAGTTTGTAGAAACGTCTAGATCACTTGATGGGAAAACCGTCGTCACCGTGACCGTTACATGGATTGGCGTGTGCGAGATACACAACGCAGGGGCGTAATGAACTTATTTTCTTGAAAATAAATTATCAACCTATATTTTATATTTAGTTGAAATACTTCTTGGAGTTGCAGTTTTCTCTTTCGATACACCGCACCATTTCACTGAGTTTCAAAGAGTTTTAGCATAAAAGTTGCATGTTGTGGTTATGATAGACCATCTTATATGCCAGACCCTATTGGCGATAGATATATAGCTAGATAGATGATTTATTGGTGTTTTATACATTCAATAGTATTTACACAAGTCAATACGTACATCCTCATTGATTAATTAACATAGGTCGAAGTCTAAAAAACAGAAACAAGTCACACATATACAAACATACTTATATACATATCTATATAAGCAAAAGTAAAAAAAATAAAAATTTCAAACCTAGGTTTCATATAAAAAAAATACTTTTATTTTATGAAAGACCCTTTGAAGTTTGTCAACATACACATTGAAAAACAAGGCTTGGAAATTATAAATCAACAAAAGCCTATATGGTAAGAGAACTTATATCACAGTGTAGGAATTCTTCGGTGCTATAGAAGGCATTTATTATCAAAAATTATTTCATCCTCGTCTTAATATATTATCAGCTGAAGATTTCATGTGGCAGTTTATTAAAGAATTCCACAGCCCAAAAATTTGGTCCATTTTGACATCTTTTTAAGCAGCAGTAGTTTGTACTCATATCATTTCTATGTCAAGTGTTATGATTGTGCACATTTTCGAGACTTTCATATCTGGACAGGTTATTCTTTATGTACATGGGATTTTCCATGATACACAGAGAAGATAACGTTAGTTTATTTGATAGTTGTGAGTTACAGCACTCTCTGTCATTGATATTATCCAATAATCTTACGGCTTTGCGTTGGTGGCAAAAGATTATCTCTGTTGCACGTCTCCAGGCGACAATACCATAAGAAATAATGGATTCAAACAATGAAAAATACGCTGTTCTAAGAGTTTATTTTAAAACTTGTCTGGAGAGGTTTTTCAGTGAAAATAGATTTCTCATGAGTTTTTTTGATATTTCATTTATATGCTGATCCCATTTCATTGTCGATAGGAATACACAGAAATTTCACACTATTTTGCTGGTTTGAATAATTTTCCATATTTCTTAGGGTGAATACCATGTTTTGGGTTTTGTTTTTATTGAGAAATAGTTCGTCGTCATTGAACCACTTTTCAGTTTTTGACCGTGCTTCAGAAGATAATGCTAGTATCGCATCTAGAGTTTTAGCATTTGTTTGAATTGTGGTATCGTCTGCATATAATATATATAATATCACTTTTTCCTCATGCGGTGGATCATTTACAAGAATTATAAATAAGACAGGTCCCAAAATAGATCCTTGTGACACACCAATTTTTTTGATAAAGTATTACCCACTCTTACAATCAGGAATCTATTTTCCAAATGAGAATTCATCAGCTTTACACTGCTGTTAGAGAAATGATATTTTTTCAATTTATTCAGGAGAATTTCATGTGATACACAATCAAATGGTTCACTCAGATCACAGAAAGTTATTTCCGCATACTCAAGTTTTTCAAATGTTGTTGTAATTTTGTTACTGAGGTCCAATATTGCCATTTCACTGTTTCTACCTTTTCGAAATCCATTCGGCAGTCTGTAAAGATAATATTAATCTGGAATTAGGTACGATTTTTAGAGCTATACATTTTTCAAATATTTTTGATATAATTGGAAGCGGAGATATTGGTCTGTACTTTGTTGGATCATTTCGATTTCCAGCTTTGAAGATATGAATTACTAATGCTTCTTCCAAGACAGAGGGGAAATTGCACTCTTTTACACACTGATTCAGCAGTTCAGCGAGAGGGATCAGGATTATGTTCCATATGCATTTGATAACTTCAACATTGAGACCATATATCTACTAGGTTTGTTTTTCAGTGAATTTATTACCTCTCTCACTTCAGATTGTCCAATTTTTTTATAGTGTCCAAGCTTGAACTGTCTTTTGATTAGGATTCTTGCATTGTTTATGAAGTAGTCATTGTGAGTCTTCAGGGTCCTCGATTCTTTTTCTTGTTTTTTATTTTCATTTATGATATCCCTCATGCATTTATTCCGATTTTTGGATTGTTTTATACGATTTTAATTAGATTCTCTTCTAGCACATGATATTGTTTTTTATATATATTTTTCAGGCTTTTAGTTGTTGTTTGAGGTTGTCGAAAGGATGCTCTGTATATATTCCATTCAAGAGGTGTAGTTGTTTCTTATTTGATCATTGAATCAGGTATTATTTGTTATTTTATTTCTTATATCAATTTTTTTTTCAGGAAATGAGTCAATGAATGCTCTTTCGAGTATATCAATGAGGATTTTCATTTTATCGTTAGTATTGATGTTGTCTCCAATTGAGGACCAATCTGTGTTGTCAATGGTATTATAGAAAATAAATTTACCTGAATCCGTATTCCACACGAATGACATATTGGAATTTCATATACTTTCCTTCATGCATAGCATCTATATCGTTTTCAAATCCCCCTCGAATATCACTGAAACTCATAATGGATATATTAGATTCACCTGAAATGACATCAAACGCCCGCCGATATCGTTATTTTCCGCTGGATTCCATTGGTGCGCTCTTTGGCAATCATTCCTGATTTTCATGACTAATATACATCTGTCATGCAGAAAAACTGGTTTTCGATTATTAGAAGGGAAACCGATAAGTTTGTGAGCTTTTATTACATGATGAGATATACGGATCACATAGGTGATGATAAGGATTATCTTTGGATACCGGTGAGAAATATTTGATAAATCTGAAATTTTGGAAAGCATCGAAACATGTTTTTAACGAAAAAAAATTTGAATCATGTTTAACAAAATGTCTAAATTTACTAACGTCTGAGAAAATATTTTTGCTCAAATGACTAAACACATAGTGGAAATTTATGGAAATCTGTCATGATTTCGCAGACACATGGGGTGATTCATCACGATGGATTTTACTCGTGAATCACAGGAAAGCCAACCCACGATCTTTTCGAGTGAACATTCACTTGACTATAATCCGTCATGTGCAATCGTGTAGAGGACTTTTTTCGGGTTCTTCTTCGCTCTTATCACGATATTAACCCAGCAATGCAAATCTGTGGATCTGAGCCATTTGAGGGTTAAAATTTTATGAAGAGAAAATCTTTGTTGCGTTTTTCCTCACGTGGCTGAGGCTGTAACTTTGAATTCAGGATTGGGGGTAGTAATTGCGCATATTGGAATTCGAACGAATGGGCAAACCCATCAAGAAGTGTTTAAAATGGGTTGGGTCGTCTGAAACATGATCCATGACTTTCCTTATCAGTGTATTTCTATAGGCTTCCAAACATTTCAATACCATATGATTTCGTGATACTCTGCATTACTGAAATCAGATTCAATTCTTTTTTTATTGTTTTGAAGTCGAGCCCATGCAGCCAGAAACAAATTGAGTACAATGATGGTGATTATCTTGATCAGTTTGGATGAATTATTATGAAATGTCTTCATTTTTGGATGAGACTGACAGACATATTTTTAATTATCTAGGTTCCAAACTAACCTAGAAATTCGACAAAAAATAAGCAAGGGATTGTATGACACGGATCACTCTCTCCTCGCCCAGGTGTCGATCAGAGCATTTTTTGAGTACACACATAAGGTGGACTTCGGGAAGTAGGGGGAAATTACAATAGGATGGACATTAGGGATGACAAGGCCAACCTATAGCTTATCTTCTTACAATTTCAATTTATGAATTTCAATAAAGAGTCAATAACGTTTTTCTCATTTAATGAAAGCAAATTCATAATATTGTAGGGGGATACTTTTTTCAAATTTCATTTCAGTTTTGTGGTTTCATTTGTATATTTATTGCAGCTGAGGAAAATGTGGTCCAAGTCCGCTATTTCGCTGCAGTTATCACAGAGATCACTGTCATTTATTTTTGTGTTGTAAAAATGCGCAGGGTAGCAAGCATGTCAAAATTTCATTCTTGTTATTGTTGTGATATATTTTCTGGGGTAATTATAGTTCTCGTACCAATATTTGTTATTTATGGTAGGTTCTAATGTTTCTCCAAGTTCCCCCAAGTATGAGACCACTTGGCGTTTGAGGCATTTTTTGATATGTTTATTTCTTCTTGCCATCTAAGATTATTTTCAATTGGTAATCCGAATGTAGCGCTGTCCTTAGCTAGTTGATCTACGATTTCACCCAGATGAATATTATTTCTTAATTTTCTAGTGAATAATATAATAACCTCCTGATTCCAGTTATATATGGATTCAGAAGGTGTGAGTTGATTTGAATTTTTGTTTTTAAGCTGGTATTTTCTAGTATATATTCTATTGATTTTGATAATCTGAGGAAATCATACAACTATTTGGCAAACGAACAAGTCTCAAAATATGATATAATAAAATCACACAATATTTGTGAGCGATAAACTGTGGAATATAATTATTTCTTGCGAAATCATTTCGAAAATATATCAGCATTAGTTCGCTCAGTGCAGTTTATCCTCAGAATTATGTCATGTTCAATTTTGACCTCAGAACGTCTTACATTTTTTCAGTATCATAGTATGTCTCGAGAGCGATATTGTGATACGCTCCTGTTTCTTGCCAACTAACTCTGGAATGGTTTTCGTTTCTTCGTTCGGAGTGACAAATCTTGTTATTCGGTGATACAATGTTTCCAAGCAAGCAAGAGTAATTTCTCATCGCTGGTTGGAGAAAGATTATTGATTCTTATTTTATCGTGAGTGTCTGATATCGAAGGTTCATCACGTTGAGGTGTATTTTGAGTATTCCACGCGATGAAACATACTGAAAGGGGGTATTTTGGCCCTGATATCGGTCGAAGAGCGACATCTGTAGACGAGTGTGCCATTAAGTTTGATGGGGCCGAAGATGAGCGACTGGTGTTAAAGGAAACGGAAGCTTGACTTCAGTCATTTTTATGGTGGTCGAAGTTGATTTGTCAACTGAGACACTTGTTCGAGGTCAAAGCGAAAACTCCATTTTCCTGTCACTTGTTGCTGAAAAGTCATTGTGAGCGTGTGGCTTTGGTTCTGAAGATTATATGATCTTAGCATTATTCGTATCCGGGAATATTTATTCGAACCATATCCAGCGAATTCAGGATACATTGGTTGGGCCTGCGGGCATTTTTTTGTATCTTTCTGGATTCGCACTTTTCGGAGGATTTAAAACGTCACACCACGCCGACCTGTGTGTCGAACTCCTGGGACATTTTTACATCAAACCTAATAGGTATGTGTGCTCTCGGCGATGCCAATCATGGCGTCGAAAATCCCCTAATTTTTCCACATGAGTGAAACATGATTTTTTCTTATTAACAGATGCGTTGAGGCCGAGTGTGTCCTTTCAACAGGAACCTTCCATTTCAACTGCGAGATGCAGTTTGGTGGTAGTGTGTCAGGGGAAAAACCCCTATCGGCTAGGGTATGTTAATTTTTCATCAACCTTATGAAATTCTGTGTTATTGTACAATTTTTCATTGTTTCTGAGAGTAAGTTTATTCCGCGAAGTTTCAATGCCAATGGGAATTCTACTTTGGGTGGCGTTGCCAGTGATTTATTTCGCATAATGAAGTAGATGCCTTTCATGAAAATATTCACGTGTAAATAATTCCACTTTGGAAGTCGGAGTTCATTATAAAATGATAGATTGTAATAACCATTATTATTTTAAACGATTATACGATAATTGGTTGATTTTATTTTTGACGGGCAGGTCATTTTTATCTAGTGATACGTTCATTTGAGGGAATTATAATGATTCTGAATGCTCTCAGTGTTTACGAGATGAATATTTCATTCCTTTTCATGGTTATTTGGTCAGGGTGATTCAATTAGATCAATGATAATTTGTGGTTGATATATAATGATGAATTTTCTTTTTTAGAATCATATACTGCTGTGATTTTATGGAATATATAGGGCTTATTATTTTGCATTGCTATAATCCAATGGGGTTAAATAATTTGCTCTCTGACGTATTTCTATGAGAAGAGGAATTTTAATTTGGTATTTTTTTCCATAGGGTTTTTCCTCTTTTCCGGTCTCTTGATTTTTGGGACCTTTGTTTTGTGGACCTTTTCGAATATTGGATTTTGGGTTTTGGTTTTCCAAATACTTCCTGAGTGAGGCCAATGGTCCTTGAGTATTTGAGAGTACAGGGAGGTCCAGTTCATAGTCTACAGATTGACCAATTCCGAATGCTGGTAGGATGCCATCCCTTCGACAAGGTCATTCCACAGGAGAATTATAATTAGCTATTCAAGATGATGGACAGTGATGCCTCATTAGGATGAAACACATCTTGGAATTGGATCAAATTAATTGCTGTTTTGAAATGTTGTTTATACTTGCTTGTTGTTTATGACCTGTTTTTTATACCTGCGTGCTGTTATGTTGTACCGAGATATTATCACCCATGCGCTAATGCTTACATGCTAGAAGGTACTACGTTGATCGCGTGATGATGTTGTATTATACTTTAATCAACCTGTGGTAGAAGTCCATTGTATCTCGAAGTGGAGTGGTATTATTTTATGAAGTAGAAAAACTCGAAGTCGTCTCCACAATATAATATTAACAATCGATTAGTTAACAGATGGTGGAAGGTTGAAAACCATCGATTAGGTATACATGTTTCGAACCTCTATAGGTTCATCATCAACGGAGAATAAAATTTCTACAATAAAAGAAGAACAAAGACTTAAATCCATAGGTAGTGTGATACAATAAGTGCTTCTTACATGGAGATGAAAAAAATTATTTTATAGGTTGAAGATTAAAATTATTTTAAGTCCAGAGATCATAATTTAGACCAAATGAAAACTTGAGAATGTGCCTTTAAGGGCTGTGTCCCATTTTTAAATTTGGGGTGGGCCAAATACATTAGCCGATGCAAAATAACAAGAGGACATGAGGACCGTGAAAACAATGACTGGTGATTGACAGCACCCAAAGGGCCATCCATCTGGCAAACTGAATTGTCGAAACCAAACCATGGAGCGGCGACAGGAGAACTCCATGCACGGAACAAAGATGGACTAGATGTAAATCCAACACCAAAGCAATTAATATACCATGCAAAGAGCTCAGATGTCACCTATCCATATTTGCAAAATATATATATATATATATATATATATATATATATATATATTTTTCTTCTTGTATTCTTGAACCATATATATTATATTTCTGTGATTTTTTTTTTTTGGGTTTTTGTTCACTTATAGGAATAAAATGTGGATGCAAATTTGGTACTATTTCATATTGCAATTTATTTTTTTATATAGAAAATATATTTTCTATATATATATATCTAAGAGTAGAACAATTATGTATCAAAATAAAGAACAGTGCGTATGTGACAGACTAGTTATTCCAACGAACACCATGAAGTGTAACCTGTACTAAAGGAAGGAATACCACACCACAGAGCTAACCGGAATAACACCTGTCCTGTTCGTTTGGACACGTGTTATTCCGGTTAGCTCTGTGGTGTGATATTCCTTTCTTTACTACAGGTTACACTTCATGGTGTTCGTTGGAATAACTAGTCTGTCACATACGCACTGTCCTTTATTTTGATACATAATTGTTCTACTCCTAGATATATATATATATATATATATATTTGCAAATATGGATAGGTGACATCTGAGCTCTTTGCATGGTATATCAATTGCTTTGGTTGGATTTACATACATAGTTCATCTTTGTTCCGTGCATGGAGTTCTCCTGTCGCCGCTCCATGGTTTGGTTTTGACAATTCAGTTTGCCAGATGGATGGCTCTTTGGGTGCTGTCAATCACCATTGTTTTCACGGTCCTCATGTCGTCTTGGTATTTTGCATCGGCTAATGTATTTAGCCCCCCTAAATTTAAAAATGGGACACAGCCCTCAAAGGCGATTTCTCAAGTTTTCATTTGGTCCAAATTATGATCTCCGGACTTAAAATAATTTTAATCTTCAACCTATAAAATAATTTTTTTCATCTCCATGTAAGTAGCACTTATTGTATCACACTACCTATGGATTTAAGTCTTTGTTCTTCTTTTATTGTAGAAATTTTATTCTCCGCTGATGATGAACCTATAGAGGTTCGAAAAATGTATACCTAATCGATGGCTTTCAACCTTCCACCATCTGTTAACTAATCGATTGTTAATATTATATTGTGGAGACGACTTCGAGTTTTTCTACTTTAATTGCTGTTGTTGTTCATGCTATACTTAGATATTATCCCATCTGCGGTATGGTTTATATGATTAGGCACTCTTTCCATTGATTTTCATTGCTGCGGCCACCATTAAACGGAATTTGATATTTTGGGATTATTTGAGGATATTAGATCTACGCATGCTCAACGCCTGAGCTCACGCGAACGCTTCCAGTGAATTTTTGGTATATAATGATGTTGAATTACCTCCCAATTTTGTCAAGTGTCTACGGTTGGATACTTTGCTAATTTATACTTGATAGCTTTGTGATTTGATATTTTGATAATTGATGTTTCGATATTTGATAGTTCGAAACTTGTTAATTTGATATTTTGATACATCAATAATTTGATATTTTGTAATTGATGTTTGATATTTATAGTCGAAACTTGTATTGATATTTTTGGATACATCATATTTGATATTTGTATTGATTTGATAATTTATATTGTTGATTCATCTTATTTTATTTTTGATCATTATGTTTTGGTATTCAATAGCTCGGAACATGATATTTTGATAGATGATACTTCGCAATTTTGACATTTGATACTCTGCTGTTATGATATATGAAAGTTTAATATTTTGACAGTTTGGTATTTTATAATCTGGTATTTGATATTTAGATACATTTGTAATTTGATTGATATTCGATGCTCGAGTTCTATTGTTGTGCTTGATGAAGTGAAGTATTGGATTTTTACTTAGAGTCAACTGTTTTATTTTTCTGTTCTTAATGTGTATTTACAGATACAGAAGACCGAGTTGATTGATCTTTGGTTGTTTGAAGCGTAAATCAATAAATTCCTTAGATTCGTACTATTTTTTTGTGTTTCAATCCATTTGGTAAATTCAGGTTTGAACCAGACTGTTATTGGGTATTTGGAAAGGATTATATGTACCTGGCGCTCATTTGTAACTTAATAATGTCAGTGACTACTTAACGAACCTCCCCATCTCCACCCTAGCTCAGCCGCAAATATCCTGAGACAAGTACAAGCTATGGTGTCGTTGTACGCTATCAAATATAACAAAACAATATAACATTAGAATGCCAAAACGGACACCCGAGATCCCAGTTACATGACCCATTATAGCGAGTGATCACCTACCCAACATTTCACGACGTTGGCGAGGTTAATTCCTTCCTATATATTTCAAGTACACAAGAGTTTGAGCTAGATTATCACTGAGCTTGGGTATAGGCTCAGAAATGCTGTCGTTAATGTGTTTCATGACGATAGCAGGTCCAGGAAACGGAAGAAAAAGAACAGTGTCGGTTTAAATTTTGGTTCACGTTTGATCTAGCATATTGTTTAGACTGTTTTATGTTTCGTTGGAATTGGTTCTTAAATATATATATTATATATATATATATATATATATATATATATATATATATATATATACAGTGTGCGTCATAACATATGGGAAACAAATTAGTTTTTGAAATTTCTGAAAAACTCTAATGGTGGTTTGTTTCTGTATGTCTGAAAACTGAAAAATCCATTGATACTTATATCACGTGACCTCAGATTTGGCGAAAATTGAAGAAAAGTAGTCGTGGTCCAGAAATTGGGTCAAATTGACAAGATATCGAAAAAATTCAATGGAAAAATGTGTTTGGAATCCAACGAGGACTTCATTTACAAATGTTGAACCACATTGAAAGGAAAATAAAAAACCTCATTATATTCCTCTACCCTTACTAAGAAACGTTATACATTCTTGTTTCATCTGGAAACAGCTCTAATAACCTAAATCACATGAGTTTGGGTCAAAACTAATCACATATTTGTGGAATAGACATTTTGCGGAAAATTAGTTATGAAAACAGGATTTAGTCTTGTCAGTAGATGTAGTCATGCCCTGTTTCTTGATGAACATGACAACCCATAAATGAAATTTAAACCAACTTATATTTGTTTCAGTAGTCAGACATGCAGAAAAGAACGGCGATTAGAGTTTTTTAGAAATTTCAATAACCAATTTTGTTCCCAAATGTAGCCAACTTTATGACGGACCCTGTATATAGATATATATATATATATATATATATATATATATATATATATATATATATATAAATATATATATATATATATATATATATACATATATGCCGGGTGTCAACGAATCTATTAGACAAGTCATGAATTCTAGAATATTAGGTGTTTCAAAATGAGATTTGGTATAGGTAAATGGTATGTAAAGAGGAGAGTTTTTGAATATTATTCACATTCCGGTCACTTCCGGTTTCACCGGAAATGGCTCCGGTTGTGAATTTTTCAATAGAACACCCTGTATATTATAACATTTTTGAATTTCTGAGACAATTCTGGACTAGAATGTGAAATTTTAAAAAGTTTTCACGCCTACTTCATTTTTTTAGAGTCACTTTTAATATTGCATCAAGGTGGCCATGATCGGACTTAAACTAATCTGAGGACGTCAGGTGATGTCCGAAAATTACAACCCCAAAGTTTTAGTGACAAGTATGATAGATAGAAATAAAACAAGTTGGCAAAATTATATTTTCGTGTTTAACTATTATTTTTCAAATGGCGTCCATTTTTTGACAACCACTTTCCTAAAATAGGATTTTTTGAGGAATCCAACGATACCAAATTATTTGCGATTGGATTAAAAATAAGAACATAAGTCAAATAATACTAAGGACAACACTGGATGATAGTTCATTTACTTTTGTCAAGTGCGCCATGGATAGCCATGATGCATAAAATTTTGCAGTTATTTTTATCAAATCTTCTTTCAAAAACAAAACCCTCACTTGGGTATCGACACTGACATAAACTTTATGAGCAGACAGTTAAAGTTTCTAATTTTTTTCTGAATTTCAGTTTAATTTTTCTTCAAAATAATGTATACTCAAAAGGAAAAGTGGATATGACATTAATATTTGGAGAATGTCATAGACATTCAAAGAATGCTGCTGAGTTTATGCTCAGAGATATCCCAATCAGCAACATCCCGCCCATCAGTATTTTTCGTATGTTGAGAATCGGTTTAGGCAAGAATGAAATCGAGAGGCGGACCAGAGGTTTATCATAAATCCAGAGACTGAGATTAACGTTCTTGCTATGGTTGAGGTTGATAAAACGGTTTTTCGACAGGTAAATTAGTCAAGAAATGCAGATAAGTCACGAATCTGCAAATACTGAAGAAGTACGGATATCGGACATTAGAATATCAGTTACATCAACATTTGTATGCTGACGATGGCGATTGTGACTGGCTGATTCAAAATCATAGAGTTAACCCAAATATTGTCAACTTTGTTCTATTTCCCGACAAATCACGATTTACAGATAATGGTATGTCCAATAGGCAAAATACTCGGTACTGGGCCCAACCAAATCAACATGCAATGAGAGAGGGCAGTTTTCAAAACAATGTCTGGGCTGGTATCGTTGGAAACAGAATAATTGGGCCAATATTGTTCCAAGGTCAGTTATCAGGGGTAAGGTACTTAGGTTTTCTTCAGAATGAAATCGAGGATCATCCTAATAATCTACCTTTAGCAATTTTAGGGCAAATCAACACCCAACAAGATTGAGCTCCCCCTCATAATATTCAAGTTATTGCAACCAATGTTCCAGTACGGTGGCCTGCCCGCTCACCGGATCTCACTATGCTCGATTCCTCCATTTGGGGATATGTTAAAGGAAGAGTCCCTCTTGAGATCTCAGAAGAAATAATTTTACGGGCATTTAGGAACTATAACGCCTCAAATGTTACGAAATGTGTTGGGAGAAACAATTGAACGAGCTGAGAAGTGTCTTGAACAAGGAGGAACGCACCACGACAATTTACTACAGTGAAAGTGAATGAATTATCATCCATGGCACACTTGACAAAAGTAAATGATTATTATCCAGTATTTACCTTAGTAATATTTAATTTATGTTCTTATTTTTAATCCAATCGAAAATTGATAAGTATCGTTAGATTCGTCAAAAAATCCTTCTTTCGGAAAGTGCCTGTCAAAAAATAATAGGTAGTCAGGAAAATGTAATTTTGTCATCTTGTCTTATTCCTATCTATCATACTAGTCACTGAAACTTTGCGATTGTAATTTTCTGACATCACCTGAGGTCCTCAGATTAGTTTACGTCCGATCATGGCCATCTAGTTCCAAATCCAAAAATGTTACAATATACAGAATGTTCCGCTTGAAAATTCAAAACTGAAGCCATTTCCAGTGAAACCGGAAGTGAACAGGAAGTGGAAAATATGCGAAAACCCTCCCCTTCAAATACCATTCACGTGTACCCAATCTCATTTTGAAACACGTAATATTCTAGAAGTTATGACTTGTGTAATAGATTCGTTGACATCCGGTATATATATATATATATATATATATATATATATATATATATAATAATCGATGGAAAAAAAATTTATTTCGTGCATAAAATAATTTTTTTAAATCGTAGCAAAGCGCTTCCGACCGTTAGGTCATCAGTAATATTGATAGAGAATAAGTTACTGAAAAGTTTTTTGAGAAAGAAAATTGACATATTTTAGAGGATGAAAATTGAGATAACAATTTTTCCTTATCTTTTAAAAAGCCATTGTTGAGGTGTGATAGCTGGACCCAAGTGACAAGATTGACAATTGACAAGTGAACGAAGAAGTAGATTGACAATTGACAAGTGAACGATAAAGTAGATTGGCAGGGAACACCAAACCATGGAGATATCATTTGGTTTCCCTGCCAATCTACTTCATCGTTCACTTTTCAATTGTCAAGCTACTTCATCGTTCACTTGTCAATTGTCAATCTTGTCACTTGAGTCCAGCTATCACACCACAACAATGGCTTTTTAAAAGATAAGGAAAAATTGTAATCTCAATTTTCATCCTGGCCTAGAATATGTATTTTAAAATGTGTGTCACGTGAGCCTATACAACTTTCATTGATCATGACATATTTTATGGTCTTTTTGGCTTCTTGTACACCTGACGAGTAAGTAACCTCACATTTAAAATATGTCAATTTTCTTTCTCAAAAAAACTTTTCAGTAACTTATTCTCTATCAATATTACCTACTTACTTTCAGGTACGCACTGATGATGACCTAATGGTCGAAGCGCTTTGCTACGATTTTAATAAATTATTTTATGCACGAAATACAATTTTCTTTCATCGATTATATCGATACGTGCACACAGTCATATTTTTCATATATATAATAGACGTTTCAGGTGAACCAGGCGAAGGATAATTTTGAAAATTCGACAAAGGGCATATTTGGTCATTCTCTACCCAACTGAAATATTTTCGTCAATGCGGTGTGGCCACTTCTATTAGAAAGTATTAGCAACTTTGATATTACAAATAATATTATTTTCAGGATCTCCATGAATTCCCCAGATGTTTCCCTGTACCTATCTGTAACCATGTTCGAAATAAAAATTGACTTCAATTTCAATCTTGAGGCACGTACGGTGCCTCTGTGAAGTACCTACAGTCAAGGCAAAGAGAGCAAAAATCAATACCCTCAAAATTTATGGGAGACCCAAAGTCTTACCTTCATAAAGGCTAGGCACGGAACTCTTAACAAAACATCAGGGCGCACACAAAAGATCTGGAAAGCTCGCGGTGAAGATCAGGGCGCAGCACACAATTGATCCCGAAAGGTCGCGGTGAAGAGGCTCCTAGCTCATAGCCACAATTCAATACATAGGGGGGGAACGGGGACGCGAGGCACGACGGGGCCCAAACATACAAATAACTACGCACACTAGCCGTATTTTGTTTTCGTCAATAAGAGGGCATTTCGCATCGACCTTCAGTGCGGCAGTGGCCGGCGATCAGAGTGCACGCGTTTATTTTCGACGACCAATTCTTTTTTCCGGCGACATTTCATCTAATTTTGAGTGGTTATCAAAATGCGTCCAAAGAAGTAAGTGTTTAGATTACTACTATAGTTTTTTTCAATGTGTATTACTACTAACATCAACTATTGATATGTTTTGAGCAAAATCACTCTGACCTTGAATTCATTTTTCTGTTCGTTATTTAAAATTCTGTTAGACGTAGGGGCATAACGGGGACATGGCTATGGGGCACAATGGGGTACCCCGTTGTATGGGAAAACGCGAACAACTTAAACGGACGAAGAACTGTTCAAATACGAAGGATCCCCGGTTAAAAAAACTCAAAAAAACAAGAGACTCGCTCTGATGGAGGAAATGTTAAGGGGGATGTCTTATGCATCTATTGTGTTGACTCGAACCACAGTTATTTGAAGTCTTCGGAGCGTTGGGTGGCCTGCCAGCTATGTGGACAGTGGGCCCATACAGCCTGTGCAGGAGTTGTTGACGCAGATTTAGAAGAAAACCACATCTGCTTATTCTTTGACAAATGAAATGGTGTACTCCGTACTGCCTTGCACTGGGTACCCCATACTGCCCCTACCCCGAGGCACGATGGAGTTTTCATGAAGGTTTTGTGAAATTAAAATCAAAAATATAATTTGATTTCTTACTTCACCAAATTTGGTGCCAAATGATAAATTAATAAGTAACCAAAGAGTTAGTGTTCATCAAAAAATATTGGATGTTTATTTTTTTAATGTTTATTTCCCTTGAAGTCTCCGTTATGCCCCCCCTCCCCTAATTCAGGTATATTCTTCGTTCAATTCAAGTCACATCTTGTCACAACCATTATACGATCGAAATAATGTCGTTTCGTGGTCGAATTTGATAATAATGAAATAACAGGAATCTCAAGTAAAAGGATATGCTAATGCCAATTCACTGATGGAAAAAGTAGTAAGGTATTCATGAGAATTCATTCATTCATATATTCCGTTACAGTTCTGGAGAACGATTCCGCCCCAGAAGAAAGTATGGCATTGCTACGCCATCGAATATCTCATCTCAAAGAATCATGAATGGAATATGCAAGTAATAGCTAACATAACTTATGTTTCTTGGAATATGGATGAAAAAAAATATAGAAACGGCATTCCGAATCTTGTGAGAAAGAGGTGGTTTTATCACATTTTCACGAGGGGTTTTTGAAATAAATATCACTGATTTATTGATTAGGTTAAACAAAATCACAAAACGATATATTTGGCGGAAGAATACCATGGGTAATTATCAACATGCTGCCACACGAATTTTGAAACGTTGGTAGGTAGATCGAAGGAAATGAACCCGTTTGGGAATGCAGTCTGCTTCTCTACAGAGTGATTCAGAACGAGAGGGGAAATATCATATCTCTTTTCGGTTCAAACTTTCCAGGAATTATATCTTCTATATGAACTCTGGATTAACAATAGAATTGATTAGTAACTACATAAATATAAAATTATTTGTACTTATGAAACGTGAGTTTGCAAAAGGAGCTGAACATAACTCTATACAATCAGTCAATTCTTCATTCTTGTATGGGGGAAAATATACCATATACTTCTGTAGAACACTGAATTTGGACTTCAATATACACGCTGATGAGAAAACTTGCTACAAAAATGCTCTCTTTGGATGGATTTTAATGAAAACATGAACAGTCATATGACCGGAGTGTCTGTCCCTCGACCTATTGATGTTGAACCGTGTCATCAACACTTGATATCCTACAATGATTATTAGTTGGAAAAATATAAGGTCTTTTTTTTATATATGAGAAAAATGTGTTTTAGAATAGAATAAAATAGAACAGACAATCATATCCGTTGAAAACTCAATATTTGAAGGAAAGTTTACAGTAGTATTACATAATCTTAACAAAACAGATTTATAAATATACGACATTATAAAATGACACAATAATACACACAGTAGTATAAAAGGGCAAGTGAAAAAATACGTTGGCACAATTCACAAAGTTAGTAGCATGGCGTGATAAAAGAAAAACAAATCAAATCATTGGCACAGAATACATATATCAGTATATCAGGATGTACTCAAATTGTAAGTGGTTGAGGAAGTCATTGATTGACTAGTAAGCCTTCTTTGATAGAAGTTTTTTACTGATCTTTTGAATTTGTGAAAATGCATATTTTGAAATTCAGTGGGTGATTTATTGTATAATTCAGCTCCGGAGTAGTGAACATGGTTTTCAAAGAACGACGTGTTATGTTGGGGGAGTAAAATCATTTGGTTGCATTGGCGCGTAGAGCATGAACTGAAGATATAAAGATATCTATTTCTGTGAGCTTCAAGAATACAGATAAAAGGAAAAGTTGAAATACCCAGTTGGCTGAAGTGATCTTTGCATGAATCTGATTGACGAAGACCTAGGGTAATTCTGACAGCCTTTTTGTGAAGTACAAAAAAAGATTGCTATTTTACTGATTTACCCAAAAAAAATCCATAAGAAAGAAGTGAATAGGAATTGGCAAAGTAAACAATTTCCAGTGTATCCGCGTTGAGACCCTGTGCTTTCAAGGATCTCAGAGAAAAACAAGAAATACTCAGCTTTATATTGAATATGTTGCTTCCAATTGAGCTGGGATTCCCAGAGAAATCCAAGACATTCACTTTGAGATTTGAATTTAACGTTATGAGAAATTGGGATACACTCAATGAATGGTCTCTAAGAGAATGGGATACAATGGGTTTTAGAAAAATCATGCCAATGTTATCAATCCTGCACCACTGGTTGATCAGAGATAATGTTGTATTTAATTTGTTGGTGAACTCTTGGTCATCTGAACCATCGGCCAAAAATAGTGTGTCATCAGCGAACATAACTCTGAGACATGAGACAAATTTTGGTAAATCGTTGATGTAAAGAAGAAATAGCAATGGCCCAAGGATCAATACCTGAGGAACACCTGTATTTATATTTTTTTTTTATGAAGAAAAGAAACACGAAGTCGTCTCCACAATATAATATTAACAATCGATTAGGTCAATACCATCGATTGGTGAACATGTTTCGAACCTCTATAGGTTCATCATCAGCATATATAAAAGTATTATGGAGATGAAAAAATTATTTTGTAGGTTAATGTTATAAATTAATTTATATGACCCCAGGTAGAGTATAGTTTGCTGTTGTTTTCTGATAGAGTGACCCTTTGTTGTCTGTTTGAAAGATAGCTTGAAAACCAATTGAGAGGTGTATCTCTCAAACCGTTGTGTGCAAGTTCAACTAACAATATTCCAAAGCTCACATTATCGAAATCTTTTTCCAAGTCGCAGGTCGCAGGCCGACATAAACATTTTTGTAATACAGCTTTTCATAGACTTTCGGAGTGATATCATATATGGCTGGAGAAGTAGATTTCCAGTTCAAAAACTCATGTGGATTGGGAAAGAAATTTTTGTAGGCAATTGGGAAAGATATTGCGCAGTACTTTCTCCAGTAGTTTTGATAAGGTTGTGTTTTTTGTCTCGCGTTTTGTGGAGAGGTATTACATTAGATTTTTTGCGACTAGATATACTCCTTGAGCCAGGGACTCGTTGAAAAGATTAACTATATGAGGTAGAAGGACTTAGATATACTTTTTGTGCAGCTTGGAGAATATGTTATCATAACCGCGGGAGTTCTTGGACTTCATACTATTGATGGCGTCTTGGATTTCCTTCTCATCGGTAGGGTAGAAAAAAAAAGTTGCTGTATTTGCCGCGGTGCAATAATTCAAGCATAGGGTTATTTGAGTTTCATTTATTTCAAAATCAGAAGAAACAACATTGAGAAAAGAATTGTTGAGTTCGTTACAATGGTCTTCGTGACTACTCGAAAGCTTAGTAATATTTTGAGAAGATTTTTTTCCCAACTCAGAATATACCAGTTGCCATATTCTTCTACTTGTGTTGTCACTAGATCTGATTTCACTGTCAAAGTAGGATTTTTTGGCTGTAACTATGATTTTTTTTCAGAATGAAGCAATGGATTTAAAATTAATATGAGTTGTTTTTATAATTGCATGATTTTTTTAGGCCTTCAGTTATCCAACAACGATTTCTATGATTTTTTTTGGTTAGGAAAATTTCTCTCAAAACAGTGAATTCATATATTCTGAAAACTTTTTGAAAAAATCTCCAAATTGAGGAGAGGGATGGGCAGTATTTGTAGTTAGATATTTTCGAATATAAGTGACGTAGACACGATTCATAATGAACGCATTCTCGATTACTTTTGCGTCAAGGTCAAACTGAATATTTTGGCTGAAATGGTCGGCAAGACCGTTGTCTACGTATTCAACCGACGAAATCAAAGAAGGAGGTTCTCTAGTCGACGTGTTTTTTTTTCATGTATGATCACGCATAATCTTTCACAGCGCAGTTCGAGTCCGATGATTATTTTTTCATTGGATAGGGTCAAGTTGGTCCCATTTGAATTTGAACAAAAAAATCCATCCAGGGTAGCAAAATGAAGAAAATTGATTATCGACCCTCTGAATTTTGGTCCGTTAACCGGTTATATCATTCACCTCGTAGTTCAAAATGATAAACAAAAATATTATCAATGCAAGTAGACGTTGTGTCATATATTCTGGTATATCCAATAATAGTTTGATGCATATTGAAAGATGACAGTAAATTGACAAGTTCATTTTTGCTATCTGATTCAAGTGAAAAATTCACGTTGAAATCTCCACAAAGTACGACCCGATCATTTTTGGACTTGAACACATCAATCAATAACTTCTCTTAATTATCCAAGACCACAGAAAGATCAGCTGATGAGGAACAATACATATTTATTATTGTTACGTTAGGTGATTTATCAGAGTGCAGGTGGGCTTATTATCCCTAGGATGACTCTTATGTGGTACGATTGCATATTTGAGGAAATTTCTTGTTCGCGAGTCTCAAAGATTCGTTATTTATGTGAACCATTTTCGTGACATTTTCAGTTTCTCTACATAGTTTCTTTGCACCACTGTCTCAGCACCATTTCATTCCAATATCGCCAAATCGAAAAACTTCGGTGGCACATAGACACACATTTTTGGCACATTTTCCAGCGTCACAATCGGCAAAGGCAACGGAATGAACCACGTTAGCCAAGTGTAATAGTTGATCTTTTTTCTTTCAATTAGAGAAACAGTTATTTGGTGTTTTACAATGCCTAAATGCTAGGTGAAGGTTTTTATATTTGTGGAATATTTTTTAGAGTGAGTGCAATAAAGTTTGGAAGGATGGTAGTGAGAAGTAGAGAGTGGGTACTCAATTATTGGTGATATTTATGTCCGTAACAGTTGAATATTTTGAGAATCTTTGGAAAAATAGGAGATTTAATAATTTGAAATAATAGTCACTGTTGTTGAATGATTTTGCGAAATTTCTCAGGTTTTGTTTTTTTAGAGAGGTATGGGTGGTCTTGATCACTCTATTTTTCATGGCTACTATTCATCCTTCTGTTGTTTTTGGTGAAAAAATTCATAAAGCAGAAATTTGCCTGAATCAAATTTTATGTATCTTTCTATGAATCTTCCAAGCAACATGCACATAATCGAAGAGAAAATATCGAAGCAATAAAAACTATAATATATGTATTTAACGGTATCCCATTTCTGAATCTGATTAGCCCTAGTCATTCCCATATATTCTGCTCCAGTAGAGGAGAGGGCGACTGTGCGTTGCTTTTCCGAATCCCATGGAATTGGACTTCCGGATGGAATAAAAGTATATCCTGGATAGGATCTTCTGTCATCGAGACAAGATCCCCAATCAAAACCTGTCAAAAACTCTTGATCTGGTGAATAAACAAATCCCAAATCAATAGTTCCTTTCGGGTAGCATAGAACACGTTTACCTGCAGTTCAATGTGGCTTATCGTAGCAATTGTTGTACTGCCCAAGATAAATAACTGCAAAGCTAATATCCGGTCTCGTTCTAGTGCTCAGGTACGTCAAAGCTCCAATTAATTCACGATACGGTATTTTTTGCACATCTTCGTTTGGGGCTCCTTCGGAATTTTTCAATTTCACATGGGTCCAATGGAGTTGACACTGGATTCGAAACTGTCATCCCAAAACGGTTCGATAATTCTTTGATGTATCCTCTCTGATGCATTGCTATTTCACTTTCTTTTTTCGAAATCTCTATTCCAAGGCAATATCCGACTTCTCCCGAATTCTTTACATCAAAATGATTCGATAGTTTCAGATATATCGTATTCGCCGTATTTGGATTTTTCGAAACTACCAGGATGTCGTCAACATAAATCACAATAATTCCCAAGTGTTCCCCTTGATTTATACGATAGACGCGTGGATCGGAGTTTGATGGCTTGGCTCCGCATGATATCAAAACGCTATTCAGTTTGTTATACCAACTTCTTCAACTTGACAAAGACCGTATAGTGATCATTTCATTAAACGAACTTGGTTTCCTAGACGAAGTTGATCAAAGTTCGAACTTTCCGCACTGATGATCATTTCCAGAATTTCTTTCAACATTTTCGGAGGTTCCATGAATATTTCTTTCCCGACTTCGCCATTTTTGTACGCACAAGTTACATCAAGCTGTCGGAGTGACATTTTGAATTTGGTTGCCAGTGCCGTAACAAGTCGAATCAAACTTAGGCTAGCAACGGGAGCAAAAGTTTGATCGAAATGTATACCTGGTTCTTGACTGAAACCTCGGGCTACAAGTCGTGCTTTCTTTTTATCAAGTGTTTCATCAGCTCTGTACTCATTCCGTGAAACCATACGACCTCCAATTATATGTCCATATTTTTAACGTTCCTTGAGTTCCCAGGTATAATTTTTTATGATGTACTTAATTTCTTCCACCACTCGGGTTTATCAGGTCCAGAAATCGCATGTTCAATTGGAATTTCTGAAATAAGTGCAATGTTTCCTTCTTCATGTTGAGCTTTCGGTAAATATGAAGATAACGTACACATGCTCTCTGAATATAGGTAAAAAACTTTTCTCACCTGTTTTTGCCTACTGAACACGAATCCGGAAGGAAAATGCGGTAGTCTCATACCGTTTCCCAGTTGGAGCTCTTTTAATTTTTTTTATCTCACTTTCGAAACAAGTTTTTTCGCACAAAAATCACTCAAAATGACTCCTTCTTTCCACCAGCATGAACAATACAGCCAAAATTACTTATTTTCGGCTCAAATTCGCACAAAATAATGTCATTTTTATTGAAAAAATCCTCCTTCTCATACAGTTCCAATAAACAAACTTGACACATGTGACAGATTGAATTTAGTACCTTCCTATTATTTTCCATGTTGGTAATAAATGAATAGCTAACTTTTCGAATTCAAATATAAGTAATAGTATCTCCTTCATCTATGTTTGCAATTGTTTATGAGCACCATGATTCATCATGATTCATTTATTACCAACATGAAAAAAAAGGAACAGTTACAAAATTTCATCATATGTGTCAAGTTTGTTTATTCGGAACTGTATAAGAAGAAGGATTTTTTCCAGAAAAATTACATTATTTTGTGCGAATTGGCTCCGAAAATAAGTGATTTATGGTGTAATGTTTATACTGGTGAAAAGAAGGAGGAATTTTGAGTGATTTCAATGCAAAAAAGCTGTGCTTGAAAATGAGGTTGAAAAAAATCCAAACTCCAACTCGGAAACGGTATGAGACCGCCGGATTCGTGTTCAGTAGGCAAAAACATGTAAGAAAAGTTTTTTACCTATGATACCTCGACTACTCAGCAAATCTTCGAAATTTTTGGTTGTATATTCTTTCCCGTTATCTGATTGTATGCATTTGATTTCCTTCCCTTTCTGGCTTTCAACCAAGGTTATGAAATTTTTGGTGATATCGTTTTGGATCCAATAAACCTCACTTCACACCATCGGGAATGATTATCAATAAACTCGATGAATTATTTCGCCTTTCCAATAGAATCCACCCTCATTGGTCCACATGCATCAGTATGTATCAGTTCAACTAAATTACTTTTTCTGAGAGACTTTTTCGGGAACATGATTTTTGACATTTTTCCGTGATGACATACGTCGCATTTCAAGTTTTCATAACATTTTTCCAATTTCATTCTGCCAATGATTTCTTGCCTTTCAACTTTGAGGAGATCTTCAATATTCAGATATCCCAGCCGACGATGCCACAATTCAAGATTTCCTTTGTTTCTTCTTGAAAAGAAAGGTGATTCCTGGAAATCACGCACATAGTACAATTCTTCGATACGATCTGCAATCAATTCAATATCACGTCGGTCCCTATCACTAGAGCAATGTCCTTCTTGAATACGACGTCAAACCCATTTTCGGCTATCTTCCCAACAGACATCAGGTTGGTTCGCAAGTCTGGAACATACATAGTGTGGCTGAGGGTTATGCCTTTCGATTCTCCATTAACATCGGTCATGAATGATACGGTACCTTTGGCTACTAGTTTAGATGATTGGTTGTTCGCGAGTCTCAATGATTCGTTATTTATGTGAACCATTTCCGTGAAATTTTCAGTTTCTCTACATAGTTTCTTTGCACCACTGTCTTAGCACCATTATATTCCAATATCGCCAATTCGAAAAACTTTGGTGGCACATAGACACACATTTTTGGTACATTTTCCAGCGTTTTTGCGATTATATTTACATTATGATGCTTTATGTCCAATTTTTGTGCATTTTGTGACAAGGGGAAATTTAAATTATTTGTTCTTCGTATTAGCCTCCGAATGGGTCTTCAGGCTTTTTGTTGTATCAGCTTTGAAAGTGCTTTTCATTTGCAAACATTGCATTCTGCATTGAATTCCTAGCTTAATTTTTTCGTGCATCGTTTTCTTCAATGATTTTCACACGTAGCAGATCTGGAACTGGTAATTCATCTCTGGACACGATTGCACATCTGAAGTTTTCAAAACTGTCTGGATTAATTTTGACTTCCATTTCGTTCAATTTGTAAACTGCGTTGAAAAACTTGTTCAAATTATTACGAACATCGTTCTATAACTATTCTCCCAAGAAAATCTTTCATAACTCATCATTTGCATATATAAAATGGCATATCATGACGAAAATTCAACTTTTTCTCATATCTGCCGGCGAGAATGTCTCTTCGAAACCATTTACACGAATCAATATTTCGAAACTCCTATCTGTTTTGACCATTCATTCCAAACAGGTGTGATTTGTGAATATTATGGAAGTTTTGGAGAAATAATTATAAACATATTCGAAATAGATACTAGGCATTTTGCTACAACTCTGATGTGGGTGCCAGGTAACAAGGAAATCAAAGGCAATGAGGAAGCACGCAGCCTCATGGAAAAAGAAGCAAACACTTAATTTTTCGTCTCAGAACCCTTCTGTAGTCTGTCCAAAGCCCACATCAAGGAAGAGTATCGACGCTGGGAAGCTGACCAAATTAAAACCCACTGGAATAAGGTTCCAGGGCAAAGACAATCGAAAAGGCTTCTGAGCCAATCGCCAACGAATGCTAGACAGCTTCTCGAGTTGAACAAGGAAGACTCGTTATGGGACTACTCGCCGGACATTCTTCTTAGTTATCACATAAAAAAAGGAAGATCAGCCAGTGAATTGTGCCGTTACTGCGAGAACTTCGCTGAAACGACACAACACCTGCTTCGCGACTGTCAAGCGCTATTTTGCAAAAGGCTTGAGTTTCTCGGAAGTATTTCATTAACACCCTCAGACATCAGAAGTTTGGCCCCCAGGAAACTGATACGCTTCTCAACAAGTCTCGGAATTCCAAGTATTGGATAAAATAAAGGTAATGTACCGGGTAATTTAATATAAATTACCCACCCCTTATCATCGTTATCATTGCCCATTGAAAAACAAATACGATGTAAAAGTTATGTAGTTATGACTGAATTTTGATAAAAGGCTATCAAAAATACTGTAACGTGCAGATTTCAGGGTTTTTTTTAATGAATATTATTGAATTTTTCCCTGATTTTGAAATATGTCATCCCCATCTTACACCGTTTTTACCCAACTGTGCGACGCAAAAGAGGATGATGTGATTATCAGTCTATGTATGTATGTTTGTTCCTTTTTGGCGACCAAACGCGAGGGCCGATTCTGATGATTCTTACGATAATCGAATTGTCTTAATCTTGTTAGTGTCACCGAAGATATGACGACAAACAGACGCCATATTGTGAGTAAAGACATGACAGTTATAATCGAAATCCAATATGGCGACAACCAGTCGCCATATAACGAATGGCTTAATGACTTCAGATTATTACCGTCTTATAATCCCAACTTGAAAGTGTAAATTAAAGGAGTATATTCGAAAAATTTAAAACCCGACTGCGAGAAGAGTGAACTTCGAAAGAGATGGAAACAGGATGACTAGAAAATATTGTCAGGAAATTATGTTTCAAGAGGTTAACTATTAAACTTGATACTGTAAACAATCTCACGCAGTTCATTGTTAAATTAAAGAAGATACCTCCGACTGCGTCAGAGGTTTGATAGTTAACCTCTTAAATCATAATTTTCTGACAGTATTTTCTGGTTATCTCGTTTCGATCTTTTTTAAAGTTCACATTTCACGCAGGCGGGATTCAATATTTTTTTTATTTATTTTTTTCGTTGCGTTATTGAACGTCGAATGACCTAGTTAGATTAGTTGTTACTGTTCATACCTATCCTATGAAAGTTGACATTTTTAAAGTAAGCTGTGAGAATAACAACTATATTATGTTTGTTAAGTGACATTTCTCCAATGGAATAATCATAAATACTTTAAAAAAAAATTAAACCGACGAAAAAATCAACTGAAAAGCAAAAAATAATATAAACCTTCTTAGTCTCAATGATAATTGAGCTCCTAAACTAATGTGAGTGGATAATTTTGAGTCGGCGCCAAACAAACTAGCAATTGAATTAGGTAAAGCGTAAAATGATGCCAGCGGGATGCACGGCGACGTTTTGATTACTTCTTCAAAGTATAATGATTTTCGTTAATTGTTTGTTTGGCGCCGACTCAAAATAAGTTACTCACATTAGTTTAGGAGCTCAATTATCATTAGGACAAAAAAATTTATTTCATTTTTGGCTTTTCAGTTTATTTTTTCCTCAGTTTAATTTTTTGTTGAAAAGTTTTTATTTTTTACTTTTTTGTGGCTAAAAACAACTAACAACTATCTACTCAATTGACTCCCGGTATCCATTATGTTATAGTGTCATCAGAACTATCTAGATGTGTACCAAATTCCAACAGAATCGGTTCACAGATGGGAAATTATTAATCCCCTATGTTTCTACCCTTAGGGGTGGATTATTCCTTTCCAAATACGAAAATAACCAACAGTCCATCACAACAAGAATCATATAAATCGGATAACCCAGTACAAAGTTATGAGTGGTAGAATCGTTTAACGGGTAAAAATTCCGTAGATGAACGATGAATATCCCCAATTTTTTTACCCTTAAGGGGAATTTTGTTTTGAAAATTCAAATGGGGCTAACTTTGAAGTATACCCTATCCAAGAACAGAAAAATCATTGAAATCGAACTGCATACAGGGTGTCAAAATTTAATTTTTATTTTCTTTTTTTCAATAACTTTCGAAATACTGAACTTAATTGAACGAAAATTGGTATTGAGGGGTTTCTTAAAGTGTCAAATTCGAACCTGATTCAAATACATTGTTCAAAGTGTCCACCTTCAGCGAAGATACAGGCATTCAGTCTTTTAGTCATTGAATCTCGTTCTCGCTCAAATATTATTGATGTGTTTCTTATTGTTTCACAGGAGTCTACTATTCGGTTTCTCAGATCTTCCTCGTTCGCTTCTGGAGTTTTATAAATTAGTGACTACAAATGTCCCCAAAAATAAAAATATAGCAGGTTTAGATCTGGGGTCCTTGGTGCCCATGCCTGGTTAGGTTCTTCTACACCCCTACCGATCCATCGATTTGGATAGACAGTGTTAAGGAATTCCCTGACTACTACGCTCAAATGGGTCGGAGCCCCATCATGCATAAACTTCATGCGGATACGAGTTTCTAATGGTACATTCTGAAGTAAACCCGACAATTCCTTCCCTAACAAGTCTCTGTAAGTTGCGCCATTCAGTCGGAACGGAGGAAAGAAAGGATCTATCAAGTAACTATCAATTATTGTCGCCCATACATTTACAGAAAATTGATAGTGATAATGTCTTTCACTAACTGCGTGCGGATTTTCCAGAGCCCAAACATGGTTGTTATGAAAGTTTGTGATAGCATGTCGGGAGAAGTTTGCCTCGTCCGTGGAGAGTACATATCTTAAAAATTGAGGATTTCCAGCCAATTTTCTCAAGAACCACTGACACATAGTGATGCGTTGTGAAAAGTCTCGTGGCAAAAGAGCTTGAACCCTTTGAATATGGTATGGATATAATTCTCGATTGTGGATAATTCTCCAAACTGTGGACTGAGTAGAATTGAGAGCTTCAGCAATTACTCTTGTATTCGTTCCTGGATTCTCCTCGAGAGCGTTCAAAACAGCTTCTTTCAATTCTGCGGTTCGGACTGCTCGTGGTCTTCAAATAATATTAGCTGCCCACTTAGAGCTACCTGTTTCTGCCAAACGACGGTGGAGACTGGTAAATGTTGGAGCTGAATACAGTATGCGATTAGGAAATCGCTCCTGGTAAATACGTCTTGCATCGCGCGCATTTCCATCCGCAAGGCCATAAAGGAAATGCATGTCGCCTAAATGAGCATTATTGTTTGAATAATACATTTTTTCAAAATTAGTGTTTTAGAACTTACAGAAACTTCAACAAAACAACAAAACGTTCAACTGTCACATAATATGTAATTACCAAAACTACTTACTCAAACGTCAAATTCATTTCCTAAGCATTCTTGTGAAAAATGCAAAATAATGGTTATAACTTCAACACGCATCGATTATCAAATAATCGACTTGAAATTTTCAAGTCCAAATATCTACAAAACGGTTGCTTATAGCGACTTGTAACAAAAGGATCTTATTGACGTAGATATGATAGAGGAATTGATTTGTTCACCGAAAAATGTGTTCAAAAGAGTTATAAATCGTCAAAAAAGATAAAGACGTATAGGTGGCGCCCCCTACGAGTGAGAGCCATAATAACATCAGGTTCACATTCGACACCTCAAAAAACTTCTCATTACCAATTTTCGTTGTCAGTGTTTTGGAAGTTATATAAAAAAACGAAAGTAAAAATAAAATTTCAACACCCTGTATCTTGGAAACGAAGCGTTCCCATACATATATTTATTTGGACAATTCATATTAGAATATTGTGAGGACTCACCTCCCGAAGTTTGTCAAAGTACTTTCGAATTACCCTGTATATAAAACAACAAAAATCTGATACCGTCAGAAAAAAACATTCAAGAATATTTACCAAAAGGTGAATCATACCTTCAGTTTAAGTAAGAAAAATAGTGTAGTTCAAGAAAACCAGAAAGAACAGCTAGATATACTGCTTCATTCCGAAGGTAAGTCTATCCATATTAATTCGCGAATAGACTTTTTTGAAACATTGTATTAGAAAATTCTGAATGTAGTTTCAAAATGTAGCCGATCAATTACGTGAAAGATTTCCCTAAATCCAACGTACTTTGAAAAAAACAGCTACAAACCATATAAAAAAAAATCCGTAAAAGTTTTAACAGAGAATCATAAGAGGGAAAGGCTGGAATGTTGCCAAAAGATGATTCAAAATTACGTATATAAAACTGACACAGCCGTTTCGGCACAATCAACTGAAAATCATCGAGTATTTGATAACTATTTATTAACTATTTTCTAACACAAACCACAATCTTCTAACTCGGCTGGTTAGCGAAAAAAATGGTGTTGTGCTAGTTTAACTCTTGAGGTGGCGTAGCTGTTCCATAACTTTTCATCCAGAAAAGTTAGGAAGATTATTCAAATGCCCAAATTTCTAGCTCTTTAATAACTTTTACATAGTATATGTCAAATCCGAATTCGAACGATATTGAACGAATTTAATACATGAACATTCGTTTTTGTGACTATTTATTAAATCCAAAACTATCATTCAAAATTAACCAATAATGCTTTAGTGTTCCACTTTTTTTTTAAATAGTAATGATGTGCTGAATAAATATTGAATACAAATGACAACAAAGCTAGAAACTTCAAATTAATAAAAAAAAAAGTTTTTAGGACAACTATTTAATAATTACAGCACAATCACTCAATGAACGGACATTGCTTTGCTGTTTATCATTGTCCGGAAAAAGTGGAGTTGTGCTGGAAAATATATCGAACACAAACTTTAGTACAGCGAAATTTCAGAATGATATATAAATGTGTTTTCCGGGCTTTACTATTACATAACTCCAGCTCAAACACTCGAAATGAACGAAGGAAGGCTTTGTTGTATCTCATTGTCCAGAAATAGTTGAGTTGTACTATTTCAGGTCAATGATAAACAACGATGGATCCTACGTTCATTTTGAGTGTTTGTGCTAGAGTTATTCAATAGCAGTATCCGGAAAACAGATTTTTATGTATCAGTCTGCAATTTCTGGGTGTTTTAACTTCTGTTCGATATATTTTCCAGTACAACTCCACTGTTTCTTGACAATGATTAACAACAAAGCATTCTCCATTCATTTTGAGTGATTGTGCTGGAGGTATGAATAGTAGAGTCCGGAATATATATTTTTATGTATTAAACTGCGATTTATAATTTTTACTCGATATATTTTCCAGCACAACTTAACTATTTATGCACAATGATGAACAACAAAGCATTCTCCGGTCATTTTGAATGATTGTGCTGAGGTTATTGAATAGTAGTCACGAAAACGTTTTTTTTTTAATTAATTTGCACTTTCTGGCTATGTTATAATTTTTATTTCGTTCGATTTCGGATTTGAATTACGATAGTGCCTTCGCAGCCCTTGGTTCGGAAAGCACTACACTTCGTTTGAAACCAATTTTGTGTTGAATAACTCTTTTTCAACGTTCACCTTTTTGCACAATTGAAGATTTACTTCACTCGATGCTTTTAATGGAAATTGAGAATGAAGGTTACAAGTGACAAAAATGGAATGATCAAAATACATATATCTCAGATAATTTATAACATAAACGAAGAATAAAACTATTATAGTTCTTTCGTTGATTTTCGGTTTACAAGATAATTCTCGGTGTGAGCTTATTCTGCAAAGATAAATCTCGATAGGAGCTTGGTCTGCAATTTCTCTAGTCGCCATGAGGTCTAGGCGGCAATGCGGGACTCAGGAACTGGGTGGCAGGGCCGGACTCAAGAACTGGGTGGCAGGGCCGGACTCAAGAACTGGGTGGCAAGCCGGACTCAGGAACGTAACTTTTGACATATATTATCTGAGAGTTATCAAAAAGTTAGAAATTTGGGCATTTAAATAATCTTCCTAACTATTCTGGATAAAAAAGTATGGAACGGCTGTGCCAGCCAAAGAGTTGAGCTACCACAACATCATTTTTCCGCTAACCAGCTGAGTTAGAGAATTTTGGTTTGTGTTAGAAAATAGTTAAACAAAAATTTATCAAATACTGATGATTTTCAGTTGATTGTGCCGAAATGGCTGTGTCAGTTTCATATACATATGTACTGATGAGTCATCGTTTTCTACAGCAGGAGATTTTAATAGAAAAATATCGAAGGTCGTGGATAAAACACAACAGAAAAAGATTGCTAGAACAAATAAAAAAATGGTAGAAGTAGTTCATATCACTCAAAGTGGAGTAGATAGATAATAGGATCATACACTATGCCTCGTACGAATACGATGGCTTTTGTTTTCTTCTTTTTATATGTGAAGTGTAGATAACAAAATTTGTTTTATTTATTGATTCGTTTGTAATTTTATTTATGGTAACCATTTGTCAAACAATTCGAAAATAAAGTAAACTACAGATATTGTTTTTGTGGAGATCGACTTGGAGTTTCCCCCCATTGATCCTATTAAATGAAAAAAACATGGAAAAAAACTGTAAGCATTTGGTGCGGAATTTTTAGGAAAAAATTGTTGGCCCTATATTTCATGATTATATATAAAGAGAAGTTACCTATAAAAAGTACTCATCCCAGAAGTAAAAAATATTATTTTAGATAATTTTTCGGAAGCCGATTTGGATGCGAGATGGGGAAACACCGCATAGTGTGCTACCGTTCAAGGACATTTGACCGATGTATTCCCAATATGGATAGGAAATAATGGAATTATTGTATGGCCACCTAACAGTCCGCACTTGACCTCTATGGGTTCATGTTTCTTCAGATTTCTAAAAGACATTGTTAATAATAATAATGATATTCAACTCTTAAAGACACGATTCGACTTGAAATAGAGAACCTGAATGTCAATAATCAAGCAATTTCCAATGCACTCATAAATATGAGAAGACGATGACAATTGTGCATTGACAATAATGGTGTTATTTAAATATCCTGAATAAATTTTTGTTATCTATTTTTGAACGAATATTTGAACTTGTTTTCTCACTGTGAACCATTTTGAACATTCCATTGAAGAAATATCACTAAACAAACATATGTAGCTGTAATTTTTTCAGCTTACTTTAAAAATGTTAACTTTCATAGTATTTACAGTAACAAATAGTCTGAATTATTCAACGTTCAATAACTCAAAAACGCTATAAAATTATAGTTAGTTAATTATACGGACAGAGTAATTTCTTTGTTTCGCTACACTAACATATTGAAAAGATTATTAATCCCAAAAAAATGTCAAGAATTCCTGATGAAGTAACATCAAATATTTTCATTTGAAACATTTCCCCGTTTTATATAAGGAATAGTAACTCAGACATATTAATGATGGAATGAGTTGTATTTCCGGAAGCTATATCGATTGAATATAATTTAACAAAAAAAAAACACAGAAAGAGTGAACTTTTCCGGTCGACCCGAGTCCCACAAAGAATGAACACCGATAAACACAGAGGGAAAAATATGGAATTGAATTCTCGAATGGAAATGATGCGATGAAAGTACCATTCCAAGTGCCCCATTATAAGAGAGAATGAGTCCACGTGTCACGCCATTTCCATGACATATTGAAATGCCTCCATACAAGAACCGAATGCCTTTTCATTTTCTCATTATCATGGTTGAAATAGACCGGTCGACAGCTTTATCTGGCTCTGCATGGCTCTGATGATTTGGCGCCCATTAATATTCAGGAAAAACTGAACGAAATTGAGTGAGATTATTTCTTCGGGTAGAATATCGGAATTTTGTACCCAACACACAATCAACTCTAATCCACACCATTATGCCAAAATCATGCTGTATAGAAGGGGCCAACGACCGTCACGTTACCTGATATCAATATTTATTTTACCAAGATATATATAATTATATATATATATATATATATTATATATATATTATATATATATAATTTAATTATATATATATATATATATATATATATATTTATATATATTTTGATAATATATTTTTCATACTTGTCAATTGTCAACTTCATTTATACTTCAATTGTCAGTCATCTGTCACCACTTCTTCTTTTGAATTTTAAAATGTTTTCACACTTATGTTCAAGTAATCATGATCAATTTTGATCAAAGTTTCAACTATATATGACTATACCAAGAGTGTTGTCTGTTGTGACATGTTATTTTATAAATTGCTGCAAGTGAAAGGGTTTAACCTCACTTTCGTAAGTAAACACATGCCTATTTAGTTTTCAAATCTAATAATGTTCAATATTAATTCATTGTAGAGTCCCTGATGAAGAGACAATAAATGACTCGAAAGCTTGAATAGAAAAAGAGTTCACTTTAATTTCCATACCTTGTTGACTGCATACCCGAATTTTAAAAAGGATTCTTCTTTAACTTAGACAGTCGTCTAACCTTCACACCTATATATATATATACATAAAAATAATTCGATGGAGCCAATTTCCAGTTATGGAAATTCAGTGTTTGTATCGTATTGAGGGCCTGTGATTTGATAAAGTAGTCACTGGAGTAAAGGCTACAAAAGCCTATAATATCTGCTAGCAATGCCAAATATATCAAAAAAGGAGAAGGACAACAAGCCAGGGTCATATTTCAATTGTCTATCAATGGGAATTCATTTTCATAGTCAGTGAATTGCCAAACTACAGGAAAAATGTGGAATAACTGATTATGGTTCACGAGCAAACGACAGGAGAGTTTCGAAACACATAGTTCACCAAAATGTTACAAACCGCATATTCCTAGAGGTCAAAATATTGCCAATTTCATTTCTGATGTTGAGTCTATAGTCAAACAATAGAAATATAAGGGTGAAGATATATCCTATGTTACTGTGATTTCCAAAACGATGGAAAGTCCCTCGAAACATGCCATGCTGGTAACATCATGGAATTCTGTCTATCCCTGCGAACAAACTGGCAGCGCACGAGTCTTGTGACTGCATCAGGCAACAAACTTGAAGGCTGGAAATCTTAAGATTTTCGAAAATATTCCCTAGAATTCAGGGGACAAGCCATCAGATATCATGCCAGCTAGGCACGACTCTGAAGTGGTTATAAACAACCACCATATTCTCATAACGAACGGGCCTCAACTATAGGAATGCACAGTATGGTACACTGATGGACGAGAAGGCTGGAGTGGGAATCACGGATCCACTTTCAGGCCTCAAAACCCTGGGCAAGCCCCAACATTTTTTGCAAGCGAAATCAATGCATAGAAATTTGGCCCAAAATGCTCCCGCAAGAGGCTTCAGAAAATCTATCAGATAGAAAGAAGCATCAAAAGCTCTGAAATCACATATTTGTGAGGACTAGACTGACTCTACTTAAGACAACGGTACGAACAATCAGGTCATCTTTATGTGGGTGCTAGGTCACAAGTGAATCGAAGGATGGAGAGCAGACAGTTGCCAGGAAGGGTTCAGAACCCTTATGTGTGTGATGGATCACTTGGCAACACTGGCCACAGTTGTCTCTGCAGCTCGCTGGCTGATACGATGTTCGGTCAAAAATGAAATATTGCAACAAAATACATAAGAGATAAATAAGATTACCTTCATTATTTATCTGATTAATTTTGTCATTTCTAGAATCCAATGAAAACTTTCAATTCAAATCATTCATGTATGTTTTTGCCTATCAAAACATCGCTAAGGAAAAATATTCTAACAAGAAAATTGCCGCGGGAATAATTTGATGTATTTTGTTCTTATTGTGCGACAAAGTTTTTTTTAATTTGACGTAAAAACCCCTAAAAAAGGGGGAAAAAAGAACCCCGGTTGGGGAAAATTTTTCAGGGGAAAAGGGAAAGTATTCAGATGTAAAAACGGGAAAAAATAAAATTAACAAATTTGATGTGAAAAAATTTCCCCATTTTTTTTTTCCCGACTTTGTTTTGGAATTTAAAAGCCCCTTGGGACTCGTTTTAAAAAATTTTTTGAAAATTTCAAATTATTTTTTTTTTTTTCATTTGGGGGAAATTCGGAAAATAAACCCACCCGGGAAAAAGGTTTGTTTCGAAAAAGGGTTTTCCAAAAAGGGTATATTGGGGGGGAAAACCGCGAGGGAAAAACGAAGGCGAAAAAGGGGTTGGGGTGAAAAGGTTTAAGCTTTTCCGAAAAAAAGAAACAAAATTTTTATTTCCCCCATTTGGGGCCCCGTCCCGAAAAAAACAGAAAAAAAAGAACAAAAGGGCCCCCGAAAAATTTTCCCAATTTTGGGGGGAAAAATGAATTTCCATGGGAAAACGGGAAAAAAAAAATTTACTTTTTTTCCCCGACCATAATTTGGGGGATAAAAAACAAAAACCCCCTTTAACCTTTTAAAGCGATCGGCCCTCTTTAAAAAAATTTGGCATTTTTTAAAAGGGGCCCCCAAAACCCCCCCTTTAGGAGTTTCAATATAAACCCGAAGTTCAACCGATTGCTCATGAGTAACAAATTAACAGAATAATAATTAAGTTTGCCGTTAAAATAGGGTAATGAGTTAGCTCCGCTTTCGATTACGGGAAATATAGCCGATACTGATTGAAATCATCAGACAGCCAGCCAGCGATGGAAATATCGCCGATACCATGGCGATCAACAAATCATTTATATAAATGACTCAATCGAAGTAGTTCACTTCATTCCAGCGTACGATACGCATTATCATATAGATTTGAAGAGTTCAGCGTTTCGACATCATATGACCAGTTTATATTCCACGTGAGATTCAGTCACAAAGTTTTGCTTTAAGCCTTATTAGCCGCCATTACAAAATTAACAGTTTTCGAATACGTCGATGAGTGAAAGATTTTCACGAAATGCGTCAAATCTGAGTGCCATGGTTTATTATTGAAGTGACACGACTGGCCTGAGTTTACCTGGCCTGATATCGGTGATTCAGTCCTCACTCTGGAACAGGTATGGTCTCTGATATTTTGGGAAAACATCCGGCAACCCCGCAAAAGCCTCAGCAGTTCGAAGACATTTAATAAACAGAATGAACATAAATGAAAGTATTGCCACTTTATAACTCGATATTTGTTGGGTATGGGTGAAGAAAACCTGAAGGTATGTCTCAGAGCAGCAATAGCGATCGATAACCATCGATACGATTCACAAAAACCGAAAAATAGAAACGAAATATCAGCCGAAATACGCCAGATTTCGGCGCATTTTGGCTGATTCATTTGCCCGTTTGTTAATTTCCGCAGTCTCAATATTCGATATAACGCAGGCAGCTTCATTCGCCGACCGCGGCCAGAATTCATTGCTGACCGGTTAGATTTTGAATTACCGACGTGTTTGAATGCCGTATAAATTACGCATTGAAATGGCTCAGAACTGCTTTCGTTATTTTATTTTTGTAAGAGAAAGTGTTGAAACAGATATGACCGAAGTGTTGGTAAGGTAGTCAGACACCCTAACTTTTTTAAAACATTTCATAAGCCGCCAGTTGTTTCATATTTAGGTCAAGTTGAAAATATATGAATATCAGCGCAGATAATAGTGCAGTGGAATTGTCTGCGTTTTAACTGCCGCAGAGCGATCAGATATAAGAATATACCATTTATTCTATAATTGCTTTTTTTTTTTCATATATAAATATTATATTAGTCAATACAGCATTACCGATGAATTCTGAAACAGCCATCAATCGGTTCGTGACCACATCTATAGGATTCATTAGTGATTTTGTATTATTGCTTTTAGAAATAATATTGTGTCTCTGTTTCAATTTTTAGCGAAAAGTTCGTTATTCAAGGATTTATCCATCAGAATGATATTTGATGAACGGAGGGGACGTAGTGGGTTCGAAGTAATCAATTATATCTACATACGAATCTCCGGTTGTCGTAAAATATGTGAAACGAGTGAGAGAACAGCTTTGTCTATCAACATATATTGTTACTACGCTTCGGCTAGTAGAAATCAATGAATAATTGTTGCACTGAATTCAGCCTTTCGTGTTTTTTAGAGTTAGTAAAACATTACATATATTGTATTGATTATTATCGTATAGAACATGAAAGATGAACATTGTTTGTTTTGATTAGTTCGGTTATCGTGTGAAGATCGACTATTGACGCCGCAAATCAATAACTCGGCCTTCAAAGTCCAAAGAGCTACTACTGTGTGGTAAAATGAGTACCGGGTCTGCAACGACAACATCCAGACTATCAAACGTTAAAATGTTCATCTCATGCTCCTATACGACAGTACTAATATCAACAATACCATGCAAGGAGTGAACACTGGCTCACAAGTAAAAAGGTACGAACAATTCAGTGCAACAATTATTCATTGGTTTCCTACTTTTGTACAGGGGTAGATGTCCATGGAGGAGTAGCAATATATGTTGATAGATCTTTGAAAACCAAGCCTGTTTCTCTCCACTCGTTTCACATGGTTTTGCATTGTGAGGTTCGTCGAGTGAAACTATTAGATATAATTGTTACTTCAATTACCTTCTATAGATCCCCTCCATTCGTAAATATCGATATATTCATGGATAAAATGGAAGAGCTGATTATCCCTTTGAATAGCAGACATAAACAAAAATTATTGAAACGGGAGATTTTAATATTAATTTCTAAAGCAATAATACAAATCACTGTAGATCTATAGATGTGGTCACAGATTATGGTTTTACAAAATTGATTGATGAAACAACCAGAATTCATCCGGTGAGTGGCATTGGTTCTTGTATTGATAATATAATATTTATCTATGAAAAAAAAAGCAATTATAGAGTCGTAGATATTTGTATATCTGATCATAGTGCTCAGTTCACCAAACTCTGCAAACAGTTCAAAACGCAGACAAATTCCACTGCACACTGTATCTGCGCTGATAATTCATATAATTTTCAACTTGATTTCGATATGAGTAACTGGCAACTATAGTGACAGCCGATGACAAAAGAAAGTTAGGATTGTTGTCTGACTACCTTACTAACACTTCAGGTCACTATGCTGGCAAGCACTTTTCTCTTACAAAAATAAAATAACAGAAAACTAGTTCCCAATTTTTTTTTGCTGACCATTTTCAATGCATGAGAACTGATCTAACGATCATTCAAACAATCAGTGAATTCTCAAAATCTATTGGTCAAAGATTATAATGAATTTTACAAAAAGGCCCTGATCGAGGCTGAATGAAATGCCTGCGACATAAAATCCGGAAATAAATGTAGAGATACTTGGAAACTAGTAAACAGACAATGAGGATCAATACAAATGCACCGAAATCTAGCAATATTTCAGCTGATGATTTCGTTTCTTATTTTTCAATTTTTGTGAAGATCATTATCGATAGTTTATCAATCACTATTGCTTCTGCTTTCTCCTAGGACATACTATTCGTTTTTATTTCTACCCACTACCCCAACCAAAATCATCGGAGTTATAAATGTACTTGAGAAACACAAATACTTTCGACATGTTCGATCTGAACAGTAAAATAAGGAGGAACTCAAAACTAAAATTGCTGAACCACTTACTGAGCTTTGCAAAGAGTTTTCCCGGATATTTCCAAACTCTCCAAAGTTATACCTATATTCAAGAGTGGGGACACTGAATCACCAGGAAATATCAGGCCAATACTAGGTAAAATAATTGAATTCATTGTCAAAAATAGTATAATAAACTCCTTAACATAAGACAATTTTGATTTCGTGAAAGTCGTTTCACTATCGAGGCGATCTATACGATAATCAGAGATATTGTGAGAATTACATTTGTGTAATACTAATAGAGCTAAGCAAAGCTTGTGACTGAATCTCACATTAGATAAGCTGGATCACTATGGTGTCCGAAGAAAAGCCTTAGACTTCTTCAAATCCTACTTATGAAATATGCACATGTCAGTACACTTCTGGAATGAAAATTAATGAACTACTACTCGATTAGGTCCACTCCTGTTTATCATTTATATAAATGATTTATTTGATCATATGAATTTTATCAACGATGCAACTTTCCATCACTCAAACAGTAATCTGAATGATTTCAATCAAGTATCAGCTCATAATTTCCCCGTAATCAAGCAGAGGCTAACTCCATTACCCTAAAGTACAACGAAAACAAAACTTAATTAATTATTCTGTTAACAAAAAATTTTGTTACTCATGAGCAATCGGTTGAACTTCTTGGCATTCATATTGATCAATCCATGAAATGGTGTTATCGAAGCACTGTGTAGAAAATAGTCGACACAAACTTTTCTAATGAGGCAGATCAGCTCTTACATGAGTACAACGCGTAGCCTTCTTCGCTTTTTTCATCCCCACATATCATATGGTCAGAAGATAAAAGTCAAATTTCTGTTTCCATGATTTCCAATAGATGCTTCATCTCCTATGAATTGAAATTCTTCTGGAGCCCTGCTTTGTTCCAGTTTTTTTCTGCTGTATTTCGGCACAGCTCCAAAATGGTGGAAATAATAATACTTGTTTCTTTATTCGAGCACAACAGCTACCAATTTTTCACCACCGAACCCTTGCTATCCGCCTTCAGTCTTTGACACTCGCGAGTTTTCCCTCACAATATAACCTTGTTAGGATAACCACTTTTCACATACGAATTACAAACTTTACCGCTGTCACCAGGTGAGGTATGTATTATCACTTGTAATATCACAAGAGAGTGAGAATAAAGTAAAAATAATTTGATAGATTTTCGAAAATTTTAAATAGATACGAGAGCTCAACGGGCTCGAGTGGCTATTGCCAAAAACGCAACAAGTCTGAGAAAGAAATCTGGGGAATTATTTTCTACTTTATCGAACTCTCTGTGGTATTGTTTGGATTATTTTCTGATATTACGATCATGAATACATTTCCTTGCACCATGATACAATGTTCCAAACCAGCTTTGATTCATTTCTCACTTTTCATGCGAATTGATGACATACGTCAAATTAAAAATATACTTTGTCGCACAATAAGAACAAAATACATCAAATTATTCCCGCGGCAATTTTCTTGTTAGAATATTTTCACTTAGCGATGTTTTGATAGGCAAAAACGTACATGAATGATTTGAATTGAAAGTTTTCATTGGATTCTAGAAATGACAAAAATTAATCAGATAAATAATGAAGGTAATACTTATTTATCTCTTATGTATTTTTATAGTTGCAATATTTCATTTTTGACCGAACATCGTATCAGCCAGCGAGCTGCACGAGACTAACTGTGTGGCCAGTGTTGCCATAGTGATCCATCACACACATAAGGGTTCTGAACCCTTCCTTGGCAAGGCTGTCTGCTTCTCCATTGCCTTCGATTCACTTGTGACCTAGCACCCACATAAAGATGACCTGATTGTTCGTAGCCAGTTGTCTTAAGTAGAGTCAGTCTAGTCTCACAAATATGTGATTTCAGAGCTTTTGATGCTTCTTTGCTATCTGATAGATTTTCTGAAGCCTCTTGCGAGGCATTTTGGGGCGCAAATTTCTATAGCATTGATTTCTGCTTGCAAAAATGTTGGGGCATTGCCCAGGGGTTTTGAGAGCCTGAAAGTAGGATCCGTGATTCCCACTCCAGCCTTCTCGTCCATCAGTGTACCATACTGATGCATTCCTTTATAGTTGAGGCCCGTTCGTTATGAGAATATGGTGGTTGTTTATAACCACTTCAGAGTCGTGCCTAGCTGGCATGATATCTGATGGCTTGTACCTGAATTCTAGGGGAATATTTTCGAAAATCTTAAGATTTCCAGCCTTCAAGTTTGTTGCCTGGTGCAGTCACAAGGCACTCAGTGCCGCTGCCAGTTTGTTCGCAGGGATCGACAGAATTCCATGATGTTACCAGCATGGCATGTTTCGGAGGGGACTTTCCATCGTTTTGGAAATCACAGTAACATAGGATATATCTTCACCCTTATATTTCTATTGTTTGACTATAGACTCAACATCAGAAATGAAATTGGCAATATTTTGACCTCTAGGAATATGCGGTTTGTAACATTTTTGGTGAACTATGTGTTTCGAAACTCTCCTGTCGTTTGCTCGTGAACCATAATCAGTTTATTCCACATTTTTCCTGTAGTTTGGCAATTCACTGACTATGAAAATGAATTCCCATTGATAGACAATTGAAATATGACCCTGGCTTGGTTGTCCTTCTCCTCTTTTGATATATTTGGCATTGCTAGCAGATATTATAGGCTTTTTGTAGCCTTTACTCCAGTGACTACTTTTATCAAATCACAGGCCCTCAATACGATACAAACACTGAATTTCCATAACTGGAAATTGGCTCCATCGAATTATTTTTATATATATATATATATATATATATATATATATATATATATATATATATATAAGGTGTGAAGGTTAGACGACTGTCTGAGTTAAAGAAGAATCCTTTTTAAAATTCGGGTATGCAGTCAACAAGGGTATGGAAATTAAAGTGAACTCTTTTTTCTATTCAAGCTTTCGAGTCATTTATTGTCTCTTCATCAGGGACTCTACAATGAATTAATATTGAACATTATTAGATTTGAAAATTAAATAGGCATGTGTTTACTTACGAAAGTGAGGTTAAACCCTTTCACTTGCAGCAATTTATAAAATAACATGTCACAACAGACAACACTCTTGGTATAGTCATATATAGTTGAAACTTTGATCAAAATTGATCATGATTACTTGGACATAAGTGTGAAAACATTTTAAAATTCCAAATGGGCTCTTATGGAGGTCATGTTGGATAAGGCAAGTTCTTCCTCATTCTTTGGTCACCGTCTTGGGTTTCCAGTGAAAAAACTTGCTGACATGAGCACCTGCAAGCCATATGCTGAGATACATCGTATTCTCCAGAACTCCTTCCAGTATTTTATTGTGCTAACTTTTTTGCTGGTTGTTCGAGATTCGGATTTGTCTGGTGCGTATACTTGAATAATTTATTTGTATTATCAAATCAAGATTTGGATTCAATATCAGAATTTTGGAATCTGCCTTACCATTTACATTTTCATCTATAGCAACGTAGAATGCTGTCTCTAGAAGTTCACACTCTTCGTATTTGAAGCTACTGATATTGGCATTTTATTCAATGTTTGCAGTCTTGAAATGTGGAAATTACATACAGAGTATGCATTTAACACCAGTTGCACATTTTTGGTTGCAGATGGACCATTTGGCATTACAATTTTGAGACATATCCGTCGACTACTCAGACCAAGTTGATTCTGTGTACACCGATTTCAGCAAAGCTTTCGACAAAGTTGATCACAATATATTAATTGCAAAATTATCTGAAATCGGTAAACATGGATATCTAATTCGCTGGCTCCCCTCATATCTGTTCAACAGGATCCAAATTGTTACAATAAATAGTTTTAGTTCAGCCCCTTACGTTGAGACCTCGGGGGGTACCCCAGGGCTCGCTATTGGGCCCACTACTCCTCATATTTTTTTAAATCATGTAGGTTCCTGTTTCTCGTTCTGTATCTTTCTTGTATATGCAGATGATATCAAGATATTCTCCCAGGTTACCAGTATTGGTGACTGCTCATATTTCCAACAAGATCTAGAGAGGTTCTCAAAATACTGTGAAGATAACAAACTCCTTCTAAACCCGGACAAATGCTGTTCCATCTCATTTAGTTGCAATGAATCTCCAATTATGTGTACAGCCTTGATAACAAGAGACTCAGATGAGTTAATGGAATAAAGGATCTTGGAGTCATCTATAATAAAAAAATGTCCTTCGCACCCCATATTGAAATGGTTGTTGCAAAAAGAAAGCGTATGTTAGGATTGGTTTTAAGAACCTGCAACAATTTTTCATCGCAACTTGCTCTAAAATCTTCAAACCATGCCTATGTTTATATGTTTATAGTTAGGTGACATATGCATCTGTTATACAGGGTGAGTCAACATGATTCCCGTGGCTCATTGCTCGTTAATGTATCACTATTTCGATTTCTTATATTTTTTTTGTCAAAGGGACCATCTAAGACCACCTTCTGAAATCATTTTCATTTATACAGGGTGCATCATTGATGCGTGGCTAACCAAAGTTGTTCTTTTTCAAATGAAACACCCAGTATATTTTTATATATTCGGATCGGCTGTTCCATTGTCTGCTAATGATTTTTTCAATTCCGTTGCGGCGTTGCCGAGTTATTCGAAAGAAATCTATATGTAGACTTCTTTTCGAAAAATTACCTTTTTCACATTTTGAAATATTTAGTAAAGATAATTGGGGAATTGTTGGTTGATATGATGATGTTCATTGAGAATACCAAGAATTTGGAATAAATTGTACTGGATGTTCGATACGACAACACAAACTTAGCCATTTTCAAACATCGGTATTTTGATTTTTTCAAATGGAACACCCTATATATTTTCATTTGAATCAAGTCCTTTTCAATAACTCTACACTTTTCATTCCCCATGTCATGTACCTTAAAAAACTCGTTTCCGATATATTCTACATCCAAAAGATGGATATTTTTCCACAGAAAATATTGACAATGTTCGCCTTTGGTATCATATTTGGAATTGAACTATGCATAAAAATCATATTTATTCGAATCTAACAGAGAATAATAATCAATGCAGCAAATGTTCAATGTGCCTGCCATTTTCACCAATACACACTCTCAATCTGTTTCGAAAATTAGTATCCACATGTGCCAGCATGTCCTCTGAAATTTCCCTAAAAGCAGTTCGAATTCTTGCTTTCATATTTTCAGGAGTTGTAGGCGGAGTTTGATAGACAACCCATTAAATGTATCCCCAAAGAAAAAAAAACATTTTTGTAAGGTCCAGTGACCTTGGAGGCCACTGAACTGGCCCTACTCCACCTATCCATTTTTCACAGAATCCATTATCAATATATTCCCGCACATCAGTGTAGTAATGTGCAGGCGCGCCATCTTGTTGTAGCCACATTCTCTGCCTTATTGCCAATGGAATATCATCTAATAAATTTGATAACTGACTTCGGAGAAATCTTAGATATTTTCTTCCAATGAGATGTCCGTTAAAAAAAAAAGGGCCCAATTACACGCTGTCCAATGATACCTCCCCAAATATTCAGTGACCAACGTTGTTGGTGATTGACATATCTACCAAAATGAGGATTTCTTGCATAATAGTGCATATTATGCCGATTCACATGACCATTGTTGTGAAACGTGGCTTCGTCCGAAAATAGAACATACTAAAAAAAATCAGGTTCTTGGTTGATTTTATCTACACCCCATTGGCAACACCGCATTCGCTTTGGAAAATCTCTTTCAGTCAGCTCTTGCATTAACTGCATATGATATGGATGGTAATTGCATTTTCTCACCATCCGAGAAACACTACTTTGAGATATTCCCAACTCCCTACTCAAAATACATGTACTCACATGGGGATTTTCGGTAATATGCAATGCAATATCAAGGCATTTTCATCATTCGTTACAGGACAAGCACGTTCTTACTTTTTGTGAAATACTTTTCCGGTTTCCTCAAATCTTGTTTTGAGGTCTCGAAATGCTCGCTCTGGTCTTCTCTCAGAAAACTTCTGTTCGTATAATCTAGATGCCAGTAAGCAATTGCCATCACTTTCTCCCAAAGCATACACCATTTTAACTATGTCCTCTTAACGATAATTCATAATGCCACAATAATTTTTAACACAACTGGATTGTAGTTTGACAGTTACCTCTATTTACAAATTCCGATAGTCATTTTTTCAGCGGTAGTCATGGATAACTAAACTAGAAAAAATAGTTACATTTAAAAATTTATTTTGCTATGATAGTTATTCATGAGCTGCCAAGAATGCTTTTGAAGATGGAAAAAAATTATTGAAACATCATTCAGTATCAGTATTTTCTAAGAACAAACATGTAGATAAAAAAATCTATAGAATTGTTGATTTGATATTGAACAATTCCTTTAAACCAGAATATCTCTGAAACAGGTTGTTTAAGGTACATGACGTCGAAAATGAAAAGTGTAGAGTCATGAAAAAGGAGTTGCTTTAAATGAAAATATACAGGGTGTTCCATTTGAAAAAATCAAAATACCGATGTTTGAAAATGGCTAAGTTTGTGTTGTTGTGTCGAACATCCTGTACAATTTATTGCAAATTCTTGGTATTCTCAATGAACATCATCATATCGACCAACGATTCCCCAATTATCTTCACTAAATATTTCAAAATGTGAAATAGGAAATGTTTCGTAAAGAAGTCTACAAAATAGATTTCTTTTGAATAAATCGGCATCGCCGCAACAGAATTCAAGATTGAAGGAATCGTTGAGCAGCCAATGGAACAGCCGATCGGAATATATGAAAATATACCGGGTGTTTCATTTGAAAAAGAACAACTTTGGTAAGCCACGCATCAATGATGCACCCTGTATGAATGAGAATAATTTGAGGAGGTGGTCTAAGATGGTCCCTTTGACAAAAAAAATATAAGGAATCGAAATAGTAATACATTAAGGAGCAATGAACCACGGGAATCCTGTTGACTCACCCTGTATACTGCCCCCAATATGAGGTAAACAAACACAAACTTGAAATGACCCATAATGAGTTCTTGAGAATTCTTGATAACAAGGTTACTAGTACTTGAAATAACATGGCAAGCACAGATTATCTCAGACAGAAATACCAGTTTCATAGCCTGGAAATACGTAGAGAGCACTCTGATGTTATATTTTTGTATAAATTATTAAACGATTACATTGATTCACCCCCCATATAAGCATTATTGTTCCTAGTCGACCAGTTTCATAGCCTGGAAACACGTAGAGAGCACTCTGATGTTATATTTTTGTATGAATTATTGAATGATAACATTGATTTACCCACCATATTGTCAAATATAAGCATTCATGTTCTTAGTCGACCTTTAAGAAACAATCCTCTCTTTGAGATATCTTTTCACAAAACCAATTTAAAAAAAAAACACCCAATAATATACTGCTCACATTATATAATACTAAGCATGTAGATATTTTGTATTTTAAATATTGTAACGAACCTAGGCCGGACCTGTCGCCTCACGCGTTGCCATCGACAACGATGAGGTCATCCCCGGAGATATTCGAGAACAATCCAGTCGCTCTGCCGCGGAAAACAACGGTCAATATTGGAAACAATTGGAACATGCTGGTCGCCAACTGCCAGAATTCGAAAGATCGGGAATTCTGTAACGGAGATAAATAGGCAACCCTCAAGATGGCACGGACAGTCTGAACGAGCCCATACGATCGAGCGATACAGTGGCGTAGTTAGTAATATAAATTAGTTGTAAATTTAAGTGTGAAATAAATTAGTAAAACCAAGTTAAGTTTATTTACGTTACAATTGGTGTAGGAAGCGAGATTTTGAAAATAAACAAGTGATCGTGGAGTGGATAGTCAGAAAAATAAATTGATAGACCTTGTTGTATGCCCAAAATAGACAGTGGCCCGGTTTTTGCGAAGTGGACAATTGTGCGTGGGAATATAAACTGATACACTGTTCGTGTGAAACGGACTGATACCTCGTCGAAGACAAAATGTGTTCAAGAAAAGTGCGCCTTGAGGACTTGAAGGTAGCGGAATTGAAACAGGAATTGGAGGAAAGGGAACTGGAAACAACGGGTAAAAAGCAAGTACTCCAGGAAAGACTTGCAGAAGGACTTATACAAGAAGGTGAGGACCCCGAAACATTTTTATTCGAAGTTCCCGGAGGTGATTTGAGTCCGATAATAGAAAATTCAAGAAGCCTGGAAGAAAATGCTAGAAATCTGGAAGAGAAGCTTCAAGAAAATTCCAGAAATCTGGAAGAGAAGCTTCTAGAAAATTCAAGAAGCCTGGAAGAAAATGCTAGAAATCTGGAAGAGAAGCTTGGAGTAAAATTCTAGAAATCTGGAAGAGAAGCTTCTAGAAAATTCAAGAAGCCTGGAAGAGAAGTTCCTGGAAAACACAGAAGGCCTAAAAAAAGAATTGTGTGGTGTGGCTAATTTTCTAGAAGAAAGAATGGGAACCGTTGAGACAGAGATAGATAAAATTAGGGAGCAAATGAACACGGAGGTAGATAAAATCAAAGATGGGGTCGAGGCAGAAATGGACAAAATAAAGGAAATGATCAGTAAGCTGGAAAAACGAATTAATAGTGCGCCCTCCACAGAGATGGTTAAAGAAAATGCAATGCTGGACTTGAGTTTGAACTTGGATAAAGTTCAAGAGGGAATGAAAGATGTCAAGGTCATTTCAGAAATAGGGAAGCTTTCCATGAAGCCGCCTCAGTTCGACGGAAAAACTCCATGGGCAAATTACCGCCGGCAGTTTGAAGCAGCGGCCAAAGCAAACGAGTGGAATGCAGGGGAAAGAGCTGTAGCACTGACACTTGCATTACGTTGAGAAGCGACAAATATTCTACAAACTCTCACCGCCCAAGAACAGGAGGACTATGATCAGCTGATTAAACATCTAGAATAACGATATGGCCACGCCCATTTGGAACACGTATACCACTCCCAGCTGAAAAATCGCTGCCACAAATCGGGCGAATCCTTACAAGAATTTGAAACTGACATTGCACGCTTGGTTCGTCTCGCATATCCAGCCACACCAGAAAATGTAATGGAGCGACTAGCGGTTCAAGCATTCCTGGATGGACTCCGTGACCAAGAAACCAGACAAGCGTTGACACTAGCCCGTCCAATACATCTCGTAGACGCACTGGCACGCGCTTTGGAATTCGAGGCAGCGAAACAATCTTGCAAAAGTCAGAGTAAAGTCCGAATGATTGAGGAAGACTCACAGGAGTCTGCTAATTTGGAAGCTGCCATAAGGAACGTGATTAAGGAAGTTTTGCCTGAGAAAAGACAGATAAGATGCTGGAATTGTGGCAAAATTGGACATGTGCGTAGCAAATGTCCAACATTCGAAAACACGACTCCGATGCAGGAAAACTAAAGAAGGTCGACGAGAAGGGGCAATCGTCGGCCTGTGTCCAGCAAGCCCCGGTTAACAACGCATATGTCGCTATCCTGCAACGACAGAACAGAGGTGTTTTCGTAGACGGTCTCATCAATAACGAGCCTTGCACCATGCTGCTAGATACAGGTGCGACTAGGACAATTCTCGGGCCTTCCTTTGCCAGAACACCAGAACGAATTGAACCGACAACTTGGAAGCTACGCACAGCAACAGGGGAGCCAGCTACTGTATATGGCGAGCTACCGATTGAAATAATTTTGGGCAGCACTAAAGTGAAACATCAGGCACTTGTAGCGGACATCGAAGACGATGCAATCATCGGAATGGACATCATGAATTCCAGAGGGTTTGAATTGGATTTCAAAGACGGCGTCCTACGTGTCAACGGAGAAGAGCTGGTACTTCATGGGAGAAGTGAAGAGTTGATCCGTGTGCTGTTGGCTGAGGATGTAAGCGTACCTGAGAGGGCTGAAACCATCCTGGAGGCTCGCCTGGACGGGAGTGCGAGCAGTGGAGACGTGGTGATGTTCGAGCCCAAACTTCATGATGAGAAAATTGGACGAGGGATTGCCCTAGGGAAAACCCTGTTACGTGCTGAAAAATTTGTACCGGGCACTGCTCGTCAGTTTCATCTGTGATCCGGGGCGTACGAGGTACGATTAGCCAACCCAACAACTTGCCCACAAAACTAGAAAAATTAGTTGCCATCTCTTCCAAAGATATAAAACCAGCTCAACAGCCCAAACTAAGAGATTTAGTCAAAAAGTACCAAGACATCTTCGATACCGGACAAGGAAAAGGAGGTCGAACTAATATGGTCCAGCACAAGATTGATACTGGGGGTGCCCGACCGATCCGGCAATCAGCAAGAAGACTTCCTCTTGCCAAGAAGGAAGAGGCTGACAAAATAGTCAGCGATATGGGAAAAGGAGGAGTTATCGAACCATCTGACAGTCCCTGGTCCTCTCCAGTCGTACTGGTGAAGAAAAAGGATGGATCGACACGCTTTTGTGTAGACTATCGCCAACTTAATGATGTCACGAAGAAGGACAGTTACCCTCTCCCGAGAATAGATGACACCCTAGACACGTTGGCTGGTTCCACGATTTTCTCGACCCTTGATCTGAAGAGTGGATATTGGTAAGTAGAACTGGCTCAGGAAGATCGAGAAAAGACTGCTTTTACCATCGGCTCAGGATTATGGCTGTTCACCGTTATGCCATTCGGGCTCTGTAATGCTCCCGCCACATTCGAAAGATTGATGGAGACAGTGCTGAAGGGACTCTCATGGAACACGTGTCTAGTGTATCTCGACGACATAATTGTGGTCGGCAGATCGTTCGAGGACCACGTGAAAAACTTGGAGGAAGTATTCCTGCGACTGAGGAACTCCGGATTGAAGCTGAGCCCTAAGAAATGCCATCTGTTCCAAAAAGAAGTACGATACCTCGGCCACGTTGTCTCTGGGGAAGGAGTAGCAGTGGATGACCAGAAGATCAAAGCTGTTAAGGATTGGCCCATCCCAAAAGACATTCACCAACTTCGAAGTTTCCTTGGTTTATGCACATACTATCGCCGATATGTGCTGGGATTCGCCAACATCGCTAAACCACTGACCAGGCTCACGGAGGGCCAAACAAAGTTCCAGTGGTCCGAAGAATGTCAAGACTCATTCAGGAAGCTGAAAGAAGCTTTGATCAACGCACCTGTACTGAGCTATCCCCTACCCAAAGGGAAATTCATTTTGGATACGGACGCCAGCAACGTGGGACTTGGAGCTGTCCTATCTCAGATCCAGGAGGGACAGGAGAAGGTCATTGGTTATTTCAGCAAGACGCTTAGCAAACCAGAGCGCAATTACTGTGTCACCAGGCGAGAGCTGTTAGCTGTTGTAAAGGAAGTGGAGCACTTCTACAAGTACGTGTATGGAAGAAGATTTCTGTTGAGAACTGACCATGCAGCTCTCAAATGGCTCTTACAGTTCAAAAATCCTGAGGGTCAAGTAGCACGTTGGATCGAGAGACTCCAAGAATTCGATTTCGAGATCGAACATCGAGCCGGAACTAGCCATAAGAATGCAGATGCCTTGTCGCGAAGACCATGTCCAGATGATTGCTCACATTGCCGACGAGCAGAAGAGAAAGAAGCAACACTTTGTAGAACCGCGGCAATGGATGACAACTGGAATGACAGCAAGATCCAGAAAGACCAACAGAAAGACCCCGACCTTGGCTTAGTTGTCAGCTGGAAGAAGGGCAATCGAAGACCATCATGGCAGGAAGTCGCAGGTTACTCGCCGGCTGTTAAGTCCTATTGGGCACAATGGAACTCTCTTATTCTGGACAATGGGATCCTGAAACGTGTGTTGGAGGCCGATATTGGTGGGGAAGACAGACGCCAAATAATTGTTCCCAGGAACAGAAGAGAGGAAGTGCTGCGTGAAATCCATGATGGAGTCGCTGGAGGACATCTGGGAGTGACGAAGACCCTGCAGAAAGTGAGGCAACGATTTTACTAGACCAATTGTCAAGCTGACGTCCAGGACTGGAGCAGAAAGTGCGCTGTATGCGCTGCTAGCAATGGACCTCGAATACGACCCAAGGCCCCGATGCGTCAGTACAACGTAGGCAGCCCGTTCGAGAGAATCGCCATTGACATCGCCGGCCCGTTTCCCGTATCCGACCACGGGAATAAATACATCCTTGTGGCAATGGACTACTTCAGTAAGTGGGCGAAAGCCTATGCCCTGCCCAACCAGGAAGCCATCACCGTCGCCGACGTCTTGGTGAAAGAGTGGATATGTCGATTCGGTATTCCAATGGAGCTGCACTCGGATCAAGGCAGAAATTTCGAATCCAACCTGTTCCAAGAAATATGTTTCTTGCTGAACATCCGCAAGACAAGAACCACGGCCCTACATCCGCAGTCCGATGGAATGGTGGAACGGATGAACAGGACGATCAACCGCCACTTGTCCAAGGTTGTCTCTGACCATCAAAGAGACTGGGACCAGTATCTTCATTTGTTCCTGATGACCTATCGATCCGCAGTACACGAATCAACTGGTCAAACTCCTGCTAGTATTATAATGGGCCGAGAACTGCGACTGCCTTGTGACCTGAAGTTTGGGATACCGCCAGGACAAGACACTGCGGGAGAGGACGACGTCAGCAAACTTCGGCAGAGAATGGACGACATCCACGAACGAGTCCGGTTGAACATCCAGAGTTTTTTTTTTTTATGTTCTGGTTCCCACGAAAAGGGATATCCTGTAATGTTCAGAGAACATCGTGGGAACCTAGGGAAAGAAGGTAGGAGTTGGTGTTCGTCTTAAATTTCTGAAGGTTGTATGCCTCGGGGAACACCTCCCTAGGCAATGAGTTCCAAAGCCTCGCTGTTCGTTGGATAAACGAGTCTTTGGAAAGTGATGTTCTGCAGGTCTCCAAAGTGACCACGAAGGGGTGTGATGATGAACTTGACGGGTTAATCTCGAAGAGACTGCCAAAGCAGGAACGATTGTTGATATTTCAGAAGAGCATCGCCCATGAAAATATCTATAAAATAGAGACAAATCGCCAACTTTTCTACGGTGTTCCAGACAAGTGAGCGAGTTTGTAAGCGAGACATCACCGACGAGACGAATTGCCCTTTTTTGGACAGAATCCAATAGCCTCAGGATATGTTTAGGTGCCGCACTCCAAATATGGGAACAGTTTTCCAGGACAGGTCGGATCTGTGCCTTATAGATCATAAGCAGCTGACTGGGGGTGAAATAGCTCTTGGCACGAAACAGAAAACCAAGTTTTTGGGATGCACTTTTGGCAATGGACCTCACGTGATTTTCCCAGGAAAGGTTATTGCTGATAGTAATACCAAGCATCGATATGGATGGCTTCAGTGGTATGGTTACTCCTGACAAAGTAATGTTAGGCACAGTGAGATCGGCTTTTCTAGAGAAAAGACAGGCTTGTGTTTTGTTTGCATTGAATTCTACCAAGTTATTAGATCCCCATTCGAGAATTGTTGCTAAGTCCATATTTATATTATTAACATTTCTTCCTCGTTCATTTCTGGTTTCACGGGCTGATATAGGGGCCCTGGAAGAGAAAGCGGTATGGAGGGTACTATCATCGGCAAAGCTGTGTACTGGACATGAAGTTGCTTTCAACAGGTCGTTGATGTGAAGTAGAAATAGTGTTGGTGCGAGAATGGATCCTTGCGGAACACCAGCATTTATGAGTAGAGTGTCAGATGAAACTCCATCGACCACTACATGAAGAGACCTGTTTGAGAGAAAACTAGCAAGCAGAGAACACAGCTGAGGGGGCAAGCCATAAGACGGAAGCTTGGCGAGGAGTCCCTGGTGCCAAACTCGATCGAACGCCTTGGAGATATCTAATGCCACAGCTAAAGTTCCTCCATACTTTTCAATAGATAGCTGCCATATATGTGAGACGTAAGCGAGCAGGTCACCAGTTGATCTCTGATGGCGGAAGCCATATTGCCTATCGTTGACAATTCCTGAGTCTTCCAGATATTTCATGAGCTCGATGTTGATGGCTTTTTCCATGACCTTTAAAATAATAGATAGCAGTGCGATAGGTCTGTAGTTGCCAGCGATGAAATGAAGAAGACCTATGACATCAAGGCCGACGCTGGAGGGTTTAAGGTTGATGACCTGGTTTGGCTGTACAACCCCAAACGTCGTCGTGGACTATCACCAAAGTTGCGGAACTCGTGGGAAGGCCCGTATAAAATCGTGAAAAGGATAAACGACCTTGTGTACCGAATCCATAAGCCACCCCGAGGGAAACCAAGGGTCGTCCATTTCAACAGGTTGGCCCCTTACGCTGGAAACCATGACCAAGTTCGCACCCTCAAGCCACCAGAGGATGATATAACGTTCGAGAAGTTTATGTCCTTGTATTCAAACGGGCAGAAAGTTCTACATGGGGTTACTAGAGAGGAGTCACGAGACCTTTTCGAGGTGCCTGCTGACTACGCACTAGCGCACTGTGTGGCAGAAGATCTTCGAATGTCCAGGGGCATCGCCGTAGTGTTCTCCAAGAAATTTGGTCAACTCCAAACACTGCGGGAGCAGAATCCAGAAGTTGGTGGGGTGCTACAGTTGAAAAAAGGCCAGAGAAACATCTACTACCTAGTTACCAAGAGGCATTCCCAAGATAAACCGTCCTATGAAGATGTCTGGAAGAGTCTCACCAAACTAAGAGATACTATGGTGGACCAGAATCTGGTGGATCTAGCAATTCCAAAATTGTCCTGTGGTATTGATGGGTTGGACTGGAGAGTCATAAGAAGTATGCTGGAGGCGATATTCAGATCCAGCGGCGTCAAGATTTTGGTTTGCTGTAACCCTCTTCCACGACCGATCATGAAGACCGTGGAGTGTTACTTCCATCGAACTTCACGATGCAGATACGGGGAGTCATGCAGATATCGTCACACTCCAAGGATGAAATTTCGGGACGAAATGTCTTTAAGAAGGGGGCAATGTAACGAACCTAGGCCGGACCTGTCGCCTCACGCGTTGCCATCGACAACGATGAGGTCATCCCCGGAGATATTCGAGAACAATCCAGTCGCTCTGCCGCGGAAAACAACGGTCAATATTGGAAACAATTGGAACATGCTGGTCGCCAACTGCCAGAATTCGAAAGATCGGGAATTCTGTAACGGAGATAAATAGGCAACCCTCAAGATGGCACGGACAGTCTGAACGAGCCCAGACGATCGAGCTATACAGTGGCGTAATATAAATTAAGTTGTAGATTTAGGTGTGAAATAAATCATTAAAACCAAGTTAAGTTTATTTACGTTACAATATATTATTCTGGATTTTAGATTTTAAATTTCGTATTTACCTAGATTTAAGTGTATTTCGACTATTCCTATACAATGTCCTGTTGTCTACTGGAAAATGAAGATCTATCTATCTATCTATATAGATATTTTCAATATCTCAATTAGTTTATTTAAAAAGAAACTCAAACAAAACATTTGATTTAATTAGGATTTAGTTGCATATTCTTTGTAATTATTTTTTAAGATAAAAGATATATCTGGCAATATGTATTATACCTTTATACATTGTTGTGGATATCGATTCAGGCATGTGCCTGTTGACATCCTTTACGGTCCTTAAATAAATAAATAAACACATCGATAGCTGACGAGACACTCACGGTTTCACATACCTATAGTGAGAACAAACATGTTGAATTATTTCGATTCTGAAGAAAAATAACAACTGCTCCAGTTCAATAATGAAACAGTTCCTCATATAAAATGGGAAATTCTATAAAACACTCAGTACGCAAGTCATCTTCGCACTTCACCGCTTCTCGAATTCCAACTGAGGGAAAAATATGCGAATCAGTAAACTTTCAGCTCCGTACATGAAAATAGCGGTGATAGATATGCACGTGAGTGATTTTCTAATGTTGCCTTCATTTTTCATTTCGACGTAAGGATTTCCAGATAAAATAACCTTGTTGCTGTCTGACTCACAAAAACGACTAAAGCTGACAACTTTTTATTTCAGCGTCTTGGAAATTCATCCGACTTTCCGCTGTGAAAGTCATAAAATCATCGGAAACAAGGATGATGGCTCCTAGTGGAGCAAGGAAAAACTTGCCCATGGTTTTATCGCACTGCTATAAATTTCCACAGAAAAAAACCTCAGCCATATGCCTCCAGCAGGAAATGATAAATAATGTACGAGCTTTGTCTTTTTTCCCATCGATATTGATTTGTTGAACAGTCTGAAGGAAATTTAATCGAATATCTAAACGATTTCCTCGATGTTAAAATGAAAGATTCGAAGGGCAATCAACGCTATTATTGAATTTATAATTTATGGTTTATTGTGAAGGATGGTTTGCGAAGTAATTCCGGAAAGACTTTTCGCGAAACAGAAGCGGTATAGAAACAAGAAACAGTAATTGAATCGAAGCTATGAATTATTGATTCATCGGTAATAATGATACATGAAAATAATTATATGAATATTTCATGAATACGTGAATGAAAGTAACTTCAAAGCAATCGGGTATAGAATAGGAAAAACTTTTCTCCACTCGCAATGAGTGTAGGAAAAAATCTGGCTCCATTTCATAATATCAGTATATCTATAATCCATAGGTATGGAATAAATTCATTTTTAGCGTAATTATGTATTTGTACAAAAAAACCTGAGACAGGTTGATTTCTATTGTCAATTCGATAATTTACAGTATGAAAATATTACCCCCTTCTTGCACCCCTCTGAATTATGAGCACCCCCTCAAAAATTTTAAATGAGGTGGCACCTTGTTCGAAAGTGATTTTCGTTCTCTGTTCAGCAATATCAAGTTTTTCAAATTTGGTGTCATCATAACTGAAAAAATTTATTTTTAAAATGTAAAATTTTTATACTTTACGTAGACTGAAGGAAATAATATCACATAATGTTTAGGAAGTATTTTTCAATTTGGAATTCTCGTACAGCATTTTTTAGGACCTCAGGGGTTATATTGTTGAATTTCTTCTGTTATCCTAACCTTTAAATCTGCAATATTGTCTGATCTTTCGAAACTTTTGATTTTAATCGTTCCACGTCTTCCAATTCACCTGTTGGGGAAAACTTCGTTCAAATAATCTCTAACAATACGTTTGTAATGCGGTGGAGCTCCATCTTGTTGGTACCAAACTGATCTATCTATTGCATTGGATCATTAACATCAGGAAAGAGTATTTTTAATGTAGGCTGTAGAGAGTTCATCAAAAAAATCTAGATAAACTTCACCATTAACAGTGCCTTCGAAAAAATAAGGGCCAATAATTTTGTTGTTAATCATACCAGCCCAAACGTTTACTATTTTAGGATATCGTGTGTGAGCCTCACATATCCAATGAGGATCTTCTCTGCTTCAATATCTACAGACCGTTCCATTCAAATGAAAACTAGCTTCATCAGAAAAAACAATTTTGTTCGTGAACTGCAAATCTGCTTCCATTATATCCATCATCAGTTCACAGAATTGTGGCCTTCCATCAGGATCATCCTCATTTGACACCTGAACCAACTGAACTATATAAGGATGGTGGATTTTTCTTTAAGTTGAGCTCTCAATATCGATGATTGATTAACATCATTGTCGGCGGCAAGTTGACTACATTTACCTGTTCCCCATCCAATTCAACATTTCAACCTGGTTTTTGAATAGTTTCTACATGTCCGGTTTCATGGAATGTTGATTATATTTTGCTAACTGTAGACTGTGAGACGTGTTGACCAGGGTATTCATTATCAAACATTTCACAAACTTCCTTTTGAGTTCTTGTTTTATTGCCGCATCCAATCATAAGTAAAATGTATTTTCTTTGAGTTTTGGATAAATGAGCCATAGTTAAATCAAATACCCACACAAATATTTTTCAATACACTGACGTGTGTCAGCAACTTGTGAATATCAAAGTAACAGTAGTCTACTAGATTGACATTACATTATTTATGTGGGTTTTGTGAATAATTGTTTGGTCACTTGAACGATTCATTCCTGATGTTTGGCAAAACATATAAGAAAATATTTCTTTTGGGGTTATTTAAAATCGAAAGTATATTTCAATAGACCGGAAAATAATGCAGATTAGAAGTTAGGATAACGGAAGAAATTAACAACATAACCCCTGAGGTCCTACAAAATTTTGTACGAGAATTCCAAGATCGACTTGCTTATCGTCAAGAAGTGAATGTTGGTCATTTTGAACATTTAATTCAATTGTAAAATAAATTGAAAAGTACTTCCTGAACATTATGTGACATTATTTCCTTCATTCTACGTAAAGTATCAAAATTTTACCTTTTCAAAATAAATTTTCTCAGTTTTGATTGCACCAAATTTGAAAAACTTCAAATTGCTGAACAGATAATGGAAATAGAAAATAGAAACCGACTTGTTTCTGTGTTTTTTAGACAAATACTTAATAACGCTAAAAATGAATTTATTCCATATACTTATTGGCCGCACTGTATAGTTTCCGTTATCATCATCATAAGTGATTATCAATATATGGTTAATCTCGTTACTATAATAGTCTAGGACTCAAAACTGAAAATGGTTCACCTAACCCCGAAAAACAATATTATCAAAAACAATTGCCTTAAACTGAAAATTCTCGAGTGATTTGTCTGAGTGAGTAATCAACTATAGATATCCTGATCATACTTATTCAACACTAACAAAAAGGGAATATGTTTCTCCTATTCATATTGACCATATCATTTTCTTGGCTATATCATCAACTCTACATAAATGAAGTGAAGTTATAATGTTTAGTACTGAATTCTCCATACTAAAACTTTTTAACAAAAAATTAAACCGACAAAAAAATCAACTGAAAAGCAAAACATAAAATAAACCTTCTTAGTCTAAATGATAATTGAGCTCCTAAACTAATGTAAGTAACTGATTTTGAGTCGGCGCCAAACAAACAATTATCGAAGATCATTATCTATGAAAGAAGTCATCAAAACGCAGCCGTGAATCTCGCTGCCATCATTTTACGCTTCACCTAATTCAATTGCTATTTTGTTTGGCGCCGACTCAAAATCGGTTACTTACATTAGTTTAGTAGCTCAATTATCATTTAGACTAAGAAAGTTTATTTTATTTTTTGCTTTTCAGTTGATTTTTTCGTCGGTTTAATTTTTTGTTAAAAAGTTTTTATTGTTTACTTTTCAGTTCCGTATTTCGTCGGTTTAATTTTTTGTTAAAAAGTTTCCATTTTTAAAGTTTTTGTGGCTAGAATCTACCAATTACTACCTACTTGTTTTTTGATGACTTCCAAAATACTTACTTACCCACCTTACTTCAACTATTACCAGTTAAATAATATGATTATCTACTTTTACTATTTGTTGTAATATAAATTATTTTCGTTATTCTGTTTAGTTTATTTATTAATCCTTTTGATTAACCCTGTATAATGACTAATACGCCAGAATTTTACAAAAGGCTGGGTATGGAAGTTGAAACTAGTCATTTTATCTACAGTTTGATAAAGAATTCATTAGAATTGAACTGAAAATTATAAAAAATGTATCATATATTAAGTAATTCATTTGCATGTGAGTGTATAATTATTTCACTTGAAAATCAATAGCTCATTCCATCCTCTCATAAAATATACTGATTTTGACGGATGTGGAACAAGAATAATGTCAGTAGCGATCTGTCATTGTCAACTACGTATGTGTGTGCCAATGTTCACTAGTGAAAAATCAATTATCTCCTATTTCTCTACCCGTAAGGGTGGCTAATTCGTTTCGAAATCCAAATATAAGGTATACCCTATCTATTAAAAAAAGAATCATTCAAATCGAAGAACCCAGTTCACAGTTATGCCTGATAGAATCGGTTAACGGACCAGAATTCAGAGGGTGAGTGATCAATATCCTTCATTTCGCTACCCATAGGGGTGGATTTCATCTTTTTAATTCAAATGGGACCAAATTCGAAGTACACCCTATCCACTGAAAAAAGAATTATCGGAATCGGACGCCTCAGTAAAAAGTTATGCGTGATCATACATAAAAAAATATGATGGAAAAAACAAAAATACGGGTCGAATAGAGAACCTCCTCTTTTTTGGTTTCGTCGGTGAAAAAGTAGTGTTGATTTATCGGAAAATATATATATTATCTATTTGAAAATTTCAAAACCATCTGAAAATCATGCATTATTACGTATATATTTGAATGGATTATAACTACCTTTCTTTTTACCGATGTCAAATCAATTATCAATATGAACATAATAAATTCATGGGAACAATCCCAATGGAATTCGATTTATTCACATATTCTCATTGATTTCTCCATAAATCATGAGCTTGAGTTATCATATTGATGCCATATTTACCATCCCAGCGATAGTTTCGATAAGATCCAATTCACCAATTTGTTGATAAAACTTGCTAATGTTGGTATTCAAAGAGATTTTCTCAGATGGTTCAACTCCTACATTGCTGATGAGTGATACGTAAGTAATGCGGTTCACCCGAACTTTCAATATTCAGAAATCAATAATCATGACCGTGGAAACCTGTGGTTGGTTATCTGTTGGGTTTTGGGAGTGTGATGAACGGATTTGATGATGGTGGATTGACCTGCAAATTTGGGTGTTATTATAACCGTGGTAAAGAAGAGCGGTTTTGAATTTGTTCAACTCTTGCGTTCTGTTGTGCTTATCTGTGAGTTGAATTGATCTGTGAATGAGAGAGTTTAAGACGAAGTTAGATTGAGCTGGATGATGATGATGATATACCTGGAGAGTAGGCAGATTGGGACCCCCGTAGCGGCTTACAAAGTCCTGAACTCCAAGTAAGTGACAACCTAGGAGTAGGCAGATTGTGACCTCGGTTGGAAATCATTTTATTTCCTAAGTGACAACACCTGAGGAGTAGGTGAAATCACATTCCTACCTAAGTGACTACGACCTCAGAGTAGGCAGATTGAGACTTCGGTTGGAAATCACTTCCCTTTGTTACTCTCATATCAATATCTTATATTTAAATATTTTCCAACTTTTCTTGAAAATGGCTCCAAAATGGGAGCCGAAACGTCGAAATTATTAAATTTCCAGACGCGGTTCGAAACTATTACACATAGGTATTATACTATTTAGTTATTGTGAAAACAATATCGGTGGTGTATTTACCTAAACAAAAAAATTTATTTATATTTCATTTCATAAAAAGTATCAAAAATTTCATGGCTTTCCTATAGCATTTATTGACATTAAACTATTCGCATTTTTGATATCTTGAGAGTATTTATTAAATACCATTTAGTCTGAAATGGATATATAGTTTCATTCTGCATATCGATTGAGTATTCATACAATTCATTCGGTTAATAAAAATGGAATATCAAGGGACGAATAATTGTAAAACTTTAAGTAAAAAAAAAGATTGTTGAGCGTTTCTAATCATGTATTGTGGATGCCGTGGAAGTGTCATCAAAATCGTGGATACCTACATTTCCTTTGCACTTATCCTAAGATCGCTCGCTATATATGAACAAATCCGTCCAACCTATTGATACTAATATTATTGATTATGGATATAATATGTGTTCTAATGATCACTAGGTCTCGAAAGCATTTTGTCATATGCGATGGTGGTGTAATGGTCAGCATAGTTGCCTTCCAAGCAGTTGATCCGGGTTCGATTCCCGGCCATCGCATTCTTTTTTTTATTTTATTGATATTATATTTGGATTTTTTAGCTACACTCATTTCAAGTTCATGAAAATTATATTTCTCCAATTGTTCAGCAAATATTAATTTTGCAGACACATATCAGTCAGCAAAGTATTACTTTTCCTGCCTAGGCAGCAAAGTAAGGACTTTCCTGCCTAGGCGGCAAAATAATTATTCTCAATGGGAATAAAACATTCGACATTTTTTTACAAAAAAAAACATTCATTAGCAATTATTACATAATACTTTTAACAGGAATTTAAAAAACATATTTTTAGTTGTTATTAACATTGATAGTAAAATTACTACAATTTTGAATGAATAGGCCACCTTTTCTTTCCTCAGATATCGTTCTCTTTACATTCACTATATTACCAGTTTGATTCGCCTCATAAGTAGTTCCTACATTTGTCAAAACTGCTATAGTTGAGGATTTCCACCCACCATGTCTTTTCAACATTGTTATGTACCTCCTGAATTTATATCCTTCAGAAGTCGGCAACTTTAAATGGACAGCTATTTCTTGATGTATTTTACCAAATTTATGCATACCAACAAATTGCTTTACGGAATTACCATTTACGTATTTAAAAAAAAAACTAGTGTCTTTACGCATTACGCATTACCATACTTAAACGTAAGTAAGAAAGTTTTTGATGTAATTTTATACCTACTACCCGTAAAATGGCTCCTCTTTTAAGCTAGCAAGTATGCATACGTGCTAAACTACATATCACGCTACTCATACTCGAAATTTCAGCTTTGCTAAAATGACGTGGGTTTGCTGGCTCTGGGATATTGGACTGTTTAAATTGATTTCGACAAAGCACCCCCGCTTTTTGGCATAGTCTCTGGATATTAAAATTATTTTTTACTTTTTAGTGCGTTAAAAGTGTGTTCTCATCCTTGGAGAGACTTCCATGGAAAAAACGGAAATTAATGCTACATAGAGAACTACGTTGTCAGCTGGGGTCAATATCACCAATTGTTCAAATTATGTTATTGATATATATAATTAGTTTTCACCATACATATCATGTATTGAATTCAAATACAATTTAATCTTCATGATATGTACAGAGAATATAATAACAATGAAGAAGTACTTCAAGTAGTTTATCCTCAAAATTATAACAAATTTTATTCCTGTATTTTTTTGAACTGGTGGTGAAATTTACTTTTCATGACCAGCCGCGGAAAATTTTACTTTTCGCAACTGTTGATGAAAAGTAAAACATTTGATAACGTCAACGAGTTTTGAAAAGTGTCCTTTTTAATGTCAAAATTAGAAAAACTACTTTTCCGCACCAGGGCACTTTTCCACATACTCGAAGGAAAATATTTTTACAACAATTTATATTCCTCAACGAATTGATCTTTATCAACATAATGATTACCTCAGTTATAGTTAGCAGGTACAATCAGACATTTGCATGCAAAATTTCTCAGTAAATGCTGAGATAGGGACATTTTGGGGAAAAAGAAATGAAGTACAGTAGAAGGTCTATAATCCGAACCTCGGCAATCCAAGAGTCCACCAATCCGTATGCCAAATAAATCAAATTATATAAAAAAAAAACTCGACAGGGTGAAAAATAATTTACTGTAGAGAGCTCCATAATATATAGAATTTTGTTCTAGCGATGTAGAATGCACCATGCAATATTTTTTGTTCAATACCTACTCAAGCAAATATTAGGATATAATATAATATAAATATAACTTTGAGGTTATAACGTATTCCAGGCGAGGACCAAACAATTACCGGGCCCGGGGACATTCTGAAATGCGCCCCCCCTACTCAATTTTATGATCTTACGTAGATTTTGTTTATTTTCAGGAAGCATTAGCTAAATTTGACTTCAAGAATAAGACATCCGGGAAGCACAATTTTAAACCCCAATGTAACATATAATTAATTATTATTATATAGTCATTTAATCAACTAGTGTATCAATGGTGACGATTAATGATCGATATATTTCAACGCGAGAGCAAAGCGAGCACGTTAATATTTGAGAACACTGAAATGAGTGATTTTTTCCAGAAACACTAGAAAGTTGTGATTTGGATGTTGGCTGTTTGAAACTATATTCGTTCGAGTTAAATATTTATGAAATGATCCCTTCATAGACCTTCTGTGGCTCAGTGGCAACAGCGTTGGTCTTGTGTCGACTGTTTCCACCCGGCTCGGGTTCGAATCCCGCAGCTGGTGAAACATTTTTTCAAGGTCCCAAGAGTGGTTTCGGATCCCACTATAAAAGGTAAGGTCCCCGTGATTTTAACTCGTACAAGTTTCCATTAACTTCTGAGGGTTGTTCAAACAACTAAGAAAGCGTTTAAGTGCATGTTAACAGTAACATCCTTATTTATTCGAACTGTGATAATGCAAGCTAGCTGACATAATTAAAATCTAGAAATTCCATATGAGATATAATAGGTATCCAGTCCTGGATCCAACCAAGATAGAACAAAATTTATTCGGGATATTGTGTGAGGAAACATAGACCGGACATCATAAAAATCCCGAGAATCTGGTTTTCCTCATTAGGAATAATGCCATCTCAGGAAATTTCCGCGGGCGTTGAATGCACTACTGGGAGCCCTTTACTATCAACTTTTTCAATTTGTAGTTTCATTTTTCCCAAAGAGCATTGAGATGAGCAGGGATATATTCTAACAATTGCATATTGTGATTACTTACCAACTATTTTCGACAATTCGCTCCAAATCTGAGCTGGATATGAAGCGGTATGTTATTGTTCTGATTTCGTACCTGTAACAAAAAAGTAAGTAGTTGAACAAATTATTGAAATGATGAATGATTTCAAAGGAGCCATCCAAATAAATCATAAATTCTCTTCGGTATTCGAAGTTTCAAGTCACATGGATTCGGAGTTTTGTGTAATGGAATGATGAATGTTTTTTTCCAGGTAAAAGGAAATATATTGTTAACAAACACAAAACCTGAAGTTGAAGATGTGACATAGATAAAATCGAGGGTCAGCAATATAGCAACATATCTAAGTTAATATTGTCGACACCGTATGCTTCAAAGTTGAGGAAAATCAGAAGTGGTTAACGTCAGGTCGGATGGTATTCAGAAGCGTGACAGTATCGGGAGAGTGATCACTTATAGAGGAGTTCGCCAAATATTTGTTGACAACTTGAGGGTTTTTCAACTGGTTTTTGATGGCTCCGGTAGTCTCTTATGTACGCTCTTTTTCCCCTTTACCCCGGATCAGAGTATGTTTGGTTTAGTTTCTCAAATATTTGTAGTAGACACAGTGACTCACTTGTTTCGTAGGTTTATATTTTTCTAGAGCACTATCTCTGAGGGACATAACTTTTTCACAACATCAGTTACCCAAAGAAAATAGATATTTTTTTTCCGTAGGGAGACCGAAATATGTAATTACTTTGGAATTATGTGTTCCATTTTGTGTAGTTGTGAAGCTATCTTATATAGTTTTTTTGAGAATAGCATCCATGTGTTCTGAACTATAACCGTTGTCAGTTGTTGAATTATCTTCGATTATCTTTTGAAATTGTCTTCTGAAAGAGATTAATTGGTATATCAGCGGTTAGACTACCAGCAGTTCTTAAGATCTCACGCATTTGGATTTATTCAATAAGGATTTTTTAAACAAATTTTATTCGAAAACCAATTCGTCACTCTGGAAATTGTACAGACTGTATGCCGTTACTTCGGAAATTATTCGAACTTCTTGTATTCTAGAGACAATCTAGCGACTTGAAGCATGTGTAGCAAGTAATGGCGGAATGAACCTCTTCTGTCCAATGTATAGATCAAATCATTATAACAAAAATATGTTCTTGAATCAAAATTTCATCAATCTACATTCCTTCAAACATATTTTCTATGATATATAGTTGAATGAGAAGAACTAAAAACAGAAATTTAATTTGAAAAACGCCAACGGCGTGGCCACTCTGAGAGGTTAATTTCAGAATTTATTTAGTGATTTTGATATTTCTATCACGCAATCTGACGAATCATGTGTCAGAAAAATGACGTGAACAGCATTTCTTTTTTGTGTATACATTCAAATTCACGCTCGATGAGTATCATTCAATTCTCCCTGAACGCTTGCTAATATTGACTCAAAATCTAAAGAAAGAAGTATAACAATATAAAAAATTTGAAGATTCCGATCAAGAACACTTCTGGAAATACAAAAGTTTACTCAGTTCTGAACAGGAGCACGAAAGGTTATAGACAATATATATATATATATATATATATATATATATACATATATATATATATATATATATATATATATATATATATAAGAAGGGTAGTCCCTTGACTTGGAAAATACACTTTAAAAGAATATTCCTTGGGGTTGCAGTCATGAAAAAACAGGCGATGAGATTAGGAAAAATCATTTTTCAATTCATCAAGCATTCGAAAAATGTATTTTTATTCTCAAGACATCTGTAAGAATGCGATGACATAAGAAACACCTGATATTTGTAATAAAAAGTTACTAAGTTGAGATTAAACTATAAAAGGTGCACTTCATTTTGAAGATGTTGCACTATTTTAAACCATATTACAGCATATTTGGTTTGTTTAAAAACTTCCAAAAGGAACAATTGTGTGAAAATCAGTTGAAATTCCATTTTTGTACATTGTCATCGCTATAATTTAAGCAATGGAGAAAAATGATCAAGAAAAGTATTTCCCTGAAATGGTTATCATTAATAATGAACCTAATAGTATGAACATAAGGTCTGATATCTCAAACCTAGATTTTATCTATGACAGATGAGTATTAGCATTTGGCAAATGAAAACTTGTCTATCTATTCCATTTCCTCTTGCAATCATACTTGTCAGTGATCTGAAACATGGCCTGCCACTACATCAAGTTATTGTATTGTTAGTTTTCAAACGTTATTTACCTAATTGTTTCTATTTGAAGTTTTTCAACAACTTCAAAATGAAGTGCATCAACAACTTCAATAGTTTAACCTCAACTCGGTCAGTTTCTATTACAAACATCATATGTTATGTTATCACATTGTTCTTTTACCTTACAGATGTCTTGGGAATGGAAATACATTTTTTGAAAGCTTGACAAACTGAAATTAGACAGACGTCGTCCTGAAAACTCTTTTCCGTGTGTAATTTCTCTTTTCGTATGTTTTTCCTTGAGTTGTTCCATCTTCTCCTTCCATTTTTTGACTCTGTCCGCCTCCTGGTATCCCATTTTCCATTACCCCGTGTTTCCGTTATCCCCTTATCCCGTTTTCTCGTCAACCAGTTTTCTTGTTATTCTTTTTCACCGTTTCTTTATATATATATATATATATATATATATATATATATATATATATATATATATATAGACATTCAATAGAAAGACGTTTCGTCCCCAACTGGGGACTTTTTCCATTCATTCTAGGCAGCATAAATGGGGAAGTGAAGTGTTGTGGTTCACGCATTATGTGACTCGTTGTTCATTTTTCATGTTTTCATTTTTATTGTTGGAAATGTTGAAATACATAGTTTTGATATTCTCTCTCCCATACGAGAACCACAGACTATCATAACTATGTATTTCAACATTTCCAACAATAAAAATGAAAAAATTTAAAACAAACAACGATTTACATAATGCGGGAACCACAACACTTCACTTCCCCATTGCCTAGAATAAATTGAAAAAGTCCCCAGCCGAGGACGAAACGTCTTTCTTTTTTACTAAGAATCCAAAGCCCAATAAACCCCTAGTAACAATATACCAAGGATTCGAAAAATAAAAACAATCATATATATATATATATATATATATATATGGAATATATATATATATATACTAGCGGACCCGACAGACGTTGTCCTGTCCAAATTTCTATGTTCCCTAAAATGATTTTCCCAAAAATTTTCCCGTTATCCCATTTTCCTGTTATTACTTTTTGTCTTTCCCCGTCATCCCGTTTTCCGTCCTGTCCAAATTTCTATGTTCCCTAAAATGATTTTCCCAAAAATTTTCCCGTTATCCCATTTTCCTGTTATTTTTTTTTTCCCGTTATCCCGTTTTCCGCTTATCCCCTATCTTGTCATCCCGTTATCCCGTTATCCCGTTTTTTTTTTTTCGTTATTTCGTTATCCCGTTATTCCCGTTATCCCGTTTTCCGGTATCCCGTTTTTTATTATCCCGTTATTCCGTTTTTCCGTTATTCCCTTATCCTGTCATCCCGTTATCCCATTTTCCCGTTTTTTCGTTGCCCCGTTATACCGTTATCCCAATTTTTTCTATAAAATAAAAAATAAAAATAATAGGGGTTGATCGTAGAAGGGTGAAAGTTAAGACTAATATGAATTTTTTTATTCTAAGTCATGACAAAATAAAAATAAAAATCTTGCCAAAAAAATAGGGGTTGATCGTAGACGGGTGAAAATTTAGGGTTGTATGTATTTTTGAATGCTGTACCATACAAAAATAAAAACAAAAATATTTGCGAAAAATAGAAAAAAATTAAGGGTTGGACCACCCTTAACATTTAATGGGATGATTTGTGAATCTAAACCATCCAGGGCGCCACCCAAACGCATACAAAAAAATTCATTCAAATCGGTCTGGCCGTTTAGGAGGAGTTCAGTGACAACACACGTACAGTAGAATTATATATATATAAAGATATGTATATATATATATATATATATATATAAATATCTATATATATATATATATATATATATATATATATATATATATATATATATATATATATATATACAGTGCGCGTCAAAATTATGGAACAAATTCGATATTTCGCAAGCCATGTACTTTTGACAAAAATCCTGAAATAGGTCGATTTTTATTTTGAAATGCCGATTTTTTTATGTATATTCTAAAGAGGTTATGTCACTGGTTTTGACATGGTGACGTAATCGGTAATTTTTTTGAATTGGAATAGATGTCTTGTGATACCTCATCTGAAAGGCCTTTCAATACTGCATTCAATGATAATAATTAATTGGATATTGTTTTACAGGGTGAACAAAAATTAATATTTTATTTTAATAAGAGAATAACTTTATATCCAACAGAATAGAACAGTTGAATAAGATGTTCGAAATGCCATCCACCAGTCTCCTGACGATGAGCAAATCTACGGACACATTCCTTTTGCACATTGCGAATAACTTCCGGAGTAATTCTATTAATTTCGATCCTAATTCGATTTTTCAACTCTTGTAGATTTTGCGGCCTATCTACATAGACCTTCGATTTCAAATAACCCCACAAGAAGAAATCCAGGGGCGTAAGATCTGGAGATCTTGGAGGCCACTCTATTGGTCCGCGTCTACCAATCCACCTCCTAGGAAAACAGTTATTAAAAAACTCGCGAACATCACGTGCATAGTGCGGGGGTGCACCATCTTGTTGCAACCAAATACTTTCATTTGGTATGAGTTCATTTCTTAAAAATTCCAAGTAACGCTCCCCTGTGAGATTTCCTTCGGAAAAATACGGGCCAATAATCCCGTCGTTTATTATCCCTGCCCAAACATTGACTTTCTGAGGGTATTGAGTATGCCCGTCCATCATCCAATAAGGATTATACCTACTCCAATATCTGCAATTCTGACGATTTACTGAACCATTTAGGCGAAACGTAGCCTCATCGGAAAACATAATTTGTGTTATAAAACGTGGATTGCGGTTACACAAATCCTGCATTATTCCACAGAACTCCACACGGCGATCGGGATCATCATCATTGAGTTGTTGATGTAGCTGTACTTTCTATGAATGGTACTTTTCTGCTTTTAGAATACGTAATACAGAACTTTGTGATATGTCAAGGTCTGCTACAATTTGTCGTGAAGTATTGTGAGGATTATTCTCTACACCCAATAGAACTTCAAGTTTCACGTTTTCTTCTATTTTAGGACGTCCAGCATTCGGAATATGTTTGACATGACCAGTTTCTCTAAATTTTTTCATAATCTTACTGACTGTTGAACGACTGATAGGTCTATTTCGATACTTCGCATTGAACAAGTCGCATACCTCTTGCTGAGTTCTGGTTCTATCTCCGCATCCAATGAAAATTTGAATTTCTATGCGTTGGGTTTCACTTAAAGTAGCCATAGTTTACTTTTAGAACCTTTTCACTTAGAATTTGTGAAGAATATTTGTTGATATTTCAACTGATATTTATTTGACACTAACTTGCCTATTATGACATCAATTTGTGATTGTCTTTTGTTTCCATTTTATACTAGGAAATAGGAGCACTGACTCACTAGTCTGCCAGGGATTAGAGCCTTGGCTCAAAAAGGAAAAATTTTGCATTTTTCAACACGCTTTTATTATCTTTACTTGTAACTGAATTACTCACAATGTAAAATCTTGGAAGTAAATATTCACCCACTTCCAATCTTCCGAATAATCTGAAATTTGTCACACATATCAAGGACCGATGACAATACAAGAATTTCATAATCATAATGTAATAATAATAAAAATATATCTTTCCAAACGCCAACAATCCTAACTCACCAAATGAAAATATTTGGTTGCAACAAGATGGTGCACCCCCCACTATGCACGTGATGTTTGCGAGTTTTTGAATAACTGTTTTTCTAGGAGGTGGATTGGTAGACGCGGGCCGATAGAGTGGCCCCTAAGATCTCCAGATCTTACGCCCCTGGATGTTTTCTTGTGGGGTTATTTGAAATCGAAGGTCATTGTAGATAGGCCGCAAAATCTACAAGAGTTGAAAAATCGAATTAGGATCGAAATTAACAGAATTACTCCGGAAGTTATTCGCAATGTGCAAGAGGAATGTGTCCGTAGATTTGCTTATTGTCAAGAGACTGGTGGATGGCATTTCGAACATCTTATTTAACTGTTCTATTTTGTTGGATATAAAGTAATTCTCTTATTGAAATAAAATATAAATTTTTGTTCACCCCAGTAAAAAAATATCTTATTAATTATTATCATTGAATGCAGTATTGGAAGGCCTTTCAGATGAGGTATCACAAGATATCTATTCCAATTTAAAAAAAATACCGATTACGTCACCATGTCAAAACCAGTGACATAACCTCTTCAGAATATACATATAGATTTCAGGGTTTACATCATCCATTGTGCCAAGAATCTACAGGCAGATATTTTTTCAGGGATCAAGCCGTTTTTCGCCCCATAATTTTCTTATAGTGCGCCGCTGGTAGATTCTAACATATGGAATGAATTTTTTAATTATTCAATAGTTTTTTTTATCTCCTGTAATTTTTACGCATCTGCGACCGTTATCGAGGAAAAAAGTAAAACCATTTTGTGTAATTCGCTAGAGTTGATAACATTTTTCAACGAAACAATGAAAAAGAGAATTAGTGTGCTTTGACTGCTATTTTCATTTTTACGTTCAGGTTTGTTATTGAAGCATGTGACATTATTCGAAAGTTGGTGGATGTCTCATCGTGTATTTGTTTAACATTAAAATGGAAAATGAACCATATTCATTTGAACATCTAGCTGACATCCATTTTGTTAATGGTCTGGCTAATGGTAACGGGCTTGAAGCTCAGAGGTTGTACGCGCTAAGATTTCCCAATCGCCGGCTTCCCAACTGTAGAACTTTTATAAATTCCCATCAACACCTTCGGGAATACGGCAGATTTCAGACTCCAAGGCACGATGCTGGTAGACAGCGACAAGCTGTGTGCTTGTCGCTGTCTACCCAGTAAGAGATGAAGAGATTTCAAATGTCATCGACGAAAATCCTGGTATGAGTACTCGACAAATAGCATGGGATTAGGATGTTTCCCATTCTACTGCCTGGAGGGTTTTACACGAAAACATGCTATAGCCATATCATATCCAGCACGTCCAAGGTTTGCTTCCGCGAGATTTTCCACGGCGCTTGCAGTTCTTCCGGTGGATACTGCGCAACTGCACTAG